>CM062804.1:1335985903-1336381032 GCA_031772625.1 Pinus tabuliformis | reverse complement strand
GTATATACGCGAGTTAGACATGCAAAGTCGCGTATATGTCAGTATGAAGAAAATGCAGTAGAGACAGGTTCAGGAAAAGGATTTGTTATGATTCAGTCCATTATTTGCTCTATTGGTAATAGTTACAGTCTGCTGAGGATGTACGGAAATGTTTTGATACTTGTAAGATGTCTAGAAGTGTTTTGATCCTAACTAGATGATGATGATGTCTTGATGCTTATTACTAATATATGCATGATTAGATCTAACAGTAAACAGATGGCTCAGGTTGAGGGGGAGCATATGCCTTTAATAATGCATTGTTGGCATTATGGATTAATAGTCCTTGGTGATGATACTTATATGATATATCTTTCTATGATGTGGTTGTGAGTTGTCTATGATAAACTCTCATATGATTCTTGGAGTTACATAGTAGATGTTCAGATCAGATTTATGGTTGATTCTTTGATGGTGCTGACATGGTGATCTTCATAAGGATAAGGAGAAGTACAAAACTTGAATACACATCTTCCTCACTTGATGATGAGTCACTCATATACTGCTGTTGTCATATGCATAAAGATCATACAGTTATGATGCAGGCACTCATGTGGATAAGGATTGTTGCTGTTAATGATAGAGCTTGAGCTCAAGATACATAGTGTTGATACATGGATGACTACTCAAAGTCGCTTTGTTGGAGACATGATGATGAGTTCGTATCTATATGATGATAGGTTGATACTTACATATGTTGATTGATGCAGATGTTCCCAAGTCATGATACTTGGATCATGTAGAGCTTGATGTTGATGAAATGGCTATGGTTGTTTCACATATGATATAATGTGAATGATTTCATGATGATGTTTTAAAAGGATGAGTTGACATCTATGTTCAGACATACCCTGTTACAGGACATTTACAGGTTGTTGATATGGAAATTAGTGTACGCAAGTTGGATAAGGGGTATCTATGTACATACGCCGATTTATGCAGGTGCAGACGCGTATATGAAGTTTTGAAGAAAATTAGTAGGGACAGACTCTGGTTGCAGAGAGTCTGATATGGGTTTGTCAGAGTCCATCTGGCACAGGTTCAGGGGGAGCAGATAATCTTCCAATGATGCATTGTTGGCATTATTTTAGAAGCTTTTGGTTCTAGTTCACAGTTGTTGTTGGTTTCAGGTGGATCAGCTGCAGAAAGGAGAACAGAAGAAGAACATGGTTGCTGATATATACAATGATTGTCAGATGTTACTGATAACAGTTATTGGTGATTTGCATAGTCTTGATATTTCATGTATCTCTTTTGTGGTATCTCTTTTATGGTGTCAAGGTCATGTAACGGCCTATACTAGTTTCCCCACTATGCCTGGGATGAAGATGTAATTTTCTTGTTTTATCATGTGTAAACTTTTGATGTATCCCCACTTGGTTGGGTGGATGAGTCAATTCTAGTATATCCCCACTTGGTTGGGAATGGATGTATGTATTGAGTCTTTTGGTGATAGGAAGGTCTCTTATGATGTATAAGTCATGGTTCTTCTTGAAGAACATCTTTCTGCAGATCTTACCTTCAGTCAGGAAGAGCATGAACAGCACATGTCAGCAGTACAGAGACTTGGCATGGACAGATTGGTACACTTTGGCATATACAAAGGGGGAGCACATTTGGAGATTTCAGTAGGTACTCAGGGGGAGTATGGACAACAGAATGTTTACCAAGGAAAGAGAATATCTTGGTCCACCCTTTGCCCTCGATGTCAAAGGGGGAGAGTGATTTGGTGTTGTTGCCATCAAGTCCAAAGGGGGAGATTGTTGGCATTATGATGCATGTGTTGTACTTGATGGCAACCCTCTCATGGAAGAACATCTCACTTATTTATAACTTGATAAATCTTCAGAAGAGATATCAGATGTGACTAATGGAGGACAACTCAAAGGAATCAGATGATAGTTCTAAATGTGATAAGTTAGCTTTGCCATCAAGTCCAAAGGGGGAGATTGTTGGCATTATGAGACAAGTGTTGTCCTTGATGGCAAAATGACAGATTATAGTGCAGCAGGTTAGTAGCAAAGAATTGATGATCAGAATGAAGAAAGAAGAGTATATACGTAGGTTCACTATATACCAAGTAGGGTATACACGCAGGTTCACTATATACCAAGTCGCGTATACGCAGGTTCGCTATATACCAAGTAGGGTATACACGCAGGTTCACTATATACCACGTCGCGTATACGCAGGTTCACTATATACCAAGTAGGGTATACACGCAATTTCATGCACGGAAAAGCGCGTACATGTCGAAAAGCTTACTTTTGGTTCGTGGTAGTTAGTCCTCAGTATTTGAACCTATGGTTTTGGACCATGGTATCTCGACAAGTGTGTTGATCCCAAGTATTGGGCCCTTGGTATTGATTTATTATGGTTTTGGACCATGGTATTGAGCAAGGCCTAAGACTATAAAAGGAGAAGAAGATCATTAGGCAAGTGTATCTGAAAAGTCTTGAATATCTGAGGAAGTATGAGATCTAGTATGCAGGTTATGGGTTGATGATGCATTGCTTGATCTGAGCTAAGGAGGGATCTCACCGGTGGATGGAGAACAAGATCTAAGGATAGATCAGGATCAAATGGTTTGAAATGAACTATCTATATATGATTGATTATGTTTATTCTAGACCTGTATACTGACGCATGCAATGATCTGAACTGGGTATAACTTAAGTTTGTAATCGTTGCAAGTCATGATTGAATATTTATAGATCTGTACGCGGGTTGGCTTTGGTGTAAGTGCGTATATACGCAGGTTGAGTTCATTGTAGTAGCGTATACCTTTTGAGCTATGATATTTGAAGTTACAGGTGGTTCTGGTTGTTAAAAGGTTCTGATGACAGTTTAAAGGTGTTAGTATTCTGCATATCTTGTTTGGCTGATTGTGTTTAGCTTCAGTATTGATGGATGAGAACTAATATTAGATCAGGATCATAATGAATAGTTATGAGATCTGATGGACTAGATCTGGGTGCTAACGCATATATTATCCTTGTATATGTCGTGATCTGATTATGTCTAAAGTCAGGAAGTGCAGCAAAGTTATGAATAAGTGATTAATGACATATACGCTGGTTCATCTTGATGAAGTTGCGTATACACGCAGGTTCGGCACTTCCAAGTAGCGTATGCACTCTGATGCATGATTTTGATGGTACAGTTGGATCTGATTGTTATTGCAGAGTTATGCTCTGTGTTCTGGTGACTGTGTTGTTGACAGGGTTTCAGTGATTCAGAGATTGATGATGCTAGTAGTGATTGTTTTGAGCTTCAATGATAGTTATGGGTCCAGTATGAAAATTTGATGAAACGTGGCTGTCAGATTGTAGTGTTGTGCTTCAGGAGTATCTAGTCTAAAAATGTATGAAACGTGGTACCTGGAGGAGAGAAGATTGTAGGCCGGTGCCTACGTACTAGTATCTTAGCTAGTACAAGAGCAAAGGGGGTTGGAGCTCCCTTCCAGGAGAGTCTGGAGAACGAGAGAAGGTTGTAGCCTTCTGCAGGTTGTAGCCTGCGTGCTGGTAAAGGACTGCACCAATACATTGTAAAAGAAGTTTCTTAATAAAGGAAGATAGAAACGAATTGCAGCAGGTGGTTTTCACCCACATTGGGTTTCCACCTTATATCATGGTGTTCATGTGTGCTTCTTGTGTGTGATGATCTGTTCTGTTTTACTGCACCTGCTTACTGTTCATATGGTTAATGAAGTTCTGATACACTAACTAGAGATCAACATTTAATGGATTAACTGAATCATAAGTATTTTGGATATACGTTGGTTGCTTTAGACACAGTTGCATATACACGCGGTTTCCCTTGAATGAAGTAGTGTATATGTATCTAAGTATGGAAATGAAAATTTTTTATTGATCTGATAATATTGATTCACCCCCCCCCCCCTCTCAGTATTATTTCCAACAGACTGTAGTATAGCTCTAAGATCTGGTATAATTGTAGTAAGGTTGACTTGAAAACCATAGGTTAATGCTCTTTCATAGAACATACTTTCTGAGTTTATTTGAAGTGGTTATAAACTAGAATAAACTTTGATCTTTAAAGTCTTTTAAGTTTGAGTGTGTCAATATAGCCAATGTAAGAACATCAATTTGGAACTGCTTCACTTCGTTTCTTTTCAAGTTTGCACAGTCAAATTCACGAATGCAGAGAGATTAAGAAACAAATTTGAAATTATCTTTAGCTTGTCTTATATGCCCTGGGGATTGGAATTATTCTCGTTTGGATTGGGATGTGCATTTACTTAGATTAAGATTAAATTCATTTTGATTTGAATTAGTCTTGCCTGGATTGAGATTTCTATTACTTAGAATAAGATTGATATCATTTTGAATAGTAAGCAGTCTTATTTGATGTGAGATTTCTATTACTTATATTAGGAGTAATATTGTTTGAATAGTAAACCTTATTGTTTGGATTGATATTTCCATTATTTAGATCGATATTAAAATGTTTGAATAGTAGTCTATCTTATTGAAGATTCCCATTGAAGTCATTTGAATGGTAATTTGTGTTGTTTATGTTGTAATAAGTATTTCTCAAATAGTATTTAGAATTAGTCTTGTTTGGACAACGATTGGTATTGTTGAAATAATTATTGGTATTTAAGTTTTAAACTAGGAACATAAATTCCGTACTTAATTTAGGAATAGATTTCATATTTCATGATGTTAGTTTAGGTTAAATGCTCTTATCTTGCATTACCTATGCTTGTGCCTCGAACCTTATGAGTCCCGAATTGATAATTTAATTTTGGAATTATAACACATATAATTTCCCCAACATTTTCAGCGTTATTGTAAGGGAGGTGCTAAAGCTTTTGAAGTGTAGTTGTTGTGTGGTGAGGATTTTGCAGGACAATAAAAGGGAAGATAGAGTACAATAAGACCTGAGTGAAGAGCCACACATCCACTATGGTGGGGTTGCTCCATAGTTTGGTTGTCCAAGTAAGTGAAGAGTTAAAGTTTGGTGAATTTTATTGCAATTAGTAGTTTTAATTCATTTAGATTAAAATTTCAAACTATTTAAAGATAAAACATTTTGGGGTTTTCTAAAAACCCCTGTGTAGTGATTCATGTTGTCCCTCGAGGTACTTTCTCAAATCCTATCACTAGCTAGGATATCTCCCTCTCAGGAAGAGTTCATCCTGACCACATTCAGGAATTTATTTATCTCTCCACAACTAGAAAAGGATTTTTAAGTCTCTCTTGATTCCTCTTACCTATCTACCAAGGAGATCGAGAAATCATGCACCAAATCTGATGGGGAGCATCTAGTTGAACTTGAGATCGAGGAAATTTCACCATGCCTAGCAGAGAGCCTTGTATGCATTCCCGAGACCAATTATCCAAGTTTTCATGGCATGACTAAGGAGGGTTTTCAGAGTGGTCCAAATGAAGAAATGAGCCAATACCACCAGGATTACATCGATCATTGGTTCCAGATCAAAATCTAGTCAAAGTACCACTCTCATCTTCTAATACTCTTTGTATCACATCTTTCAAAACTGTTTATTTTTCATGCTTATGTACCTTCTAAAGTTTATATGTTAAATCTGGGCATGAATATATCGTTGTACCTTATCTACACATGGCTTCATTAGAACTAGTCTTTCAGTTGAAGGAGGACATATTTTCTCTAGTATAGTAGGAAATTTAGTATTGTAATAAATAAATAAATCAAAACAATAACGAGAAAAATAAGTCCCTTTGTGAAAACGAGCTTTCCTGGCACAAATTGACAGAAACTTTGATTGAAAACCGGTTAACTGGCAGGCAAGGTTCCCAATAAAGTTTGTAAATTTATATGAGTTCTTCAAATCATGTATCGTTCAAGTCATTATGTTTATACTCGAGCTGGGGGGATCCCTTAAAACTCACCTGTGAACAAGCCTTGTCCCATCGACATCATCATATTATTTGAGATCAATGTTAGGGTTAGATAAGGTATCTGGGAGCCTGCATGCCTTAATGATAGGTGTCCTTGTCATCTACTAAGGAAATACATCAATGTTTCTTGTTGGATGATTTTTTCATTCCATTCGACTTCGAAAAATCCATTCATGGCTGGAAGAATGTACCTAGTGCCTTGATTCCCATTGAAATCAAAGGTGGGATATGTCGCATTGGTTAACAAAATCCTCAATGGTCGATAATCCAATGATTCTTTTTATGTTTGACATCGACACCATTCATTCACATAAGAAATATTTCACATGGGTGTATAGTGGTTCAAGACTATATGGTTTTTTTTATCTCAACACAGATTTGCAGTATTTTGGATCTTCATATCAATGCTTCATTTTGATTCGTAGAAGTATATTCATTTCAGTAAAGGTCGTCATATAACAGCCTGGCCATTAATTTACAACAACAGTCACCTTTCCTCAGTTATTTGGGGACATACAACTCATCAAGCATGGGGGAGAAGGGGAACTTCAATTCAACCCTCATTTCAACTTCCTTTAGCAGATCCAAATCAGCCTCCATTGTAGCTCTATATCTTCCTCTCTAATAAGATCAACGGTCACATCAACTCCCGCCATTCCATCATACTCTTCATCTTGCAAAACCAAGCACATAAACAATAAAGGTAAAACTTGAGGTAAATTTGGCTTAATATTCTCTAATTCATTACAAGTTTTATGAAACTTAATGATTGACTAATTCTTATTACATGAATTTTATCTTTCATAAGGCATCATTCTTTTGTTGTCCTTCCATTCATTACGCATATACTCTGATTACAAGTAAATGTTAAAAGAAAATCATTATGATATATTAATAAATATAACCTCTATATTGTCTTCTCCTCCCATGATAACAAGCATTCTATTCAGAGGATGAGGTCATTACTGCCATGAAATGATAAAGGAGACCACCTATACGCATTTCCCTTGCGATCACAGAGTATGTAACCACCTATCCACATACTTACCATCTCCATCACCACCTCATTTAATCCATCATCTCTTCCTCATCCATCCCTTTCTTGTCCCCAATTTGTATTGCTCGGTAAATTAGTATGATATGTTAAATGTGAAGAGTGCTTCTCCACAAGAACCAACACTTGCAAATATTCATTCAGTGCTGCTCCACAGGAACCAACACCTCCAAATATTCAAGCAATGTTGTCCCACAAAGAACCAATATCTACAAAACAATGTCAAGAATTTCTCAATGAGCCAGGGATTTTTTTGCATGAGGACATGCAAATCCACAAGCATGGGGGGATGTTGGGCCTCAAATATGCCCATTTCCCACCATACAATATCACTATTCATAACCTAAATTCTTATATTTTTAGCTCATTTCATACCATAATTTCACAACTTGTCGCCAATTCATATCTTACTCTTTGTGGTTGATTATGATTAGTTTTCTTGACTTTTATATGATTAGAGATTTTTTTCCATGATTTTATAATGATGGGTGTGTCAAGTTCATTTACCATAGGGATCTATTGTTGAAATTCTTCATACAACAAAATGCTATAGTCTAAGTACATAATGTAGTATAGAATGTTGAATTCTTGTAGGTGAAAATCTAAAATTTCTGATCAAATGGGGATGAATATCAGGATTCTGAGACACATGTTTTGTTCATAATACCCTCATTCAGGTAACCTAGAAACTATTTTTCAAACTTCATCATCATGAAGAAGTTATGGTCATGGGAGTATTACGGTTTGACGGTTTTGGCGACCACCCACACAGAGGAACATGATTGGGACTGTTAGATGCACTCTTTAGAATATTTTCATTTAGATTATCTTTGATCTATTATTTTACTTTACTTCGCTCTGATCTATTCTTTACTGCACTTACTTAATTTGTTGCAACTATTTCCATCAATTGAATGCTTTTAAAGGATTGGCACTTTGTATGAAGGGAGATACACAGATATGTAGAAGGTCTATTAGGAATACTTGCATTGGTTTTTACTCTTGAACATTGTTCGTAAGTTAAACTATTGTACTCATGATACACTAAATTTTAATTAAATCACCACCTCAATTTTTATCGCTATTTTGATTTTTTATGTTTGATTGATTTATAATCGCTGATGTAATTTATACTTGCTCTCGGTAGTGGAAAGGGCCCACCACCACCTGGAAAAACGTCATGTAATTGACATAAATTGTAGGAAACATGTTTGATTGATATTCAAAGGTTTAGATCTCTTTATGAAAATGTTTGCCAGATAGATCTTAGAATTACCATTTTCTATTATGTACTCAAGCACTTACTATGTTTTCCTTGGATTTGAAAGAATATCTTGTCTCTAAGTCTTTGCGAACCAAAAAGGATTGTACTGATTAGTGTTTTCGATGCATGAATGATTTCTCCAACACATCTTCATGGTTAAGAATATTTAAAAGAATGCTTTCCAATTTTGATAAATTCAAAGGATGATAATTGTGTCATAAGTTCCAGTTGGAGTCGGCTTTGTAATCTTGAATCATGTACATTTCTCATTAGTACAGAAATCTTGTAGCATCATGTTTTACATGAGAACACCTAGAAGTAATAAGATAAGACATTAGTTGTTGATAGAGACCGTAGGATAGCTATGAGATCCAGTCTAATTTTTGTAAGGTTTAGTTAAAAATTGTAGGTTAATGCTCTTTCATAGAACAAACTTTCTGAGTTTATTTGAAGTGGTTTTAAATTAGAATAAACTTTGATCTTTAAAGTCTTTTAAACCTGAGTGTGTCAATAAAGCCAGCATAAGAACATCAATTTGGAACTCTGTCACTTAGTTTCTTTTGAAGTTTGTAGAGTCGAATGCACGAACTAGGAGAGATTAAGAAATCAATTTGAAATTCTCTTTATCTTGTCTTATATGTCTCAGGGATTGGAAATAGTCTTGTTTGGATTCACATGTCCATTTACTTAGATTAAGATTAAAATCATTCTGATTTGAATTAGTCTTGGCTATATTGAGATTTCTATTACTTAGAATAAGATTGATATCATTTTGAATAGTAAGAAGTCTTGTTTGATGTGAGATTTCTATTACTTTGATAAGAGTAATATCGTTTAAATAGTAAACCTTATTTCTTAGATTGAGATTTCCATTATTTAGATTGAGATTAAAATGTTTGAATAGTAGTCTGTCTTATTGAATATTCCCATTGAAGTCGTTTGAATGGTAATTTATATTGTTTAGGTTTTAATAAGTATTGCTCAGATAGTAGTTATAATTAGTCTCTTTTGGATAGTGATTGGTATTGTTGAAACATTGATTGGTATTGCTTGAGCATGTTTTTATCAATAGATTAGTTTCAAACTAGGAACATAAATTTCATACTTAATTTAGGGACATCTTTCAAATTTCATGATGTTAGTTTAGGTTAGATGCTCTGATCTCGTGTTACCTGTGCTCGTGCCTTGAAGATTACGAGTCCCGGATTGATAATTTAATGTGGGAATTATAACACATATAATTTCCCCAACACATATATAAAAAAATCAATAAACATGTAATTTACCATAGAAAACTTCTAATCTTGGATACTCATGTGTGGTGCAAGAACATATTCCATTGAATGTAAAACTCCTTTCTGTTGCAATGAGTCCTCATACATCATATACATGTATCCCTTCCCATAATTCCTTCAATTCATCTACTAATGGTTGTAAGTAGACATCTATATTCTTTACTTGTATTCTACAAGGCACTATGAGAGCCAACACAAGATGTTCATTCTTCATGGAAAACCACGGGGGAATATTGTTATTGATCACTACTATAGGAAAAACATAATAGTTGGTTTTCTTGAGGGAATATGGGTTAATTCCATCCATAGCTATGGTGAGTCATACACTTCACACTTCATCCTTGAATTTTTCCTACCATTTATCATCTATATGCTTCATGGCTATTAAATCTATTGGGATTTGCATAACTCTCAACTCACTTCTGTGTGAAGCATGCCATTCCTATAGCATGGATAATTCTTTGCAATGAAAGAGACTTTGAATCCTTGGGATTACAGGCATGTGCCTCAATATATTATGAGGAGGACCATGTGATTTACTCTTTTTTTATGGTACTTGTCATGCCCACAATTTAGACATACCTTTTTGTCTACATATTCTCCTCTATATAGAATAAAATTATTTAGACATGCATGATATGATATATACTCAACACCCAACATTTTCAACAAATTCTTTGCCTCTTCGTAGCTACCGGACAATACTTATCACTAGGAATAACCTTATATTTGAATAACATGCAAATGGTGGGAAATATAAAGGTACAATGTCAATATTTAATGTTCATAAAATTGACCATTTTTAATGTTTATTGTGTGATAATATTTCTCAAAATACAAGGGACTTGTTCATGATCCATTACCTCAATATTGCTGAGAAAAATGCATTTGACATGCAAAATCTTTCTTTCACGTTGTATAGTAACATCATTTTCCCCAACAGAGGGTTGGTAGAAGCAAATTTCAGGATTTCAAAAAAGGTACTAGTGATATGAGCATCATCCCCTAGCTTACGTTATGGAATCCATCTACAAACATTGTCTCAATGATAGTCATACCTTCTAAGTAGGCATGCATACCAACCTCTATTTGGTTGCCTCCATTTCCAACTTATGATGAAAAACTACTATTGTTGTATTCATTCCTAATTAGTGGATTTGGACATAGAGGGAATTGAATAGATGGTTTATTCAACCATTCTTGGTATGCTTCCTCTCTGATTTTTTCTCTTAGTGCAACCTTCTCTCGATTTGACATTGTAGTGGGGTGCACCGGAAGATGGTAAGTGGGTCGCTTATCGTCACTAGAATCCTAATTTTAAAGACATTGAACATTAGTACACCAATTATATTAGTAAGCATAATGGAATTGATTTTTTGGAATTACATTATACGACATAATTATTACCATCGCTAACCCAAGATTTCAACTAGAAGATGGCATGTTATAATTTGTAGGGTAAAGCGGTTTTCCATTTTCATCTACCAACTGCTTGTGGTATGCTACTTGTTTTAAGAGCTTCCAACGTTTTTCAACTGGTGGAATATTTTCTGCATTTGAAGTCTATTTGGAATTAGGATTTTGAAAATTTGGATACATTTTTATTCAATTTGACATGGATAGAAAAAAGTTAATTAGATAATTGAAATGTAAATAAAATTTGAACTTGCTAGAGATGGAAAGGGAGAAACTGGCAAAGAAATTTGAGAAATATGGAATGGACTGGAATTTGAAGAATTGGTCATTTGATATTATGATATTTTCTCCCTGCATTTGAGGAAAATCAACAATTTTTTTTTTGTATACATAGCTAAAATTAATTTCGAGGACAATACCACAATCTGAATTTCAATATAGTTTTAAAACCATTTTTTAAGAATAAGGAAAATATAAATGTAAAATGTATACTATGAAGTAATGTAACTTGTGTGGATACACCCTAAAGGATATTTTGAGATAAATATGCCATTTTATGTGAAAATAAAAATTCGGATAACTTTCAAAGCATACCAGTGCTCTTGTATAACTAACTTTATCAATGAATTTAAATAATAACCACACCAATGTGTTGAAATAATAACCGCACTGATATCTTTGATTTCAAAAGAAAAAAAAAATGAATTCTATCATATCGGTGCGTTAAAAAAATTTAGCACACAGATAAGTTATCTTAATTGGTGCACATTACTAATAAATGCACTGGTTCTTTTTATTATGAAACATACCGATGTTCTGAAAAACTGGAAAAAAAAGTGCGACTTTTTTTTTCTCAAATTGAAGAA
Organism: Pinus tabuliformis; assembly: GCA_031772625.1. Lineage (NCBI taxonomy): Eukaryota > Viridiplantae > Streptophyta > Pinopsida > Pinales > Pinaceae > Pinus > Pinus tabuliformis. Next base: position 1,336,369,192 of record CM062804.1, on the reverse strand, counting down.
TGAACGGTAATTGATTTTTCGAAATCTAATTTCATAATGTATTTTAAATAGTAATCTATTGACTATTTCATTAATTTTCCCAAAATTTAAAGGGAGAGATTTACAAGAGAGACATAATGGGAGAAATGTGGAGCAAATGAATCCCTTACAACAACATAACTATTTAGAAGATCGGAGTTTGAAAGGTATGGTGATTCACTCAAAACCATGCATAGTAAATTTTTTAAATTTTGTTGTTTATTTTACTAATTTTATAATTTACATTAGATTTAATTAAAATTCAGAAAAAAAAAACAAAAAAATCAATACTTACCTTAAACCCTTTCTTCTTCTTGCTTATGTGACTACAAAATTTCACCTTAGGGTTTAACTCCCTCTACCACTTCACAACTAGGCCTTTTCATTTTAGGCATTTTTGATTTAATGGGTTTGTGTTACTATATATAAGGTGTTTGAGATGTAAAGCATGGGGGCCACTTATTGAATCAAATCCAAACCTTGTCGGCCCTACCCATTTTTTTAAAAGACAACTTTTGTCTATCACTATGCTCTATGTAATATATCACAATGATGCACCTCTCACAAATAACACCATTAAATCCAAAAAACTTGTGTTTAATTTTGTATGTTTTCATTTTTCATTGTCATGGTGGTCCTTTTATCATTACATATCAGTCTGTAGTAATTTAAAATTATTTTAAAAAATATTTTCACTTTCGATTCTCAATAATTAAAAGCGTCAGTGCGTTTATAAATGAAATGCACCAGTGCCTTTATGCACATAAGTGCATTGATTATCGGATCTCTTTTTGGCTGAAAATTATGTTATTTATTTATAAAAATATATTTAATGGATTTTGTATTGATTGGTATAGGTTGTATATTGATCAAAATAATGTTTGAGAAGAGGTCAAGTAATAAAAATATTCATCAACACAATGATAACACTTCCAAAAAAGAAAAAAAGGGAAGTTCTTTGTAAATTCTTACCAAATTTAGTAAATTTGAACTATATGTAAGTTCAACTAATATTTATTCGTTAGTGTCTATCATGGAGAGCCACAAAATCATGAAGCTCGATAAGATTATTTTTTATCTAAGTGAAAAAGAGCATACAAGCATAATGAAAAAATTGCAGAATGATGAATCAGGTGAATCAAAAAATATTATTAAATATGAGTTTTTTTAATTAATTTTCATTAATATTATACTTAAGAATATTAGATAACATGTTTCAAACAATCTATTAATTCACATATGTTTAATGTTCTATAGGGACCAATAATGAAGGAAAAGAATGTCATTCTAAGAAAAAGAAATTATAGAACATGTAAATGATGACGAATTAGTCCTTAGCTCATCGGGTGTGGTGTTGGAGGTTAATGAAGGGGGGGTGGGGGGAAATTTTAAAAAACTATGAGGGATACAGTGGAACAAACATATAGACGTACATTCCAAATACAATACAAAAATAAATCCAATGAGCTGAAGAACCAAGTTATATTTAAACTACAAGAAGTGTTTCCAGAGCAATGGTTAATGCGACTTCTCACACGTGCAATAGAAAAAACGTACACCAATGAAAAACAATCATTCAAAAAGTAATATTCCTAATTTTAAAATTCTTTTCTAGAATTATATGTATATATTACTACAAAGAATTCATCTACTAATATCACTTTTGTTGTATTTAGATTTCATATATCAATATAAAAATAGTTTATTAATTTTTTAGGAAGATTATGAATACCTCGAAGGATCAATGAGATAATATATGAAACATGCCAGTAGGAATGTCCAAAAAGGTGTACAAGGAGATGGTCAAAGAAATGGACAAAATTGCATCACAGGATGAGCTATCTCAACAAAAACATGCTTCAAATGTATCTAATAATTGAACTTGTTTATTAGGTACATAAAAACAAATAATTTAGCATTAAATATTAATTTTCAAGTATTTTCTTGCAGAAAGTAAAACAAAATGGAACCCATTTAACACATAAGACATGATGACAAGGAAGAAAAAGGTTGATATCAAAGTTTGTGAGTAATTGTTAATTTTGAGTTTTTGTATATTTTGAGTTTTTCTACAACAACTTTCGTTGAAGGTATTCAAACAGATTCTAACATCCAAGGAAGTGACACCGAAAGAATTGATTGACATTGGGTTAAATATGGATTGTGAGTATATGTTGGCATATCAAAAAATAATTGTGGAATTTGTAAGTATCTATGTTGTTTTACTTCTTTGAGTTTATAATTAATAGAAAAAATACTTTATATTAAATTTATGATTTATTATGGGGTACAAAACATGTAGGAAACAAAGTATGGAACTGCGCCAACAAAATAATTGTTGAAAGAACGCATGATATTTGGTTTTGAAAGAATGTGTATAGTTTTGGACTCAATTCTTGCTATGGTACATTTATTTTCAATTTACATTGATGTATATTATTTATTTCAATTTTCAAAATTCTCACCAATGTAGATACACTCATTACACTTTATTTTTATGTTTGTATATGAATCCTGAAGAAGATGAAAACAATCGATGCAATAATAACAACATTTATCCCAATAACCCAAGTCACGTAAGTAGCTCTAGCATTGGCAACAATTCCTGTGAAGAATGATGATCTATTTGGATATCATTGAAAGTTGTTGTATTTTTTGAAATATTTGTCTGTGAAGATTAGGTTTTATTTAATGTAATGGACATAGTGTCCCAATTTAAAGACAATGGTTTACCAATAACTATCCCATTTAGTGTGACAAAGAGCCTCTTATTCATATATAATAAAATACATTTTATTTATTCTATTGCATTGTCTAATGTTACTGTGAAATGTTACACCACTGATTAAATATATGGATGATTAAATATTATAATGAAGATATGTGAAATATAATGATATAACAAATTATTACAAACGTCATGTACAAATTAAATAATCAAAATTTAATTTATATGAATATTGTTATAAGATATATGTCGATTTTTTTATTAATAACATATTTAAAAAATCGCAATAATTGCACTTTCAGAGGTCGATGTTTCTAAAAAAGGGAAAATAGATATTGAGACATCGTATATTAATGTGCACCACTCCCAATACGAGTTCTTCAACAAGAATATTTATAATAATAAAAATTGGTATCCTAGTGCATTCGTACATACAAAATCCCAGTGCATGGGTAAAATTAATACACACCGGGAAGATATACATTTCATGCACCAGTGTGATTCACCTTTAATGCACTAATGCACTATTATTGTTAATGCAACAGTGTGTTGGATTTTGCAAACATATACGAACCAGGGCATTATACTTTTCAATCATTGGTATTGTTTGCATTTAATGCCTTAGTGCATGGTATCATAGATTGTACAACCCGATGCATTGTTATTATTAAAGCATTGGTGCTTTCATAAAACCAACACCTCGGTGCTCCAAAATATTGTTTCCAGCCCCGATGCTATTATTTAAATTAACGTAGTTGATTATTTTATATTAGTAGTGCATCGATTCTTTTGTGCAACTCATCAGCATTGGTGCATTGCTACACATAATGACCCAGTGCATTGGAGAATATAAAAGCACTTGGGTTGCAATATGTTTTTGACTTCCCCGGTAACCTTCCTCAAAAGTACTACCCAGGGCATTTTTAGAAGACACAAGGATAGGGGTGGTATATGTTTGAGGCACCAATATTATTTTCATTCAATGACGGTTGCATGGTATCATAGATTGTATGAGCCAATGAATATTTATTATTAAAGCACTGATTCTTTTATAAAGTTAACACACTAGTGCTCCAAATGTTTGTTTCTAGTCTCGTTTTTTTTTATTATTTAAATTTATAGCACCGGTGATTTTATATTTGTAGCACATAGGTGTAGTTTCTCTAGTAAGCACACCGCTATGAAAACATCTGCTAAAACCTCTGGCCACCCAGTTTTATTAGTTGTGATGAATTTTTGTTATCATCTTAGCTAAAAAATCCACCACCACAAATAGATGTTGTAGAAGAGTTTTTCTTAACAATTGTTTCAAATTTTATAACATTAAAAACCTTCGTTATAACCTCCGCTAGAAGGTATTTTCATTGTAGTGACTGAACTAGCCTTTCTCCAAAGGTTCAGAGAAGAAATGATGGAGACCCTCAATATGTTGGCCATTGGATATATTTATCAACTCAATTGTAAAGACATCAAAATAGTGTTCAAAAACATTCTAGAGATGCTAGAAAAAGAGGTTGATCCAGTTAGCTTTGGTAAGTTCTTTATCATCCACTTCAACCATTAAAAATGAAATAGGAGGTATGTTCGAATATTTTAAAAGTAATATCTTACACACATTTTCCCTATAGATGGATTCACTATAGATTAAGAAAAAACAAGAGGAAGCATAAATGATATTATCCATATTCTACCTTAGGTGCACTAAGAGGCATCGTAGAAATGAGTTCCCATTAAATGTTATAGTAATATGGTTGTGTGTGAAGAGAACCACTCAACTAATAAATTTCCATCTCTTACAGGTTTGAAAGTGATGTACCATGGAGCAATAGGAGGCAAGGAGCAACTCTATCATGTTAACTAGAAAATGCCACAATCCCCTAGACCATATCAACAACATATTAAATATCCCTCCTCTTTCAATACAAGTTATAATGCACCATTTCAACATTGGTATCCACCTAGCACATCACCTTGGTATATATCTACTCCATCGTCCTATTCTCCCCAACCTACCATTTCTCCTTTTCATCCATACTAGTACCAACCTCCTTAATGGGGTAATCCATCATTATGTTGGAAGCCTTAAGCATCCCAACCACTTGCCCTAAATCGCCCTCCTCCTGCTCAACCACAATTAACCAAAAAAAATCTATTGAAATGGCCACAAATTCTTGCTCAACCAAATATAAACCCCAACAATAAGCAGGCCCAACCAATTTATAGTGGACAGACATCTTATATCATATATGCTATAGAAATTCAAGAAATCAGCGTCATCTCTAGGAAGTTACTTCCTAATGCTAACCTTCCTTATCCAACAGAAAATGTTGAAGAAGATAAAGGAGTTCTACCTCACTTTGTTATGAAACCAGCTCACAAAAAGATAGAAAGATAGATCAACGCCTTAGAATTTAGCCTCTTCAAGGGGGAAACCTCCTTTACTTTACACAAATGAAAAATTCTTGGATGATACAAATGACAAGACATCCTTTCTATATATTAGAGTCTAGGGGGTCATAATATAATCAGAGCCGACATAACAATAATAATGTAAGGGCACAATCATAACAATATTGGGCTTCTATTGGGCACAATAATAACAGTATGCAGACTACATGGGCACAACCATATAATAAGGGGGTTGTACTAATAACAATAAGGGGTTACACTAGTAGTATAGGGACCTAACATGCCCCTCTCCTTCAAAAAGTGTTGTTCTCAATTCTTGAGTAGTTTTAGATGCTTCTGTATAAAATTATCGTCCTTCCATGTGGAATCTTCAGTGGGTAAGTTCTTCCACTTAATGAGATACTCTGAAATTAATCGATTTCATAGTTGTCGACTTCTTGGTTCTGTGAATGCTTCGGGTTCCAATATGATTTTTCCTTCCTTGCCAAGTTTTGCAATATTGTTGGAACTGGGATCTTTGAAAACTTTTGAACGAGTTCCCACCCTACTTCGCCATTCTTACATTCATCCCTTGCTTTCTTTATCAAATTTGGTTGGATAATTATACCAACCTCTACCATTTCTGTAACCATATGTTCAATTTCACTCCTTTGGGCATATGGATATCTATAAGGCCTAGTGTTTGGAGGAACACTTCCTAGAATCAAATGAATAGAATGATCATGATCATGAATACATGGGAGACCTTTGGGAGTCTCAAATACCTTGGAATTATTGTCCAAGAATTTTTGGAGATTTGGAGAAATAGATGATTTCAATGTGGGAACCATTACCGAACATAATTATGAAATTACGCCTCATTGTTATTTCTTTAGAAGCCTTGTCATTCTATTAGAGCTTATTATCATTCCTGGTTTCCCTGTGATACCCCTTAATTCAAATTCCTTTCCTTCCGAAGAAAATTTCATGAATATTAGTTCTTGAAAATTAAAAGTTATTGTACCCAAGGATTGTATCCATTGGACTCCTAGTACAACATCAACACCACCCATTGGAATGGAAAGTATTGGGTTATTCAATACATATTCTCCCATGGATAGCTTGATATTTATGGTTCCTACACTTACAACTGTCACTTGAAACTATGGTTCTGGATATAGGAATCAATTCAATTCCTTGGCTATATTACAATGAATAAAATTATGGGTACTACCTGAATCAATCAACACTATTACCTTTTTCTTCTTGATATGTCCTTCTATCTTTATAGTTTGAGGAGTGGTAATTCTGACCAATGCATTACAAGATATGGTCGGATTCATTTATTCTCTTTATGGGGTTGGTTCCTGGTGAGTATTCATTTCTTTTGATGTTTCTTGATACTTTTCTTCCTGATATTTCACTGCTTCAACCTTCTTCTTCTTGATATGTCCTTCTATCTTGAGAGTTTGAAGAGTGGTAATTCTAACCAATGCATTACAAGATATGGTCAGATTCATTTATTCTTTCTCTGGGGTTGGTTCTTGGTGAGTATCCTTTTCTTTTGATGTTTCTTGATACTTTTCTTCTTGATATTTCACTACTTGAACCTTCTTGTTCTTGATATGTCCTTCTATCTTGAGAGTTTGAGGAGTGGTAATTCTTGCTATTGCAATACAAGATATGGTCGGATCCATTTTTTCTTTCTCTAGGGTTGGTTCCCGATGTTTATCCTCTTCTTTTGATGTTTCTTGATCCTTTTCGTCATTAGGAGGCCTTTCTTGTAGCAGCTTTGTCCCACCTTCCTTCAAACCTTCCATGTCTTTCTTCAAGTCTTCCATGCCTTTCTTCCAATATGCTTTCATACCCTTGATATCAGCTTCCATGGCATAGGAAAAACTATTTATCTTTTGCTTCTCTAGAATATCATTTACCCTTATATTCAATTTTTGAAAGTGCTCAATGTGCTCTTCCATTGAACGCTTTTGTTTGAGATTTATCAATTGGCTAAAGAAGGTGTTGCTCTTGGTATCCTCATAATGTGCTATTATTTCCTCCGTGAAAATTGACCACGTGATAAGTTGTTTACGAGAACAAAGCCCTTTATACCACAAAAATTGATTAGGTTCTAAATAATTAGATGAAATACATACCTTTTGTAATAGTGGTACACCATGTAGATCAAAATATTTCTCCATCTGTAGTATCCAATTTACCAGATCCTTACCATCAAACTTTCTCATCTTGATTTTTCTTGATTTTAGGAACTCGATCACAACTATAACTCTGTAATTTTGGATCTTTAAGTTCTAAAATTTCCACCTATAATAGCCCTTTGATTCCTATTTCTAACTCCACAAGTCTAATCACAATAGCATTCTCGAAGAAAGATTTATTCCCTATATCTTGCGATGACCTAATTATAGACTAGTTCAATAGAGTGAACTTGTACGACGTTCCACGTGTCACTATTTCAATATTAGGTTCTAAAAAATATACCCAAACAAAATATATTCCATCCTCTTTCTGTAACTTCTTACTAAATTCAATCTGATGCTTAGAGAGAAAGTTATGATGATCTTCCCAAGGTCACCTGTTTAGGATTTAATTTAGGAGTCTGCAAAAACCCTAACTTCCTCAAATCATATATCTGAAAATATAGCTAGCCAAGATCTGAAATTCAGACCCAAGGTTCATCGTGATTTTGTCTCAAATGGATCTTTTTTTCTCGCTTCTGAAACATCACAGAAAAAACGTTATAGCGAAAATTCCACGATGACCTGTTTGGAGCAACGAAACCCTAGAATCCAAAGCTCGGATACCAAATGTTATGAAACCAGCTCACAAAAAGATAGAAAAGATAGATAAATGCCTAAGAAATAAGCCTCTTTGAGGGGGAAGCCTCCTTTACATTACATAAATGAACAATTCTTGGATGATACAGATGACAAGACCTGCTTTCTATATATAGGAGTCTAAGGGGTCATAATATAATCAAAGCCGACATAACAATAATAATGTAAGGGCACAAAAATAACAATAGTGGGCTTCTATGGTGCACAATAATAACAATATGGGGACTACATGGGCACAACAATATAATAAGGGGTTGTACTAATAACAATGAGGGGTTACACTAGTAGTATAGGGACCTAACACACTCCTCAAGCTAAGAAACCTCCCTATCTAAAACGTCGATTCCTCCTAAAACTCTCACCCCAAAAGAAGCTTAGCTTTTGGGAGAATTGAAAATTTTATATGTCAAGATTCCCCTCTTGCAAGCCATCAAGGATGTTCCTATACACAATGGATTAATCAAAGAGGAATGTATTAGGAGGCTAGTAAGGATAAGAAAATATGCCCCTATTATAATGTCATAGCGAAACTAGTTGATCTCATGCCTGGGAAGGTCATCATCCCAAAGTATTTGGATCCTAGTAGCCTGGTAGTAGATGGTCACATTAACAACATCGTATTATCTAGGACCCTCATTGAATTAGGGGTTGCAATCAATTTCATGAAGAATGAGACTATGCTTAAGCTTAATCTCGAACGATCCCTTAGGAAAACCACCACAGTGTTGCAACTTCCTAACAGATCCATAGTAGCACTAGAGGGAATCAATGAGGATGTCATGGTTTCGATTGATTCTTGAGAGTACACTAAATGTTTACTTGGTCTTCATCCAAAAACTAAGTTTAATGACTATCGTTGTATCCTAGGAATACTTTGGTTGGCCATTGTTCATGCCTACATTAGTTGTAGGGCTGGAAATATGACAATCACAAATGGACAATAAAAAAAACAACTTGTACTATAACCTCTTGCTCAACCCCTCATTGGGAATTATTCTCCCATGTGGGTAGAAGTGGAAGAAGAAGAACCTTATCACTCATTACCCTACCCCATCTATAGATTAGAAACCATTATTGGTAGTAGGAAATTGAATGGGGATAATCTGATTGACAAATTTCTATAAAATAAATATCTTGCTGCCATGAATATTGATCATCTAAAAGAAAAATATTCAAGGAAACCTTCCTAATCTTAGGATAACTCATGGGAATATTTAATCACTACTAGTTGTAACCAAAGTAATATAAATATCATAGAAATCAACCGCTCTAAAACTCTGATAATCAGCTCCTTTTAACTGAACGAGAAGAAAAGTTGCTCACTATCTTAAGGTAGAATATTGATGCCTTTTCACAGGATTACACAGAGATGAAGGGAGTTCACCCCTCTATAAGTACTCGACATATATACATTATGGAAGAATGTAAACCTTTTCTCGAAGAACAAATAAGATTGAACCCTGCACTAAAAGACATTGTAAAAGAGGAATTTCATAATTTATTAGAAACAAGTTTTTTCTATGTAATTTTAGACATTGAGTGGGTGTCCCCTTTAGTAATTTTCCCTAATAAGAATGGAAAATAGATACATTTAATTTATTAAAAATAAGTTAATAAATAAACTAAGAAATATCATTTTCCCTTTCTTTTTATTGACAAAGTTTGGATTTTCTTGTAGGGAAGAAGTTATTTTCATTTTTGGATGGATTCAATAGGTATAATCAGATTTGAAATGTTAGACATAATGGAAACCAGGACACTACTGAAAGGTGGGGTGAATCAATAGTGTGATCAAATTATGAAACTCTTAATAATTTACATTTTTTAAATAACTTTAGCAACCACTCATACAATCGGCATCATAACTCAATCATGTAAAACATAACATCATAATCATTGTCATACACATGTGAAACATATATAAGATATCAACACTATTTTTATTACTTTGGAAAACAAAAGCTACAACTTATTATTATATCACTGCCCCACAAGATTCCACTTGAAGGTTTATTAGTTTCTACTGAAAGGAACTTCTATGCTTGGTTGTTTATTAGGTACCACTGAAAGAGACTACTGCCCCTTCTCGTTTATCTATTATCACTAAACACGGACTACTACCCCTGCTCATTTATAAGTTTTCACTGAAAGGGGATAATGCCCCTACTCATTTATTGGTTTTCACTAAAAGGGACTACTGCCCCTGCTCATTTATCAGTTTTCACTAAAAGGGACTCCCTCCCTTGATCTGCAAGCAACCATTTGCTTGACCTCCCTGATTCATATTTCATTCATTTTCAAACTCAAATCATGAAGGCCACTTCCTTCCATAAGAAAATAAATTTATCACCTCAAGCACCCACCACAGACACCCTAAGATCATCTTCAACAATCTTTGATCATTCATCAAACAACCATACACACCAACAACATCAATCCTTAGAAATTACAAATTTTCACCAGCAAAGCATCTTTGTTGAATAGACCAAAACATCATTAACCAATTATTTCTCTTCCTCCCCAAACACGTTTTAGATACCAAAATTGATCTCTAATTCACCCCTAATGAATACTAATATTATGCATCATGTTTCACCAACAACCCACATCTTGGTTGTTGGATTATGCCTATACATGATTTTTGGATTGATATTTTTGAATTAAAACTTTAGTTATGTTAAACTATTCATCATGAATAAATATTTATTTATTTTAGTATTCCCGGTTCTATTAAGTCATCTTAATGATTCCTTGAAGTATTCAATCTCTTCTCGGTTGTGTCTCTAAGAAAAACTAAGTTAAATTATTGTTTTTATCCATTCTAGTAAGTTATAGGATTTAGCAGAGCTTTTTCTAAATCTGGTGCATTACCAAATTTAGCCAATCTACTTAAATTTTCCTTTAATCCTTCCACATTGCTATACTTTATTCCAACATGTTGATTCCTTATATATAATCTTAAGTCCTTTATTGTATATGGAATAAATGAAAAATTTAAGTGTTTCCGACATGTTCATGCTAAATATTCAATATAGGTCCCAAAGCCTTCAAAGTTGTTGAATCATTCATAATCCTTAAGGTCTTAACCAATCGAATATAACTTTAGTCCTCCACTAGGCCCATCATGCTTTGCTCTATCCCCGAAGTTATTTAATGAAGACTGTAGACCTACTTTGGGCCTAAGCACTTTTTATATAAAAAGGTTGCATATAAACTCCCAAGGGTTTAACCACCTTTACAAAACCTTGGGCTTCCTTGGTCAGAATGATTCATAGAATCATGTCACCATCCCAAACCTTGGCCCTTGGAATTTATTTTCCATAATGCTTTTGAAAGTACCTCAAGGGTCACCCTTCTGGGATTATGTGTCATGTGAGTTTGTCGCTCTTTACGTGTTCTCTTTTCATTGGATATCAGAACTGGTTGTAAATGCCATAGATTCTTGATTATATGTTAGCTTGGAGATTTCTTCCTTGTGCCCTTTTATTTCCTTCGAGGGTGGTGCATCCTAGATGACATGTCTCAGGATTTTTATTTTTGGTTTTGTGGATCCATTTGTAACTGCCACCATTTCCCAGAGCCGAATCAACCCAGAGCATCTCCCATGTGATAAATTTGAAACCCCCAAGGACTCTATTCCGAGAGGGTGTGTCCCGGTGGGAACCATCACTGACACACTATGCAATCATGTGCTTGTGAGGGTGAGATTTCGTACCACACTATGTGCCACCTTGTCCCAAAGTTGAATCATCCTAGATTCCCTAGTTTTTGCTCCATTTAAACCTTCCTAAGAGGCCCATTTGTGGTGACATCTTTAGATGATGTCATGATTGCATCATTAATTCCATGTAGTTCCTCCTGTGTGGTGAAACATGTCACCTGGATTTGGCCCACTTAGCCACCTAACTTTACTCACATCATGCTAATGTCATCAGTATGATTATGCATATATATCATCACCTCAATCCAATCAAAATCTCCCATGCAACATCATTTAATTCATCCATGTTGTCAAAGATACAGAGGTAGAGGGGTTCTTGGGCCTTATTTTCTCAACAATTTCTTTATTAAAAGTTAAAACATAAAACCACTAGGTCCAAGCCTTCAAATTAATTTTTTAGTACCATTTCATGCCGAGAACCATTATGTGGGTCCTTTGCTACATAATGTTTCCTGATATATTTTGTCATGTTTCTCGACTATGCATCATCCCGACTATTTCAAACTTCCACTCGCCTTTGGAACTTCTAGGAATGGACCTCCAGGATAAGTTGTCTTGTGAACCCTCCATTGGCCAATAATCATTCTTAATTCTTGCTTATTTCCTCTCGGGCTTACATCATCCAAACATTTCTCCTTTTCCCATATTTTCAAACTGTCTAGGGAAAATCCCAGATTACATGTTATGCGGGTTCCACCACCATCCCATAACATATGCTTTCACTACTATGTTGTGTGCTCCAAGTATGGAAGCCAAACTATGTGCGAAATGGTTAGGGGTTGGGGCTTAGAGTGATTTCCTTATTGTGTCCCTATATCAACTCCTAAAGACTCAACCTTTGGTTAGGTTGAAGTCCTATGTTTCGACCTCCACAAAATACACTAATGAGTTTTGAAACACACCAAACTTGCACCATTTTACCCTACACCAACTTTAGCTCTGAACCCTTTGAATTTTTGGTTACTTATCTTTGAACGGAAATAATTTCTTATCTAGGAGGTTATTCACATAATTATATATATCGTTTGAAATATCTTTCCAAGTAAAATCAATTTAAGTGCTTTCCATCTTGAAGTGATATTTTGAACTCGAATTGGCTCCAAATTCTATACACCTTTAGCATATTTATCAGTACCTTTGACATGCTCCCCCTTTGACACCAATGGCAAACAAAATAATAGGCTCCCCCTAAAACCAATATCCCCATTTCTTATTGATAATGTGGACCTTTCAACTACTCCTTCATATGTTGAAAACATTAGGTATCTTTGATTTGATCTAAGAAGTTTCCTTTCTATCCTATGGAGAATATTAAGATGAAAGGAGAGTGAGTAATCACTCCCATACTTTACCTCAAGTAGTAAAGAGGAATTTATTTCTTAAGAAACTCATTCATGTACAACTGAGCCATAAGAAAAATCATTTCTATTGGTCTAAGTCTCTACTAGGATTACATTCATAATAATGCCTCTTCTTGGAAACATACATCCGAATTCTAGCAAGAAAGAAACAATCTATCATATGCATGACCGACACCATCAACTTGTCAACCAATAAACAAAATATTACATCACTTACAATTGCTTATATGATAAATATAGAAGGAATCTCACCAATGAATTCTTAGAACAACAACTCATCATATACTTGATTCAACAGACTTCTAATGGCAGCAGACTCACCATGCTAAATTCAACTCAACATGAACATTAACATCATATAAATTATGACTTTCAACAACACTTGGACTGACAATCTGCTACTAGAAGGAAAAATATAATGATAGTTAATACCAATTGTCAATACCTTTGATATCAATGATACCAATTTCTTAGTTGATGCCAATGATACCAGTTGTTGAGCACTCGATGACTGGATGTTCTCCCTTGTGATAATTCTCTTTTCTCCAATATTCATTCTCTCCTTAAATCTGATGTCTGATACAAATTACTAATGTGTTGATGGTGCTGGAAACTTCCAACATATAAGGGGTATCCCCAATATGAGGTCCCAAGTAGACCTCACAACGTTTGGGATAGGATATCCATCCGGGAATTTGACCTGACCACCGTTATGTTTATCTTATAGATTTTCCTTGGTTGGAATTATCAACACAAGAAAGTATGCATATAACTTTGTGATAAGAAAGTGAGTAAAGTTTTTTGAAACACCAATTGCAATGCATACAAAGCACTCTCATGGATGGGAAAAGAGAGAGTGGGCATTTAGAAGAATACTCTCCTAATAAAGATACACACAAGCATAGGAAGAAATTTTAATTAACCTGTGAAATAATTCACATAATAAAAACGATCATGAAAGTAAGTAATAATGCACATTCAACAATAAATATACCAAATCAAAGAAAAAGTTCATTTTCATTAGTATGTATCAAAAGAAACATATATCATAAACATTAAAAGAATAGTCTTACAACATTCATGATACATGCATGAAAGTGTTTTGACTCCTTGAGCTTCAAGATACTAAGTGAAAGTTTCAAGTACACAATTACAATGATGCAACTCTAGCCCCAATAGTGAAACGTTAAGCCACCAATAAGTCCTCAAAATAATGATATTCTCTCCTATGTCAAGCTAGAGAATCCAAGGTGAATGTCCCTTTGCTTGAGCTATGAGGGTCTATTTATGAAAAAATAGGTGAATATCCACCTCCCATGTGACTCTTGACCTCCCTCATGACTCTTGAACTCCCATGTGAATTTTTAGCTCCTACATGAATCTTGGACTTCCTAGTGACTATTCCTATTCCATGTGTGACCCTTGGGCTTCCACACATTTTACATTTTCCAATTTTTGAAATTACATAATTATATTTCACCAATAGTGTGTCAAAATACATGAGACAAAATAACACTCATTTATTGGCACTTTGAAGAGCTACAATTTGGCGACTATGACATGGGAATTCATTGTAGTGTATTGATGCCAAGTTCTTCTCTTTTCTCCTATGTCTTCACTCTTCATGATTGATATGACTTGTACTTCATATTTACCCTCCAAAGCAACTGAATAAGTATTGAAACTTGTAAGTCAACATGAGTTTCCATCTCTTGGTCATGATCCAAGATTCCTTTCCTCTTACATGATAGCATATTTATGTCTTATCTGCACAAGTGTCCTTGTTGTAACCTCTTCCTGATGACCTCCTTGAGCCTCATCTCACCATGATAGGATGATAATACTTGCAAATGAATTTCACTCATGACAAGACACCATTTGTCTCAAAATCACCTATTCTATAATGTGAGGTGTTGATTGTGATGGGATAGTGTGCAAGGACTGAGAGAGAGGCCTTCTTCGGTGCATAGCGTAGAGTCAGGAGGTAACGAATGAAGGTATGGGAATTGGAAATGTGCATTGTGCAATGGAAATAGAGAGAGGCCAGACACTACACATTGGACAAGCCTAGGAGAGAAGGGTGACATGCTTGGGCACTATGATTGCGTAATGCGAAGTTGATTAAAAAGGAGGCCTTGGGGATTATACAGGTTTCCACTACAGGGATCAAGAGGTGGCCCCATTATCCACTGAGAATGTGCAATGCATAATGAAGGAAAGGTTGATTAAGGAATTATGCAAGGTGCAAGTGTAAGCAACATGAAGATGGGTCACTATGCCCTAGGAATGCTCAATGTGAAATGAAGGGAGGGAAACATTAGTATTGTGTAGGTTTCCATTACAAGGATTTAATGGAGACCTCACTATCAACTAAGAGTGATCAATGTACACCACATGTAATGGTTGTTCAAGGCTTTCCATAGTGGGAAAGTGTATGCAACAAGGGTTGAGTGATTGTGTTGTAGCATTAGATAAATTTTGAGGTAAAATATGGGCCTCAAAAAAACATGTACAACAAAAATTAGCTTTATAAGACCCAATAGAATTGATTATGATGATGTCAACCATGGGGGATGATTCACCATTTTTGGATTAAAAAGTTAAAAAAACAAATAAAAATAAAAAATAAAAAATACTATTTTTTCAACTAGTATTTTCAAGTTATCTCCATACAATTTTACTCAAATTTAGAGCAGGAGCACTCGTTGGATGCAAAGTTTAATTTTTCATCCACGGAGTACCCATGTTTCATACTTTTGATGGAACCTACTACATGAGAAATGTGAAAGACATGAAAAATGTGATCGCAAGCACATTTTTTCATGTATTCCACATGTTTCATGTAGTATGATCCATCAAAAGTATGCAACATGGGTACTCCTTGGATGAAAAATCAAATTGTACATCCAACGAGTGTTGCCACTCAAAATTTGAGTAAAATCATAGCGATGTAAGTTGAAAATTCTATTTGAATTTTTTTCTTTTTTCCCTCCAAAACATGATGAGGTAATATAATATTATTTTATTATTTTTGTTGCCATTATGACTAATGTGTTGTCCTTGATGGAAACCTACTTGATAAATATGTCAACATGATGGTAGGAGGATGATTATATAGGCCATTACAAATATGACAGAGAGAATGGAAAAAAGAATATCAGTTCGGAGATAGAAATATGATAAAGGTGAACTTTAGGAAAGTATGCTTGGGTCCTGTGAAGAGAAGTCGCGTACATACGCAGGTATGATGAATATAATCCATGTACAGTTTTTTCACCATGGTATTATGAATACCAGGGGTATTTACCATGGTACTGGCCCATAGTAATGAGTGTGACAATAGATATTTGATCCTGTCAAAGAATACCATCGACATTACTAAGGGATTGTCCTAAGGTGTTCGTTAAGGCTTATACTATATAAGGAGATGGAGATAAGGTGTTAGGGTTTGTATATGATGGATTATTTATGAATGACTTAATCTGAAATAGGAGTGCTCTAGGGAGCATGGAGATGGATAAGATCTAATAGATATGAAATGACTACATATTAAATAATTTGTTTATGGTTTGATAGACATGTGATGATGATATCATGATGTGTGTCTATAATAGTTTGTATGCCAAGATTTAGGTTTGACAAATGTTGTATTATCAAGCGAAGGTATAAATTAATGATTACTGCTCTATACGTTGGTTTTCCATTGAGAAGTCACGTACATGCGTGGATCTACTTCTATGTAGTTGCGTATATATTCTATAGTATGGACAAATATATACACAAGTGTGGTGAATGATAATCATGTACATACGTGGATATGATTTATAAGAGCCACTCGCATTTGCTAGGGTTTTGTAGTATGAGTTGTTAATGATGTCTTATTAGTTATATTATGTTTGTTTTTTGTTGATGATGTCTCTTTTATGATAATATTTGTTTAATAGTGTTGGTTGGGTTGACTTGTTTATCGAATGATATGATGCTACTATGTGATGATCTATATTTGGTTCAGTGATATGTGATGGGTTCAGTATTTGATTCAGTGATTGATTAAGTGTGATAGTGATTTAGACTCAGTTGTTCAGTATTTTAAGATATGTACGTAGGTCCTTTTAAGGAAACATGCGTACATACGTGGGTATGACACAGAACAATCACATATAAATTATGGCATATGATTGATCAACATTTGCAGTCTTAGCAATTGGTTTTTGTCATAAGTAACATTGTTGGGCTTACTGATGAGTAGTTTTACATTTATATGATCTATCGTAGTCTAGGTTTATCTAGTTGTATTGATTGATTAGTATAGAGCTATAAAAAGGGTCTCTTTCACCTCTAGTTACCTCACATTAGAATGTCAATCAGGGAACGTCTTGCTATTTCAAAAGAGTGTCTCAGTCTGAGGCTTAGCACTTGTCAGAGTAATGCTCGTGGTACAACTACTTAAAGGCTACAAAAGTAAATGGATGCATGTCTATAACTTAACTACTTCAAAAGGCTAAATCACACCAAGCATTGCATCAGTCAAAGGTTCGCTAGCAATAACCCATCCTTTTCATAACTGATGAGAACAAATCCAAGGTCTGGGAGCTAGGTAGCAGATGCTGGGGCTCACTACAGCCTGAGATCGTCCTTGATGAATATAAATGAAACGGCAAGTAAAGGAAATAACGATGAAATAGAACAGCACATCAGCCAAGGGTTTGGTGGCAATAACCTATCCCTTTCATAACTGATGGGAGCAGATCAGAGGTCTGGGAGCCAAATAGAAGAAGCTGACACTCACTACAGCCTGAGTCTGTCCTTAAGAAATGGCAAGTAAATGAAACAACAAATCAACAATCTTGAAATAGACCAGCAATTGAAATGGAACAACAATTCAGAAATGGAACAGCAACTAAATGGAACAGCAATTCGGAAATGGAACAGCAACTAAATGGAACAGCAATTCGGAAATGGAACAGCAACTAAATGGAACAACAACTGGAATAATCAATAACCAAGTTCATCAAGCTGCGATTCTATCTAACCAATCCAATCAAAACATCAATCCTGCAGTCTTAAAGGAATTACAACCCTAGAAACACAACGTGCTCAATCTGCTCCCGTTATTGATCTAAATAAACGTATGTGATTGCATCTCAAGATATAAACAGTAACATTCAATAATCATATGAAATCAGACTTCTCAAGATAATTGTCATAATGCTAAAACACAATCACCATGAACTCTGTACTGGAGTGATAATATCCTGTAGAGATTAATCAACACTTTAATGAATTGGTAACATAACGCAGTGTCAATATAAAACTTCAATTTGCAGGAACATTAAACAAGTTAAACATCACAGAGCATGCAATATAACGTTCACAACAGATTACCAGATTACGCCTATGAACAAATCACACAGACACCACGCGTAATGGTACAAGAGAAAGTGTCCTCCAGGGCCGGGCCCTTAGCCTCCAGGGGTACACCGCTTAAAGTTGATCCAGGATCAAAGATAAAAGAGTAACCAAGTCTGTATTAATGCATGAAATAAACTTACAGCAAATCGAGTCTTAACAGAACATAAAGATCATAGTTTTGATCTGGTAAAAAGGAATTACAACAGAACCTCCCCTTATAGCCAACAATGCTATCTCTTATATAAGGATGATGACGGAGATATCTAGATACAAAAATAGATAGAATAGCGATCCCTCAGGATCTAAGATCCTGAGGGATTCGCAAAATCATTAACCCTGAGTCACTTCTTTCCTTTTCTGCTCCGAACTAGTATCTTCGCTTCCTCTTCTGGGTTGGTCCATTTTGATCTGGTCTGTTTGCGGTTCCCCGTCAAAGGGACAACAATTAGCTCCTCTTTGTCTTTCCCTTTGAGATGGCTAATTTCTGCTTTTCCTCCTTCCTACACGTAAGAATGACAATTATTAGTTTTGCCTATTAACCTCACGTGTCTCGTTATTATCTAAGTTTAAAATGCAGAAAGGCTTATATATCCTAATGAAAAAGATACTGAAATAACCATCAAAATATACCTTCTTTGAGACTCTACACACCCCCCAGCTTACCCTTTTTCATGACCTCATGAAAACATTGTAGTTGATATGCAATGCAGTGAGTGAGTAAGCTGGAGATGGAATCTCATGTGAGGGTCTACAGCCGTGATGCGAAACTAAATAATCAAAGAAGTGGCCTGTCTGACCCTCAGGCATCTCATATAGGGCTTGGTATCCGGGTGTTGGATGCCAAATGATTGGACTCCGGAACCTATATCCTAACCGGGATGGCCCTGCCCTCAAAACAATTTCACCATAGAGGGGAAACGGCTAGCAGCAAGTCTAAAATTCTCGTATTTAAATGGTTCTCTGAACTGAATATTCAGATTAGATACTTGATATCGAAATTTAGCTGCATTAATGGCAGGGTCCTTAATAGAGGAAAATTATTCAAGTCCCTGCCGAATGATTGCCTCATGCATGGGTCCTAGCGCTTCAATCACTCTTGGAGCCCTCATAAGGTTTCTATGACTCCTCCATAACTGCGCTGGATCCCTAGGCTCGGCTCTTACCCAAAGATCTAATCCGTTCTCTTGTTTTTGAAAAGCGTTATAAGCTTTGAGCCATTTAATTTGATTAACTGCAAATGAGATAAATGCTTGCAATTGAATGTCTCCAACAAAAGGGGCTGGGTTCAATTCAGTCTCTTGTTCTAGTATAAGGTTATGCAAGTAAAATTCACATAATAATCTCTACACTTTCACCCCGTAATGTTTACAGCAGTTTATGAAATCATCCATAGTGTTAATCTGTATAGGAGTGCCTGCTTTGACAGCCTTTATTTTCAATTGTAAATACCTCTCCATTAAAAATAGGGCATAATTTTTGGCAGGGGCTCTACATGCTAGAACGTCATTATATAAAGAACACAAGGTATCCATTTGTTTGATAACTACATCTAATCTACGGGTTACCTTGGCAACTTTCTCCTGTTCCCTTTGCCATCCTTCAAAAGCTTGGCTTTCAGATAAGTTGATGTTCCTTAGCTGCTGCTGTAATTCTTCATATATTTCTCGGGGGACCATTTGCTCCCTGAGCTTTTCTGCTTCTTGTTGGGCCTGCTTCAAATGTTGGTGGAGGGTTTTTGTTTTCGGGTCCTTCTTCCATGCATCCGTGGAGGCCGGGAGCTTTACTTGAACTTTCTTATTACGCTGTTTCGAGTTCAGAGCCCTTATTACTCCCAATGGTGGTGCCTCTGTCTGAACCATCTTATCATCCTTTTCAATTTTAACACGAACTCCAGCCCACTGCTGTTCCTTTTCAAATGGAACAGTAGTTTGTTTTTCAGCTTCATTCGGAACAACAGTTTGGCTTCTGTCAGGGTTTTGAGCAGTGGTACGGCTTCTGGTCCTCCGCCTCCTGCCCTTAAGGGGCCTTACTGGTGTGGTCAGACCTTTTCTTCTTGAAGTCCCCTTCACCCTTTGCCTTGCTTTTAGAATCCTAATCTGTTGGTGAAGCTGGGCTATTATGTTCAACAATGTCCGCTTTTCCCTTTGTAATTCCCTTATTTCCATCATCTCTTCCGAAGGAACAACAGGCTGTTCGTTGCGGTTTGGATTGTGGCTAGCTTCCTGATTTTCTTCCTGAGGTAACTGTTCCGGGGTAAGAACCTTACTTGGCTCCGTTATTTCTTGGGCTGATTCCTCTTCTGCCCTTATTTCCTCCGGACTTTCCTCTGGTGGCTTTTGACTAGGAACGGGTTGTTCCTGCTCAGCATTTTCTAATATCTTCTCATTGTGAACAGGCAAGTTTTCTATTTCTGCCTCTTCTTCATGCAATTCCTCGGGTGCATCTTTCTCCTGGGTTTTCTCTTCGGCATGGAGGTTTGATGGACTCAGGGGTTGGCCATATTCACCCATATTAGCCAAAATGTCGGCCAATTCATCTTCTCTTAACAGGCCTTGTAATGGGCTCCCTTCCTGCTGTTCCATTTCTTCCTCCTGCTCGAACTGCTCAACTTCTTCCTTTTCGTCTCTTTTTTCTTCAGTCTACTCATCTTTTTCTTCTTCTCTCCCTGCAGATTGCTCCGGATCCTCCTTTCCTTCTTCTGTTTCTACCTCTGCAGACTTCTCTTCTCCCTCGACGTCTTCTTCTTTCGTTTCTATTTTTGCAGACTGTTCTTCTTCCTCGGCATCCTCTCCTTCCGTTTCTGTCTCTGCAGGCTGCTCTGTTTCCTCGCTGCCTTCTTCCTCTGTTTCTATGGACTGCTCATCTTCGATTTCTATTGCTTGGCTCGTGCTTGCCTGGGGCTTCTCCAGCCCTCCTTGTAACCCTGCGAGCCTTGCTGACTTTCTACGCTTTTCTGGTTGTTCGGGTGTAATAGCGTCATGTTTCCGCTTTTCGGGTCGTTTTTCAGATTGTTTTTCAGGTTGCACTTCTGTGCAAGTGTCCTGTTTTTGTTTCTCTGAGCGTTGGGGTGTGTTATCAACTCGTTTTTGTTTTTTCGGACGTCCAGATGTGGCCGTCCCTTTATTGATAACAGCAATTAGTTCTTCCCAGCTGCTCTGCTGCTGGGTGAGACTGTAATTTACTATCAAGCGGATTAATCCATGGTGGCTAATAACTGATTCTACATGCTGTGCCTTCTTCATACTTCGTGCGACATCATTCAATAGTGAATTCAACAATGCAAGAAAATTCACAGAACATTTTTGTTTTAAGACAGCTAGGAGTTTAAGATGTCGTGGTCTTACCACGTCTTTTCTACCTTCGCAAGTGATGTAGCTTTGGATGATTTTTTCCAATTCCGCCCATGGCTCTCCTAGCGTTGCTGGTAGCACCCCCTTTCCTCGGATTGTCAACTTCTGACCCTCATCCTGAAAGATTTCCAAAATCTTCTGCAGCCTTTCCTTCTTTATTGTCCATACTGGTCCCGTGGCTGGTAGTGCTATTATATCGTTGGTGACTTCAATTCGCCTTCCTCTTACTGTGGAGTATTCTTCCTGTAAGTTCTGTAAAAATTCTCATGCTATTGTTTCATTAGACTCCTTCAGGCGGTTGAAATAGGTCAACCATCCTGCTCTTTTCAGGATTCTTCGCGCTGCAGCCAAAACAGTTAATGTTTGCGGTTCTCGGCAGACTGACCTTCCTCCCATAGTTTCACTGCCAATTTTCAAAGAAACAACAGCTGTTTTTTGAAGCGCAGAGAAGCTCGTAGCGTATTCCTCGTTCAAATTTAAATGCAACAATGTATGCTATGGAAATAACTTTGAACGTCAGCTCATGCAGAAGAAAAACAAAAATAGCAAAAGATCATACCGTTGAGCCATGCCATGCTTGAGTACAAAATTTTCTCAAATAACGGACTGACACGTACTCTGGGGAATGATGAAGTTACCTCCCCCCCCGCAATATGATAGGCTATCCCAGCCATCAAATAAAGGAGCAGCGTCTGTTCTGCCACGAGGTCTTTATGGAACAGCTTATGGATATATGACATGTTCGCCAAAAATAACCTAATACTGAAATCGAGGTAAAAAAAGTTAGATCGCTTTTAATATTATGGGACTGTGGTGATTTGATGGAAGTTCGGGGATAAGACATTTGCCATAAATAGAAGGTCTCATGCAGTCACTGTCAGTAGCTTCGTAATGATTGGCGATGATATATAGTTATGCGCTATATGGTTGGGTAATATTATATAATTTAATTATCACGGCATAAGAAGCAAAAGGATGTAATCTTCTTACCTATTGGTGTAAACATACGACTTCAATACCATTAACAGTGCTCTGCTGCCGACAGGTGTCCATAACCTTGGTAGAGTTGTTTATTTTACCCCTGGAACCATAGTCCTTTGTGTATGCGAGGAAGTGTTTGAGCAATGTCAAAATGTAGGCCACTATGTTGGCTTGGTGACCAGTTGGTCATAATGCCATTCACGAGGAAGGAGCGAATAGTGGGCAGGCCGGCTCGTGGTGAGACCTCCTGTTCCAAGGATTATTTGTTTGATATACCTTTTGGACCATTTCCCAGGTGTGGTGGCCCTAATGGGAATGCCACTTCGCTTCCATCCTGATGATCATGGTAGGCTAGCTCGTAATGAGACTTCCTATCCTGCAATTTGACAGTCTTTAGAAATTCTTTTTCTTTTTTTTTTTTTTTTTTCAAAGAGTAACCTTTCCTGTTTATGCACAAAGGGTGGTTTAACACTCCTTAAGAGTAGGAATGGTGGAAGAGGTCTTAATATCCCAATAGAAAGGTATAGATCTTTTGATCCTATTGCCATATGATAATTAAAGAGAAAGAACCATCATAATATAGATAACCAATCAGAACGAAGTTGGTAGAACAATGGCAGCAAAAGATGATAAATAAGCATGTCTTTCTCTGCATCCTTTCACCAAGTCAGGGCAGTTTCTTCTAAAGATAGCGATTTATGATTTAGTGATTTCGGTATGTTGCGTTTTCACTTTAATCTCATACATGTATAGCCGTATTCCAAAAGACTTGAAATAACATCAACAATAAACATCCTCAATTTGGGGTAGAGGGAGCAAGCTGTTTCAAAATCGTATGAGTAATACTCCTTTCAAGGAAGGTCATAACAACAGTTCACAGATGCTGTTTGTTTGGAGAAAGGAACAGTAGTTTCAAGGAAATGCCGTTCCCCTTTTTTTTTTAAAAAGATCCGCAGAAATCAAAAAGTGCTGTTCTTTTTGGAAGCAGCAAAAACACACAAGTGTTGTTCCTTTTGAAAAAGGAACCGCAAAAAATCGTAAGTTGCAAGTGCTGTTCCTTTTGGAAAAGGGACAGCAAAAATCAAAAGTGCTTGTTCCTTTTGGAGAAGGAATAGCAAAAATAAAAAGTGCTATTCCTTTCGGAAAAGGAACAACAGAAATCAAAAGTGTTGTTCCTTTTGGAAAAGGAACAACAGAAATCAAAAGTGTTGTTCCTTTTGGAAAAGGAACAGCAGAAATCAAAAGTGTTGTTCCTTTTGGAAAAGGAACAGCAAAAATCACAAGTGCTGTTCCTTTTGGGAAAGGAACAACAAAAATCAAAAGTGATGTTCCTTTTGGAAAAGGAACAGCAAAAATCACAAGTGTTGTTCCTTTTGGAAAAGGAACAGCAGAAATCAAAAGTGTTGTTCCTTTTGGAAAAGGAACAGCAGAAATCAAAAGTGTCGTTCCTTTTGGAAAAGGAACGGCAAAAATCACAAGAGCTGTTCCTTTTGGAAAAGGAACAACAAAAATCACAACTTTTGTTCCTTTTGGAAAAGGAACAACAAAAATCACAAGTGCTGTTCCTTTTGGAAAAGGGACAGCAAAAATAACAAAACATACTGCAAAAATATGTACAAGAATAATTTGATAAGTTATATACAAATTATAAAGAAAAGTAGATTTTTTTTTTAGTGAGTTACAGGCGAGGAAGACTTGTCTTCCTCCCCTAAGATCTCCATATCTGAATCTTGGCATAATTGTTGGCAAAAGGACTCCCGAGTAAGTGGTTTGCGATAGAGACGGACTCGATGGCCGTTTGCCTTGAAGGTATATCCAGAACCATCGATAGTAGTCAGGGTAAGGGTCCCATTGTCATGGACTTTCTGAATTTCATATGGTCCCAACCAACGAGTCTGAAGTTTCCCGGGGAAGTCCTGAAATCTAGAGTCATACAAAAGAGCCCAGTCTCCTTCATGGAAGACTCTGTTTTTAATGAGAGCATCATGCCATTTAGCTCTCTGATGCTGTATCAGAGCAGTGTGTTGAAGTGCAGAGAGCCTAATTTCATCCAGCTCATTAATCTGTTGTAGTCGATTGGTCTGTGCCTTAGTTAAATCTAAACCAACTTGTTGTGCTGTTCGTAATGTCTGGATTTCAAATTCTATAGGAAAGATAGGTTGTTTTCCAAACATTAGCTGATAAGGTGAGTGACCAGTAGTGCTTCTCCATGTTGTTCTATAAGCCCACAGTGCTTCTGGTAGTTTGGCTGCCTAGTCGCGTCTATGTGATGCAATTGTTTTTGTTAGAATCGTCTCTATTATTTTGTTACTGCTTTCTACTTGCCCATTTGCCTGCGGGTGATATGGGGTGGTAACTTTATGTTGAACATGATAATTATTGAGTGTTGCCGCTATTCTGTTCCCAGCAAACTGTGGTCCTCCATCTGTAATTATCTCTCTAGGGAGGCCATAACGCACAAATAGATGGAGCAGGAACTGTATAACAGATTCTTCTGTAGCTCTGGGCAAGGCCTCTGCTTCAACCCACTTGGTGACGTACTCTGTTGCCACCAAAATGTATGTTTTTTGGTGTGATGGCGGGTTGATTGGTCCCATGAAATCGAGAGCCCAACGCTCAAATGGTTCGATGACTATCTGTGGTTTCAAAGGCATCTCATCTGAATGACTAGGGCGTCCCGTTCTCTGGCAACTGTCACATGCTTGGACGAATTTCTTTGCATCTTTAAAAATTGTGGTCCAATAATACCCTGTTTGTAATACTTTATGTGCAGTCCTACGATCAGCGAAATGTCCACCACATGGTTGGTCATGGCATGCTTTCAGTATATCAAAAATTTCATCTTGTCTAACACATCTTCTAATTTGCATGTCTGCCCCTGTATGAAACAAATAACCCCCAATCCAGGAAAATCTGGTACTTCGTTGAACAATCTGTTTTCGCTCATTAGGGGTTATATGCTTTGGTAACTTACCTACTGCTAGGTAATTGGCGACATCCGCATACCAGGGTGTTTGAACAGCAACAGCAAAGAGATGCTCATCTGGAAACTGATCTTCAACTGTTACTGCATCGACTGGTTTTGGCACTCTTGAGAGGAAATCAACTACTGTGTTTTCTTTCCCGGGTCGATCCTTGATTGTAATATCGAATTCCTGCAATAAAATCAGCCATCTAGTTATTCTGCCATTTGTGACAGGCTTATTTGCTAAATATTTTCTAGCAGAATGATCTGTGTACAGGATAACAGGATATCCAGTAATGTAATGTCTAAATTTATTGATAGCATGTATAACAGCTAGAAATTCTTTTTCAGTGACAGTATAATTCAATTCAGCAGGGGATAGATTTTTGCTAATGTAATAAATTGCATATGGTTTTCTATCCTCCTCCTGTCCAAGGACCGCTCCAATGGCTGTATCTGAGGCATCAGATGATATCTGGAATGGAAAATCCCAATTTGGTCCCCGAAGAACTGGGGCTGTAGATACGAGCTTCTTCATATCATTGAAGGCACGTTCGCATTTTTCTGTCCAACAGAAATCAATATTACCAGTTAATGCATACAATGGTGCAGCAATACGTGAATAATGTTCTATAAATCTTCTGTAATAACCAGAGAATCCAAGAAAGCTACGTACCTCTGTTTGAGTAGTAGGAGTAGGAATAAGCAAAAGTATTTGGATTTTGGCTGGGTCTACCTGAATGCCAGCTGCTGAAATGTAATGTCCTAGAATAAGTCCTTCTGTCATCATCATGTAACATTTTTCATGGCTTATACAGAGCCTGGTAGCTATGCAACGTTCTAGGACTTTTTCTAGCGTCTCCAATGCTGGATCAAACTCATCTCCATATGGAGTAAAGTCGTCCATATATACTTCCAGTCCTTCATTTATTAGATCTGCAAAAATGCTAAGGATAGCCCTTTGGAATGTGGCAGGGGCATTACATAAACCAAAAGGTAAAACTTGGTAGGCGAATGTTCCCCAAGGACAAGTAAAAGTAGTTTTGTCCTGATCTTCAGGAGCAATCTGTATTTGGTTATACCCACTGAAGCCGTCGAGAAAAGAAAAGAATTTCTTCCCTGCCAAAGTGTCCAACACTTGATTGATGAACGGGAGAGGAAAGTGATCTTTTTGCGTTGCCTTATTTAGCTCCCTGTAGTCCATGCAGATCCTCCACTTCCCGTTCTTTTTTAGTACCACCACAAGCAGGGAGACCCATTTACTATCAGAGATAGGGTAGATGAAGTTAACATCTAAAAGTTTTTGAAGCTCAGATTTTACTACTTCTTTTAGGTGAGGGTTTAGTCTCTTCTGAGGCTGCCTAACAGGTCTTGCATCATTTTCTATGTAGATGTGGTGTGTACATAACTGCGGGTCAATTCCTTTCATATCAAGGTAATCCCATGCAAATGCTTCTTTATATTTTCTTAAAATATGGATGAGTTTTGTTTCTTGTTCGGGTGTAAGATCAGCGTTAATGTTTAAGGTCTTTCCAGGTTCGATTTCCACAATTTTACTATGTGCAACTGAAGTGATAGGGATTGTGTGATCATGTGCATCTTTCAGAGGTTCCTCTTCTACTTCGTTACCAAATGCTGCTTTTATCATATGACACTGGGTACGAGAGGTGAGTTCAGTTTGACTAATGAAATTACTGATGGCATCATCTTCTGTTTGGTCTTTGAACTCTAGTGCTTCTTGTATAGTTAATGGAGATCTGATGTTGTCAGTCAGATATGATACAGGGTGCCTATTAGTTTTAACTATAGTGATACTTGGCTGCGTTGGGGGATATAGTACTAAATTCTTGATATCCGCCCCCTTGGTTATAATCATGTTCCCTTGCCGACAGCGGATATAGGCATCAGCGGTAGCGAGCCAAGGTCTTCCTAAGATCAGTGGATGTCCATCAAGTCGGGTTTTAAGGTTTATTATCAGAAAATCAGTTGGGTATTCCCAGGAGTCAACCGAGACCATGACATCATGCAGTATGCCTTCCGGTCTAACCATAGACCGATCGGCCAGTTCTAGCAGAGTTGAGGTAGGTTCTGCATATGTAATGCCTAGTTTTTGGCAAGTAGCAGTTGTCAGTATATTGATTGCAGATCCAAGATCAACTAAGGCATTGGTTAGGGTTTGACTATAAATTTGAACAGTTACTATTGGGTTTCCTGGGTCCTCATACTTAATAGGTGTTTCCTTTCCTGACAATAGGTCAGATAAAGTACCGACTACTTGAACTCTTGGGTTATCTATTATATTCCTCCTTGGCCTTTTTATGCACAATTCTTTAATAGTTTTTGCGTATATCGGGATGTCTTGAATGGCGTGAAGGAATGGAATTTTTATGTACAAATTTTTTAATTCTCCCAGAATGTCAAAATTAGGTTGCTGTATCGGTCGAGGTATGACTAAACGTTCTGGGAACGGAGGAGAGGATGTGGTTGCTTGATTATGAGTTTGCTGTCTATTCACATCCTCTTCTTGTGACAGATGTTCTCTAGGTAACTGATCTTCAATCTGAACTGTTTTATTTCCATCTGTTTGGATAATACGCCCAGATCTTAGCTGAAGATCATTGCATTCCCTCAGATCGGGTCCTTCTTCTGGTGTTTCTAAAATTTGGAGTGCTTGGACCGGTCTGTTATTTGGGTTGGGATTGGGCTGGGCTGGGAGTTGCGGTCTCAGATTAGCCTGGGGATTTTGCTGTAAAGCTGGCAGTGTAGGTTGAGGGAGAGGGACATTCCCTACTGGCCGATTTGTTGGTCTCTGCCAGTTATTCTGCTAGGCTGAACTTTGTGAAGTAGGGGGAGTCCATTGTGGAGGATATGGGCTGTTCTGCCAATATGGTGGGGGATAATGAGGATTCGACCAACCGGATTGGCTCGTCTGATTTAGCCATGGATTAACAGAAGGATATGACTGTGGTGACCAGTTTGGGAATGGGGGCTGAAATTAGCTTTGCCATGTATTATACTGTTGAGCATTATACTGGGGATACTGAAAAGAAGAAGTTGGATCTGAAAACATACCAGTTTGTCGCGGCTGCCACTGACGACACTGGTTGAGCATGTACACCGTTTCTGGTTCTTCTTCTGCTTCCTTATATACTGCTTTTAGTCCAGGTAGTGAGGGACAACTTTCTGTCGAATGATCCTTTGCACAAATGGCGCATGCTTGGACTGCATCTAGTGGGCATTCCTTATGGCTATGCTTCTTCCTACATCTGGGGCAGAAGATAGCTAAATTCTGTTCTGCCTCCATTTGCTTTTGCTTAGCCTACAAAACGTCCAATTGTGTAGTCAGTGTTCCTAGTATATCAGTTTTAAAGTTTTCCAATAAATTTCTGATTTCAGCCCTCGTTACTCCTTCTGATGAGATTTTGTTTTCTCTTACAAACTGATCATGTTCTGCTGGTTTGATCCATGTACTGCCTCTCAAACTCCTGATGCATAGATCAATTATGTCAGCAAAACTTTCCTGATAAATATCCCCTTTTCCCATAATGTTTAATGTCTCAATCCATTGTTCTTTCATGCCTCTTATTAATGCTATTTTCAACACATTATCGGGTAAGGGTGATGATGCATAGGGCAATCTTTGTAAATTATACTGAAAACACTCCACATATTCTTCTAATGTTTCGCTTGGTCTAGCCACCATCTGGAATATTTCATTTTTTAGTTCTCTAGACCTGCAGTAATCTTGATATTTTTTTAGAAAAGATTCCTTCATTTGATCCCAATTATTTATAACCCCACCACCTAATCCCATAAACCATCTTAAAGCAGCCCCTTTCAGGGTTGAGGGAAACAATTTTAGTTTCTCGGGGTCAGTGGTGTAGTCATATCCCCTGCATAGCACATCAAATTCAAATAAAAATGCATCTGGGTCTTCTGATGTAAGTCCGTGAAATGTAGGGATATGTTGAAGGGGAATTGCTTTCATGGGGGCATTTGCTGCAGAATCCACTATGGGGTATTGTATTGTAGACGTTTGGGTGTTTGGTGGATTTTGAGCCATTGGGTCAAATATATGCCAATAACCTTCTAGAATATCTAGAAGAGTGTTCCTTGGTTGAGCGGGAATGGCTTTGACAGGATTAGTTTTAATAGCACTTCCTCTATCTGGAATTCCTATCTGAGGGGATTGGATCTTTTCAATAATAATTTTTACCACACTTCCTTTGTCTGGGCTATTCAATGGCTGAGTTATCCTAGGAGGAGATCTCGGCTCTTCCCCTGTTTCCCCTTCTCCTTCACAAAGATTACTAAAATTCCCTTCTTACAATCGCTCTGGAATAGAATTTTCAATTTCTTGAAAGTCCTGTTCGTCAGTTTGACTATGCACCTCAGCAAAGGCTACAGATGGTGAACTTGTGGCCTAAAGGGAGCTAGTAGGCTGTCTGGAAATAACTTTCCTAGGTCCTACCAAAGGCTGAGATTCGGCTTTCTTATAGATTTCGTCTATGAATGTTGTTCGACCAAGGGTCACCGGCCCCTTAGCTTTTTCTGGCTTCGGCAAAGGTTTGGGATTTTTCTCCGGCTTTTTCTGCTTAGTCATGCACTCAATTTAACTACTAAATCTTTCTTAAGCAGATAGCAGCAAATCTGCAGGAAAGCGGGCAAAGGAGTAGGGCTTTTACATGCTCCGTACGTAGGTTCTTACCTTCCGTTTTCAAAACCCAATTCTTCCCTAGCAGGTTCGTACACTACCCTGAAAAAGACAAATGGCTACACTCTTTCCCCGGCAACGGCGCCAAAATGTAGAGCTATAAAAAGAGTCTCTTTCACCTCTAGTTACCTCACATTAGAATGTCAATCCAGGAACGTCTTGCTATTTCAAAAGAGTGTTTCAGTCTGAGGTTTAGCACTTGTCAGAGTAATGCTTGTAGTACATCTACTTAAAGGCTACAAAAGTAAATGGCTGCATGTCTATAACTTAACTACTTCAAAAGGCTAAATCACACCAAGCATTGCATCAGTCAAAGGTTCGGTAGCAATAACCCATCCTTTTCATAACTGATGAGAACAAATCCGAGGTCTGGGAGCTAGGTAGCAGATGCTGGGGCTCACTACAGCCTGAGATCGTCCTTGATGAATATAAATGAAACGAAAAGTAAAGGAAATAACGATGAAATAGAACAGCACATCAGCCAAGGGTTTGGTGGCAATAACCTATCCCTTTCATAACTGATGGGAGCAGATAAGTGGTCTGGGAGCCAAATAGCAGAAGCTGACACTCACTACAGCCTGAGTCTGTCCTTAAGAAATGGCAAGTAAATGAAACAACAAATCAACAATCTTGAAATAGACCAGCAATTGAAATGGAACAACAATTCAGAAATGGAACAACAACTAAATGGAACAACAATTCGGAAATGGAACAGCAACTAAATGGAACAGCAATTTGGAAATGGAATAGCAACTAAATGGAACAGCAACTGGAATAATCAATAACCAAGTTCATCAAGCTGCGATTCTATCTAACCACTCCAATCAAAACATCAATCCTGCAGTCTTAAAGGAATTACAACCCTAGAAACACAACGTGCTCAATCTGCTCCCCTTATTGATCTAAATAAACGTATGTGATTGCATCTCAAGATATAAACAGTAACATTCAATAATCATCTGAAATCAGACTTCTCAAGATAACTGTCATAATGCTAAAACACAATCACCATGAACTCTGTACTGGAGTGATAATATCCTGTAGAGATTAATCAACACTTTAATGAATTGGTAACATAACGCAGTGTTAATATAAAACTTCAATTTGTAGGAACATTAAACAAGTTAAACATCACAGAGCGTGCAATATAACGTTCACAACAGATTACCAGATTACGCCTATGAACAAACCACACAGACACCACGCGTAATGGTACAAGAGCAAGTGTCCTCCAGGGCCGGGCCCTTAGCCTCCAGGGGTACACCGCTTAAAGTTGATCCGGGATCAAAGATAAAAGAGTAACCAAGTCTGTATTAATGCATGAAATAAACTTACAGCAAATCGAGTCTTAACAGAACATAAAGATCATAGTTTCGATCTGGTAAAAAGGAATTACAACAGAACCTCTGCTTATAGCCAACAATGCTATCTCTTATATAAGGATGATGACAGAGATATCTAGATACAAAAATAGATAGAATAGCGATCCCTCAGGATCTAAGATCCCGAGGGATTCGCAGAATCATTAACCCTGAGTCACTTCTTTCCTTTTCTGCTCCGAACTGGTATCTCCGCTTCCTCTTCTAGGTTGGTCCGTTTTGATCTGGTCAATTTGCGGTTCCCCGTCAAAGGGACAGCAGTTAGCTCCTCTTTGCCTTTCCCTTTGAGATGGCTAATTTCTGCTTTTCCTCCTTCCTGCACGTAAGAACGACAATTATCAGTTTTGCCTATTAACCTCACGTGTCTCGTTATTATCTAAGTTTAAAATGTAGAAAGGCTTATATATCCTAATGAAAAGGATACTGAAATAACCATCAAAACATACCTTCTTTGAGACTCTACAATTAGGATTCATTGATTTCTTTGATGATTCAATTGGTTTAGTAATTGGTTGATTTGATACAGTGATTGGTTTCAAAATTGTTATTTGGTATTGGGATACAATGATGGAAGTGGGTCTAGTCTAAAAATATGATGAAAAGTGGCCTACAGGTTTGATGTTTTAGGTCAGCTGGATCAAGTCTGAAATATTATGAAACATGGTCCATAGAAGTGCTAAGGGTTGTATCCTTCGGTGAGGAAGTCATATATTCCTTGTTGGAAATATTGAGAGGGGCGGCTGAATCAATATTCCTTAGCAATTAGCACGTTTAAATATTTTCAGAGCATTAGTTAACCTTAAATTATTATTAATGTTTATGAAGTAATAATAGTAAATAAAAGAACATAGTAGGTACAATAATTTTAGGTGGAAATCCCCCTCTGGGTCAAAAACCACCGAAATATTTTCTAATAAATTCTTTAATCTTCAACCCCAACCAAAATGAAAGCAAAAACTTCCTAGAATTTTAGAAAAGAATTATTCTCTAGCTCCCATTAGAAGGATGCCCCAACGCCCTGGTTTCTTCATTGATCAACTAAATGGATGCCCCAACACCATAGCGAGCCACAACTTGCCCTCGCACCACCCTACTACACTAAAGTGTTCACAGGCCCAAACTTGTAGGTGACTTCATACACCTTCCTAGCACCTCCATGCCACCTTATAATGAATGAAATAAGAAAAGACTGTGGATTCCCAAACAAAGGACAACAATCCGCGATACAATAAGATGTACAATGATTTTCGTGTACTTTACCAAATACCCAATCACTCTATGACCTACAACCCAACCATGACATCATTCCAATAATGACTCCTACACCTCCCAACACTGCCTCTTCGACTCTAGGTAGAATGACTCTTTTACAATCTTTACAATGATGACTCTTTTACAAATGACTGTTTTACAACTTTACAATGATGACTCTTTTACAATTTTACAATGATGACTCTTTTATAAATGACTCTTTTACAATTTTACAATGATGAATCTTGGCCTTAACAATACTTCATGATATCTAGATGGTTGTCATGTCTTCAAGGATGTCTTGTTGTAATGCTTCCTTTGACTTGATACTTATGCTCTTGAATTCTTGCTTGATGTTGTACTTGAATCTTATTCTACCTGCATGAAAAATTTTCCTAGAGAAACCAATCACAAAACAAAAAAAAATACCCTTCAACTTACCTCTACCTACAAAACACATGTAAGTGCATAATAATGAATAAATACAAATTAAAATAAAAATGCATACTTGATGTGTGCTTGTCACTTTTTTATTTTATTTGTTGTAGCACTAGATAAAGACTCCAACTCTTGATATAGGCCTTGACTCTATGCAAGACTATATCGAAAACTGACCTAAAGATATATGCTATAAAAACTGATGACAAACCCTAGACTGGTGCTTGACCAAGGTATAAGTACAACAACAGAGACCATTCTATCAACTATGACAAGATAAGTAACATGAAATTACAACATCATATAGATTTAGTAGACTTGGTGTACCATCAATAATATGTAGCATCAAATGTGTAGTATCAAGAATAGGACATCTGAAATGTGGTATCAAAACTAACTATGAAATATAGGGACATAGAGGTATAACTAAGACCTTGTATATACTTGCATTGTCCTACAAAACATATGTCAGAGATGATACAAAAAATTTAAATGTAAACACTAATCATATGTACCTTACTATAGGAGACTTACCCTTGACTATTGATGTGTTGTCCTTACTGCAATGATCCTTCAATGCATGCTTTTTCTTGCCTTCTAGTGTCTCGATATTCAATCTATTGTCTCTATGTAATTTTTGATCTCTAGGGTATGAAATTTATTCTTGCGGTAGCCTTATGAGTTCTATTTGCAATCCCACAGGTCTGATCAAGATTGGATTATGCAAGAAAGTGTTATGCCCAATTCCCCATGATGAACTGATTATAAACACATTCAGTAAAGCAGACTTGTACGAAGTGCCACACGTCACTGTTGCGACCTTCGACCCTAAAAATCATACCAAAAAACTACATTATGTCCTCCTTCTACCACTATTTCCGAAATTTGAATCCAATGCTTAGAGAGAAGGTTATGACGATGTTTCCAACTTCACTTGTTTGACATGGAATTCGGGTGCCTACAAAAACCCTAACTTCCTTAGATCATATCTCCGAAAATATAGCGAACCAAGATTTGAAATTTGGTCACAGGGTTCATCAAGAGCTTGGCTAAAATGGGGTTTAATATCAGCTTCTGAAGCTTCACAGAAAACAATTTATAGTGAACATTCCATGATGGCCTATTTCAACCCACAAAAGCCCTACTAGAGGAGGATATGAGGGTGACTATTTATATGAATATCTTGAGTTGAGAGGGTCTTCAACAAGTGAAAGTTGGAGGAATTTTAGGAGAAAAAAAAAATTATTAATTATTGACTATTCAATTACCATAACCAATTATGAGTTCCATGCTGCAACCCCATGGGGTTTTAGCCCACTAACTGGCGTTACTAATATCAAACGTGAATATCTCTCAAACCGTGAAGAATTATGTGGTGTGCCATATATCAACAGAAACATATCGATGAGTAGAATATAGATAGAAGATATGTGACTTAGAATAGAGTAAGTTGTCAAGTCAAAATGACCATGCAATATTGGGGTATCCCCTGGCGTTGCTTGGGTTAACATCAATTACAACCACTAATCAACATTCCTGACAGTGGTAGTTGGTAAATATGATCAGGTGGTTGGATCTCCCTTTCGATGGGTGATGATAAACGAGATCAGAGGGTTGGAGCTCCCTTCCAGTGGGTGTTGGAGAAGGAGATAAGGTTGTAGCCTTTTTCAGGTGGGTGTCTGTGTACTGGTATGAGTCTGTGCGAGTATAATATTGTAAGATGTTTTCTTTTATAATGAAAGATGAAGACACAGACAATGACAATGATGGTTTTCAGCCACATTGGGTTTCCACCTAAAAATGTTGGTTTCCTCATGTGTTGATGTGTTTCTTGTGTGTGATGGTTTATTATGTTCTTACTTCTCATGGTTACTATTCAATTAAAGGCTATTGAAATAATGATGCACTAGTTAAAGTAGAACAGATGATGAAATATGTAAAAGGTTAGCTAACCAGATAAACATTTTTTTTGTTCATCATAGTCACGTACATACACTAGTTTACTTAATGACAGTAGCGTACAGAGATATGAATAAGAAATTGAAATGTTTAAGTGACTTTTACAATACTGATTGACCCCCCTCCTCCACCCTCCTCCGTATGTTTCCCAAAAATTGGTATGAGAGAAAGTCATATTAGTTGAAGCTTAACTGCTTGTAGTGGATTAAGGATGATGGGAAAGAAGAAGAAAAATCAAAGCGAGTCAGAAAAATATGGTAGTGACAGAGATATATTAGACTCAGTGACAGTTATGGATGTTATTAAATATTCAGTTTTGGGAGCACCCTACTTTCTATTAATCAAGAATGAAGAAGATGATAACAAAGAATTATGAGGTATGGGTTTTTTTTTCTAATTGTGGTTTATTTTCTTGTCTATGCAATAATGATGATAATGAAGATGGGATTGAAATCAACTAAACTTGCACTCATGGGTAAAAGTGAAAGTAAGCACTCTAAAGAGAAAACAGATTCAAAAATGATGACCCTAGAAGCAAAAGAACAAGGAAGTCAGAAACAATGGAAAATTAAGGTGTACCTATGCTAAGGAATGATAATTATCAACAATGGAAAGAAAAGATGAAGTCTAATCTAATGAACCTTGATGTTTGGTATTTAGTATGCAATGGATTCACCAAAATTCCTTCGTTAGTCAAAGAATCTCAAAAGAACAGTATGACATTAGGTGACATCATTAATAGTATACTTGATTCAACATTAAATAGGGTTATGAATTATGAAACTACAAAGGAAGTATGGGATAAGTTACAGGCAATCCATTAAGAAAAAGCAAAGGTTGGTTGTTCATCAAAAGAACTATTAGGTAATCTTATTTGTAATATGTCAAAAGATGAACATGATGATAAAACAACCTTTTGTATGTTAGATGGAGTTACTGATTCACAAGAAGACAAGTTATAAGAAATTTTTGATCTTAGAAGAGAACTTGATCTTGCTTTGAAAAATATTATTAATCTTAAAGACAGTTGTAGGCATATGAACCCTTGGATCATATTAAATCAGTAAATGTTGTTGTAGAATCTAAACAATATTATGAAGGTCTTCAAGCTGAAATTGTCTCTAGGGGAAGATCTTGAAAAATACGACAAGCAAAGTGAAGAGTTATTTCAAGCATTTGAAGAACAAGAGAATGGGCTAAAGGAAGAGATTCTGAAATTAAAGGAGAAAGTGGAAGAAGGAAGAAAGATTGAAGAGGGAATGGAGAAGAAGTATTTAGAAAAGGGAAATGAATACCAAAGAATGGTGGTTGAGGTAAACATTCTAAAAAGTAAATTAGAAGAAAAGGATAAACATTTGAAATTTCAGGATAGTACTAAGTTTTTGGATAATATTCTTGGTATTCAAAGGTCTCCTACCATTAAATATGGTCTTGGTTTTCATGAAATTGTAAAAGGATAATATAGTTCACAAGGATTTACAAGGATAACACTATGAAATATGAAATTCCTGTCAAATCGATATGAAGTCAACTAGATCAATATCCAAAGAAGATGATTTTTCAAAAGAAATCATTTTCTCCCAATAATAGAGACTTTAATCGATTCTCTCCTATGATCAATAACCTTGAATGTTTTATATGTCATAATCATGGACATGTTGCAGCCAATTGCACAAGTAGACTGTTTCAATCTCAAGAAAATAGTCACTTTACTAGAATATCAACAACTTCTAGGTACTCAAATTTCCTTAAGGGATATTGTTTTACTTGCAACATATTTGGTCACAAAGTTGTTGATTTCAATAGAAGGAATACGAGACAAAAATATTATGATTCCTCTACTCACTTTTCTAGTCATATAAGATGTTATTCTTGTAACAAATTTGGGCATGTAGAAAAAGAATGAAGGAAAAAATCAATGAATAACCAAAGACAACATGGAAAGCAATCAGATAATGTCAAAAGACTTGAGAAATATGGATCCAAAAACATTTTTCATAATAAGCAGAAAGAAGAAGAATAGATAAGGTGTGGTCTTGCTCTCTTCTCATTTGAAGATGAAGATGAATGGTACATAGATAGTAGATGCTCTCATTGCATGATTGGAGATAAGAATAAGATGGAGTCTCTTAGGAAAAATCAATATGGTATGGTTATTCTTGGAAATAGTGCTCCAACAAAAGTTCTACTAAAAGGTAAAGCCAAAATTAATAAACATAGAAGAGAAGATGATACTTTATTAATTCAAGGACTAAAGCATAATATTCTAAGTGTAGGTCAAATGGCAGATAGAGGAAATGTAATTTTGTTTACATCAGCTAAATGCAAGGTTATAGATGAAGAAACTAGAAAGGTTATAGCAAGAGGATACATAAATCCAAACAAGTTATACGTGTTTAAATAAATTAATTCTCGCATAAATTAAGAGGATTTAGAATTCTAAAAGAAGATAATATCTATGGCAGTACATTGTTCTTAAAAGAATACTTCCCATAGTGACTATAGAAGTGATGTGAGGTAATGAACTCATAAATAGAAGGTGATGATGATCAAGTCCTCAGAATCATTGGTGTATGATCTCTGGCAGAGCTATATATGTGTATAACTTGATGATGATTCCCATGTTATTTTGATATTCATGTTGCTTATATTACTGATAGTGCATCTGACGTAGTAATAGTGAAATGGATCATACATTACAGGCTCGGGGGGAGTTGTGGCTATGAAAGTTCATCAATTTACTTTCTGTACATAGATCTCATGAAGGACAATCATGTATATATGCAAGTTTTAGTATAGACAATCATGTATGATTATCTGAAATGAAGAAACTATGGGAAAGGCTCAGGGAGAAGTTCTGATATGATTTTGTTAGTTATTAATTAGATTTTTGGTTCTGACATTGGTTGGTTACAGTCTGTTTATGCTCAAACATTGCTTAGAAGTAGTATTGTCTTATGATGATTTATGACATGGCATTGGTACCTTGATTCTTCTAATGGCTTTACTAATTGATGAAGATTGATATGATCAAACTTGATAGTGAATAATTGGCACAAGCACAGGGGGAGCATTTGCTATGCTTCTAATGGTGCATTTTTGGCATTATGATTTCTTGATAATTCCTTGCTGCATGATGATGTTCATGACAATTATATATATCATTGATGATGTGTAGTTGTTGCTACTAAAGACACATATGATGTTCTTATTCTGTCATTAGTGATGACAAAGTCTTGGATAAAGTTTCATTTAGTGGATTTAATTCTACATGAAGAGGATATGCAACCTTACTGACATTAGTTGTTGATGATGAGTTTCACTCACTTCTTATATGGTGTTGTCATTATGCCGTTAATGATGCATAAATTGCATATGGTGCAGTTATGGATGATGCCTATAGTGTTGTTATTGGTTCCCACATATGTTACATGGTGATGATACATGTACATGATATGCTACACATGGTATTTTTCTTGAGGATTGTGGTTCTTCAAATGTAAATCATGTTGATCTTGATGAGATGAAGGAGATGGGATACTAACAGAGCTTGATTGTACAATATCATGCTATGATTTGTTGGTGATGATGAATGATTTCATATTTCTATCTCTATGTCATAGGTTCTCAATGATGGATGGTTAATTGAGTTTCATATTTGTGAAGTTGTTTATGGTGTGATAATTCTTCTTGCATGAAAATAATGGGCCAAGAGAATGATATTGTTGCTTATGAATTATAACTCATGAAGAAAAAGCAGGGTACATGAAGACAAGAGGATGGTTATTAACATACTATTTCTACAAGTGTTGGGTTATGCTTGGATACATTGCATATTTAGTCACATATTGATAGATTTGATCACATGGTGATGCTTATGAGCATTGATGTTAAATTTTCCTATCTAACCTTATGGTGATATTCTTAGTTGTCACATATGTTGTTGATTCATGAAGAGATATGTTGTTGTACTGCAAAATATTTATATGTCTTTGATGTATGTGGATTGAGGGTCCTCCTACAAAGGGAAAGAGCATGTTGACATTGATGAGGTCAAGGGGATGAGTTGATAACATATCTCTATAGAACAATCATATGATGTTACAGACTAGTCACAGGTTGATGATATTGAAACTACATGTTCTTACCTTGCATATTGATGATGAGGATGTGCATGTTGTTATTCATATTACTGCTATCTATGTTGCAATATCCTATGATGACTATTATGCTCTTGCTACCGCATAGTTAAGGTCCTTGTTTTTTATCATAAATGTCATATATCTCTTGATGTAAAGGTCATGTAATTACCCATGATGTAATAATTGTAATATTAAGTGATGTTTGGACTATTGGTGTCAATTTAATTATGCATGTAATCCCATTTTAGGCATTTGATGTTATTTTGAGTCAATTATGTTACCCCACAGTTTTGGCTGATTAATGTAAGCATGATTCCTTTGTGATATGAAAGGTCATACTTGGTTGAGTCATAGAATCATTTACTTCATTGAAAATATTCTAGAAGATTCAGCATATGCTGAGGGGGAGCATGGTCAGTGTTCATATTTAGCAGATCATACCTACCATGATGCTCTATACAAAGGGAGAAAGATATCTTAATTCAACATTGGTCATCCCTTTTCCTTTGATTTCAAAGGGGGAGAGTAACTTTGTGTTTGTAGAAGAATGCTTGGAGAGAAGCTTGGTATGCATACAAAAATTTTTGTAGGTAATTATAGGTAGTGGTGACCAAACACCAAAGTGGTTGCCACTAAGTCCAAAGGGGGAGATTGTTGGTATTGACTAATGTGTTGTCCTTGATGGAAACCTACTTGATAAAGATGTTAAAAATATGGTAGTAGGATGATTATACAAGCTGCTATAGATATGACAAGGAGAACAAAAAAACGAATACCAATTCATAGACAAAAATATGATAAAGGTAACGTTTAGGAAAGTATACACGGGTCTTTGAAGAGAAGTCATGTACATATGTAGGTATGATGAAGAGAAGTTGCATACAATTTCCACACCATGATATTTTGAATACCAGGGGTCTTTACAATGGCATTGGCCCATAGTAATGAGTGTGACAATGGATATTTGATCGTGTCAAAGAATACCATCTGCATTGCTAAGGGATTGGCCTAAGGTATTGGCTAAGAATTATACTATATAAGGAGATGGAGATCAAGTGTTAGCGTGTGTATATCATGGATTATTTATAAATTACTTGATATGAAATAGGAGTGCACCAAGGAGCATGTTGATGGATCATATCTAATAGATCTAAAATGACCACATATTGAATAATCTATTTATCGTTTGATAGATCTGTGATGATGATATTATGATGTGTGTCTGTAATAATTTGTATGCTGAGATTTGGGTTTGAGAGATGTTATGTTGTGCAACAAAGGGATGACTGAGTGATTACAGATATGTACGTTGGTTTTACATTGAGAAGTCGTGTACATACGTGGATCTACTTCTAGGTAGTCATGTATATATTCTACAGTATGGATAGATCTGTACATAGGTGTGGTGAATTATAAGCATGTACATATGTGGATATGCTTTATCAGATTCATGTACATCTTCTAAGGTTTTGCAGTATGAGTTGTTAATGATGTATGATCAGTTCTATTATGTTTGTTGTTGTCTTTTGATGATGTCTCCCTTATGATAATATGTGTTTAATAGTGTTGGCTCGGTTGACTTGTTTATGGAATGATATGATGCTACTGTGTGATGATCTATATTTGGTTCAGTGATCTATGATGGGTTTAGTATGTGATTTAGTGATTGATTCAGTGTGACAATTATTTAGACTCAGTTGTTTAGTATTTTAAGATCTGTACGTAGGTCGTTTTAAGGAAAAACGCTTACATATGCAAGTATGACTCAGAACAGTTGCATATATATTCTAACATATGATTAATTAGGGTTTTCAATAGTAGCAGTTGGTTTCTATGATAAGTAACAATGTTTGGCTTACTAATGAGTAGTTTTGAATTGATGTGATCTATCCCAGTCTAGTTTGATCTAGTCATATTGATTGATTAAGATTAAATGATTTCTTTGATGATACAATTGGTTCAGTAGTTGCATGATTTGATACAGTGATTGGTTTGAGAATTTCTATCTGGTCTTGGTCTAAAATGATGGAAGTGGGTCCAATTTGAAAATATGATGAAATTTGTCCTACAATTTTGATGTTTTGGGTCAGGTGGATCCAATACGAAATATTGTGAAATGTGGTACATAGAAGTGTTGAGGGTTGGAGGCTTCAGTGAGGAAGTCATAGAATCCCGTTGGCTTAGGGGTCCTAACCTAGGTTCAAAGTTAGTTGCGCCAACCACATCCATACACTATTGGCTCTTTCAGCATTGGCCTATGGAGTGCGGACTCTAGTCTCACCCAAAGCAGTATGGGGGAATGCTGGAACCACGTTTCAGCACCCAAAGATCAATGTGATGTCATTCTGTGACCTAGATTTACCTTCGTGCAAATCTTTAAGCCCTTATGGCTTATCCCTGTAACTTCCTTTAATCGCCCTTTAGACCTTTGCAAAGGTCTATGACTAGCTTTTGCAGACATTAAACAATCCAATTAGTTGTTTACATGCACCCTAGATTACCCTTAGATCAATATTTACTCAGATCTACTTAAGTGTTTAATAACTTTAATAGAAAGTGTTAGGATCTTCACGTAATCACCTCACATTAATTACATTCATATAATAATACAAATCAAGTAAATTCGTGCGTCAATGCATCATTATTTCATAAAGACATCATTCATCACAACATATATCACAACCATACATAACAGGAGCAAGGAGATAAAACACAAGAATTTCTGTAACAATCTTCTTTATTGATCTTCAGTATAAGTTTGCAGACTCAATACTTCCCTACGCACTCAGCTGCAGGGGTCCGTGCACTCAGCTGCAGACACTACTCTAGGCCTATGTGCACTTAGTTGCAGAGCCTTTTTCCCCTCCAAGACTTACTTCTCTACTCTAGACTTCTTCGTTCATACCCATAGACAAACTTAGATTACTTGCCTTAGGCTCTCTAAGACAACTATTTATACAATCCCATGGTCCGCGAACCATGTGTAGATATTCAAAAACCAACTCAAGTTTACATAAAGGAAGGTACAAACCCCTTTTGACTCTTAACTAGATACGCACTCTGTGACCACAATTTGTGGAGACTTTTCATCTTTTTACATCAAACTTGGGCTTTTGCCCCAAAACTAACTCAAGGGACCCCATCCCAACAGGCCCCCAACACAAAGTTCTTGACTCGTCCTCAAGTCACTTAGCTGGTGCGG
Source organism: Pinus tabuliformis (assembly GCA_031772625.1). Taxonomy (NCBI): domain Eukaryota; kingdom Viridiplantae; phylum Streptophyta; class Pinopsida; order Pinales; family Pinaceae; genus Pinus; species Pinus tabuliformis. The sequence goes on along the minus strand of CM062804.1, from coordinate 1,336,326,328 downwards.
TGATCTTGCTATGAGGATCCCCCAACTCCACCTACACAACTACTACTTCAGTCGTGCTGTGCATGGCTTCCTACTTCACTTGTTCCACTAGCTACTCTGTGGCTGGTCCTTCACCAACTCGCTTGATCTTCTACTATGTAAGCTACAAGTTCGCCAACTTTTCCTATAGGTTGGCCAAGACTAGGAAGGCTTCATCTAACTAAGGACCCAACCATGCCTTAAGGATTGCTTCCTTTTTTTTCACTGCTTCCACTTGTGCAAGAAGTTGCTTTGCCTCTTGAAACTTCGTGATGCATTGCGCTATAGAAATGGAGCGCACCATTGCCCTCACTTCATCGTACTGCTGCTAGAGCTCGTGGACCTCTATATTGAATTGGTACAGGTTGGAGTCTTCCTACAAGGTTGTTACCATTTCCATGGTATGTTCAAACACATTGTGCAGTCTATGACTGCGGCACCCAAAGTAGCCATCACTTCCTTGATGGCAACTCCACATTGTTCGCTAACTTCGGGTGGAATGGAAGGCTGGGACTTGAGTTCCAACTTCATGATTTTCATGTTGAGTTCAAATTGAACTCTGGCCACCTTTGCCTTAGCATCGCGGATTCCCACAGCGAGTTTCCAGATCTTGGCATCTAGTTGCACTTCCTCAGGGATGTGAAACTTCGGCACTATTCGAAACACCTCTACAATTGTTGCCTCCAACTATGCGTTATGCTCCTTGATTGTATCTCTGTCTTTCAGAGCCTTCGTCTTATCAGTGAACACTTATTCATTTTTCACCCTATACTCATTTATTAAACTGAGAGCGCACTACTTCTGCACTCAAAATTCCATTGTCACACCTGTCTATAGTGCGCAAAGATATTCGTTGGGGAGTGCTGCAATGTTGAGGCCCATGTTCTTTAGAGTGCTCACAACGACCTTATCATTGACTGATTATGTACTCAGGGATCCTTCTGGAAGCACGAATGTCCTCAGATCCACTATCCTAACCAGCTCTATATCTTGACTAGTCCCTGGTGTGAGGCTTGTCTCTGTAGCGCCCACCTAACCTGTGCCCACCTGTATCCTACTAGTTTGGATCTGCAGTTTGCGCAGATCCTTCTAAATAGTACCTAATTATTGGAGGTGTTGTTGCTCAAATTGCTGCAACAGTTTAGAGGTGGTGTCAAACACGTTTTCTCCAATCTCATTGAGATTTCCCTCAGTTAGTGTAATGGGATCCAGCGGAGGCTTGGTTGCCTTTGACTTCTTCCGGGGCCCCTCCTTCGGTTGTTCTCTATAACTTTTTACTCGGAATGGAGTGCTCTACCCCTCATCATCACCACTGCTCTATGCTAACTGGTCTTCCTCCTCTATTTGGGGTAAAAGGGATTTACTTCTTCGCTCGGAGTTGTGCTACTCCTGTTCAGCCTGCTGCTTTGCAGTGCACTCCTTTTCCATTTAGGACTTCTCATTGGCCTCCTTTCTTCATTGTGAGACCAACTTTTGTACTGCTTGTTTCACTACCTCCTTCCTCCTTTTCTCTGTGGAGTTCCCAGCGCCTTTTATTTTACTTGTAGTCAAGTCAGACGGAGTATGCCAATCTGCTGGCCAATGCTTGATTACCTCTTGAATCACATCCTCCGTGGTGAGATATGGCAAATCAAACCACTTCTGCTGCAGATATTTCAGTGCCTAGATATAGACCTGGTGGAAGTGTTCCTTGAATTCTACATATTCTGAAAACTATTCATACATAATTGGGGAAAACCATGGGCATTGGTTGATGGCCATATGAATGCTCGCCTCTATCAAAACCCAAAAGATATTCATTTCCGTGACCCGCGTGGGGTCCTTCGTAGCCCAAAGGGAGGCAAACTGTGCAGCCTTCGACAATCCCACCTCCAATGGAGGAAATTGACAATCCTCCAATAGCTCCCAAGAAACCATCACAATGGAGAGCAACAACCATGCATAGTGGAAGGTCTTTATCTCATCTTGAGCCTCACAACAATTCGCAACGAACTCACTACATAGATAGCACGCCCAGTTAAAATGGACACCCTCCACACATTGTGCAGCTAACGAGATCATGGGTGCCAGAACCTCATTTGCGTGACACTTCCTCATGGCCATGTCGACTAGTCTCTGTGTGGCAATTTTCACTGCAGGGTTAGTGATGGATTATATGGAGTACCCGCACAGCTTCTTAAGAAGCTTAAATTTGTTCTTCATCTTTTCTGCCAAGTCTTGCTCACTTGTTTTTCCACCAAACTCCTTGGCTAGATTCAAGCCTTCATGTGGCAGGTGCATGATCCTATGGATGAGATTGTTCATGATGGGGATAGGCACCTGAAGCCACAGACACCCATCATGCACCAGAGTCAGTAGCTACTGTATACAGGTGGTATTAATGTTAGAGCGGTGGTAGTGGGCCACCCACAACAAGTTCAACAACCTTGATTTATTTACTCTACAGATCCACTCAACTGGCTCCAACACCGTGACACCAGAGTCTTGGTAATATACTGGCTTCATGTAATTCTCCATCGCGAGGTGGGGGGACCTCTCATGGTCATCCAAGTCCTAATCCATCATCTTTAAAAGGGGAACCCACGCTAGGCGTGGACCTTGAAAGGTGATGGTTTTTGGTAGCAAGGGTGTATGAATGAGGAATTTCTCCAAGTCTAGGTCCTTGGTGACCTTCACCTTTCCTTTACACCGAGATATATACTCCAACAACTTGGAGATGGGCTCCACACCCTCAATGTCTATATCTTCAGTGCCCTCTTCGACCTCCAAATCTACAACCTTCTCAGGCTGCTTGTCCTTCTATGCTTGGGTAGCAGAGTGCTTTCTAGGTGACTTGTGCACTGGCATCAGACCTTTATGCTTGTCATTCTTCAGCTTATGGGTCTCACTCGCTCATGTAGACTTCATCCTAGGCATCCTTTTCACCATAGGCACAAGATCCGAAGCCTCCATGCTCACAACTTCTGGAGCTGCTCCTTCGGATGCAACAGTTCGTCTAGTGCTTATTGTCTCTCCTGGTCCTGACATAGTGATGCGAATGAATTGTTGGGTTTCCTCTGGTATATTATCAAACAAGGAGCTTCCCACCAAATCCTCAAAAAACTTACGATTCATAAGTGATGGACAACACAGCTCAAAAATTCTATGAGTGGAAAGTGTTCTCTGCTTGACTGGCAAGAGTAATTTATAGGGGAATTTGAATTCAAATCCAACCGTTCCCCCAAAAATTCATTGATTAATGCTAATTTGGTGGCAGATCTCAAAATATTTCAGCCTTAAATGCCACCCACCCACTCCTCTTAACTTCTCTTGGCTATCAAATCATGATCAATGACCCTAATGGTCATTTTCTGGCTATGTTGCGCAATATTACCTTCGACAACGTAGCTCCCTTTGCGTGGCTTCTAGTACTGTGAAATCACCCTGTTTGGTGCAGACCCCTTGTTGCGGAGTCCCCAAAACTGGGCAGTGTAGTTTATTGTCCTGCCCTCCCTTACAACTCCCTCAAGCACTAATATTGTTCTGCCGTCATGTACTCATTGAGCTAGATCTCTTGCACACGTCTTTAACTGGCTCCCATTAACGCTTCCTGGGAAAGGTTCTCCATTCATCTTTGCAAGCTGAACCATGCCTCCATCTGTGATTTCTTTGATGACATATGGCCCCAACCAGTGGATCTGAAACTTTCATGGAAATTTAGTGAACTTACTATCACATAATAAAACCAAGTCATTTAACTTGAATGTGTGTAGCTTGATGCGTCGATCGTGTCATGATTTTTCACGTTCCTTTTGTACTTGCTGATGAAATCTAGACAATAATTTGTCCTCTTCGAGCTCCATCAACTGCGTGAGCCGTAATCCGAGGGCTCTGCAGTCCGCCATCCCTGTGAAAGCTGTTATGCATAGACCATGGATGATATATTCCATAGGCATCACAGCTTCTATGTCATAGATAAATCGGAAAGGTGTCTGACCTGTTAGATTTTTGCAAGTAGTCCTGTATGCCCATAATACTGCCGGTATTTGCACATCCCAATCATTCCGGTGTGCATTTCAAATATTTATCAACGCATTCTCCAAAATCTTGTTGAAGGCCTCAACTATTCCATGAGCTTGAGGAAGATATGGTGTACTCTTCTGATGATACGCCTAGAGCTCTTCTGCCAGAGCGCTAATCGTTTCATTAACGAAGTGCATACTTCGATCACTCATGAACACGTTTGGGTATCCAAACCCGGTTAACACATATCAAACAAGAACTTCACTGTCGTGGCCCCTGTACAATTCTTCATAAGCTGCGCCTCCACCCGTTTGGTCAGATACACTGTCATGGTGATGATATAGCGCACACCTGTTTTCTTACGTGGGGGTTGAATTGGTCCTACAAAGTCAATAGCCCATTTCTTAAATGGCTGTAATGACACCTGAGGATTCAGTGGCAGCTCATCCCTTCGTGATGGTTTGCCCATTCTTTGGCATGCATCACATGCCCTAATATTCTTTTGTATCCTTGTGTAATGTAGGCCACCACAATCCAACACGCAGAATCTTCTGTGCTGTTTCCTTTCCTGCATAATGCCCTCCTGCAACCCCTCCATGAGCCTCCATAAGGATTCTATTTCTTTTGAAATCAGGCACATACTGTCAGAGTATCTCATCTGAACCCATCTTGTATAAATGACCTACAGTTACCAAGAAGTCAGTTGCGCGTTCTACCAACTCTTTCTTCTGTTGGCTAGTGTATCCCTCTGGAGCCATCCCTATGGTCAAAAAGTGGATAATATTTGCAAAGTTGTTGTCCACTATGCACACTGCGAAGAGGTATGCGTTAGGAAGCCATTCCTCCAAATTAGTAGGTTCCTCCCCTATCTCAATGCGTGAAAAATGGTCAGGTCCTACATTCAATCTTCCTGGCTTGAAAATTACCTCAACATCACATTCTTGAAACAACAATAGCCATTTGTAAATCTCCCCCCCCCCCCCACAACACATGCTTATTGACTAGGTACTTCAAAGCGGAGTTGCTTGTGTACATCTTGAAATGTCCACCCAATAGATTGTGCTTAAATTTTTTGAGTGCGTACAACATATCTATTCCATCGCACTCTGTCGTTGAATAATTCTTCTCAGCCTTTGATAACTTTCTTCTTGCAAATTCTATAGGGTGGTCCATTTATCCTTCACCAGCCTGTGTCAGCACTGCTCCCAACGCAATACACGAGGCATCAATGTGCACATGGAATTCCTTCTTCCAATACGGGAAGACCAAGATCAGTGCGGTGACCATATTTTCCTACAAGACATCCAGGCCACGCTGACATTCTTCATCCCAATAGAATTTAGCTTCCTTCTTTAGCAACTTCTCCATGGGTGCAGTAATCTGGGTATAAGCTTTGACGAACTTCCAATAATATCAAGTATGGCCCAGTGTATCGTGTAGCTGTTTGACACTCTTCGGGGCTTCCAAATTAATTATTACCATGATCTTGGTAGGGTCCACCATTAGTCCTTGCTTGCATACCACATGACCTAGTAAAATCCCAAAGGGGACACAAAACAAGCACTTCTTCAGGTTCAGCGTGATCTAATATCTTTGGCATGTATCCAATATCAATCGTAGACTAGCTACATGGCACTTTTCCAACCCAAACACTATCCAATCATAAAAATATACCTCCAAGAATTTGTGGACAAATTCTTTGAATGTCGCGATGACTATGCGAGAGAATATTGTCGGTGCATTCTTGAGTCCGAATGGCATCACTGTGTACTGAAAACAACCCCATTCCATCACAAAGGTTGTTTTACTCCTATCTTCTGGTGTGATCTTAATATGATGGTATCCAAAGAACCCATCAGTAAATGAATAGGCCTCCTGCCCTCCAACATTGTCTAGTACTTCATCAGTAAACAATGTCAGGAAAGGATCATGGACGCACACATCGTTAAGCTTTCTTAGATCTACACAAATCCTTATCTCTCCCTTCTACTTCTTTTCCTGAACTACCATTGGGCTCACCCAATTAGATTCCTCCACTATTTCAATAATAGATACCTCAAGCATCTTGTACAATTCCAAGCAGACCATTTCCTTGTATTTTGGATTAAGGTGATATGGTGTCTACTTAATAGGCTTCGTGTCCATTTCAAAGTTATTTTCATCACAACCAAATATCCTATGATGCCTTTCAAGTCCAAAAATTTTGTAGGAAAAAGATCCTGGTACTCGTGGAGTAACTCATCAACTTTATCCACTGCGCATCATCCCAACAATCTCCGATCTTCGTGAATTTAGGCTCCACTTCAGTACTAATGTTTACCTTCCTAGTTTTCAGTGGTGCAGTGATATCCGGGTTCTCTATCTACAGACCTTTCACCTCACGGTGGCCCTTCACTTCTAGGATATTGATATTTCATGGATCGTCATCCTCCCCTTCAGTAGTCATATTATACCATTACAGTGCATGGCACAGCTGAGTGCTTGAATCCGATTGAACCAATTCCAAAGGATCATGTGGAATTCAGAAGATTGCTGCCTTAACCTCCTGCAATGCCTCATCAATGCTTTCGAACCCATATTCAAAACTGAAGGTCATCAAGAATCCTTCTCTTAACATATCCCACTATGTGGTGTCATGGCAGAGCTCTGTTTCCAGATACCAATTCATAGGTATTATATCCAGAGTGTGATAGAATAAATGCACCCATTCCGGATGCAACTCTGTTCCATACACTCTATTCGATTTTGCTAAATGATCACGCAGATCATTCCTCCCATCGTATTTCTCAACTAATCGCACTTTAGGATGACCAAACCACTTCCTCATCATCCTCTTGTAATTGTGCCATTCATCAAAGATGTCCATTTGTGTACCCCACCATCGAGCGGGCGTAGCATGTAGTGCCAAATCCAGTGCCTGAAAGCAATGATATTCTAGGACTTCCCTTTCAAAATCATCCAAAAACCTATCCACGTCGGTGAAACCATTATAATAAGGTAAATTTATTACCCCCGATGACACACATTGCAATGATTTAGTCATCATATTGCAATGCAACATACATACTTTATGCCACTTATTATGCTAATGCTCCAATTCTTCATCTGAGTATGAGGTATAAGAGCTTTCACGGTCCCATGCAATCCATCCATCAACTGTTGAATTAATCCAATCTTGGACTCACGTCATAAGTTTGTAGATTTGATCCAAATTTTCGTCACTTTCCTCATAGTCGTGGACCGGTTCAGTATAGCGCAACCCTTCTGCAGGGTCCAATGGTACTACAACGCAGAGCGATTTTCTTTCAAATAACATCATCCACTTCTTCAAATTGATGACCCAATTCATGTCAATAGCCTAATCAATACCAAGGAGTGCGGGATATGGATTGGTTTTATCAACAATCTCTATCACTTCAAAATCAGCCAGCGCGGTTGCACCTTCTATATCTATGGTAATGTCGTGCAGACATCCTGTAGGGATAATCTTCTACTGGTTTGCCATCCTCAGTTGAATCGGAGACCACTGCAATGCAGGTCTCCCCTTTCTCTCCCATGTCTGTTTAGGCAGGATGTTCATGTCAGACCCCAAATCCAGAATAACCTGGTCCATCTCATAGTCTCCTATTTGCGTGGTGAGCCTCATCTCGTGCCCTATCCTTGTCTCATGTTTGCCAATCTTTCTGACTATGCAATGTCCTTCAGGAGAATTTTCCTTCCTGGCACACTTATTTATCAATTCTTGTAGCCCTTTCATAGCCTTTCTATCGTGCAGTAGTTTCATACGAGTCTCCAAGAAGGTGGTAATCACAGAGGGGTCAACCTCTGTAGGTGCGCTGGTGTTTGGCAGTTTGTTCTGACTCCCTGAGGTAGAGGCCTCAGAAATCTTTTCTTTGCTTCCATGAATGTTTCCTTCATGTGCTCCAGATCAAAACCAGTTTACTTTTCCATGGCCTTGAGGACCCATCCACCTTCTTCAGGATGTTTCCCCTTATCGTCACTAGTTGTGATCCCACTTTGCAGCATGATATTCACATTCAGATCCTCTTCACGGGGTTCAGCCCTCATCATTTGTAATTTTTGGGTAGGATATTGAGGCTGCACCTTCTTCTCCTGCATCTTGGCCATGAGCACAGGACATTCTTCGATTGTGTGGTAAAACTGAGTGTAGTATTGACATCACATGCATCTCTGATTCATAAATTCCCATGCGTAGTGTCTTGGCATTCAGAAATTGTAGAAAATGACCTGCCCACAACCTCTACTAGGTCCTCCCCCTCCTCGGTCTTGTTCGTGCCCCTAATATCCTCCGCGGGCTCCCATAGCACCCTGATCTGGAGGCCATGTTTCTACTTGCATTTGATACGTAGGCACCATTTCCATCATTAATTCATAGCTTCAGCAGTGGCACTCATCATGGCCCACCGATTTGCAAAAATTACAGAAAAATTATTGTGGTGTTTGTAAAAACTTTTGCAGCAAATGATAGTTATCTGTGACATGTTTTCCGGCCATCTGAAAAATAGCACACCAAAGTGCGGGCCCCATACTTGGTCCCACTGGAGCTTCCTACCTCAGGGGCATCCCCCCCCGAGATATAATTTTTGAAGATAGGGCAATGATCCTTATCATGCCCCTAGCTCTTACACTTGAGGCACCAAACTTCTTCATGCACCTCTGTCCTAGCCTCATTTTCTTTTTTCAAGCTCTACAATTCCAAATAGAGGTTCTACAACTGCGAGTGAATTTGTTGGACTCTGAAATACACATCATGAGTAAGTGTTTCCTGCAATCTCATCATGATTTCTATAGCTTCCACCTTAGTTCCTATATTTTTCTGCGATAAAGGAATCATTAGGTGGGGCAGAAGTGCGGCTATAAACCAATGAGGTATTCACGGAAAACCCTGCATCATCAACTAGATGGAGCTCTGCAGTGAAGCCTATGTTTCTCCCTCATCATCACTCAAAATAGGTCCAATCAATGGGCTCTGTTGAGGGCCCATTCTTCCCCTATCTTTGAAGAGCTTCCCACTTTGTGTAGCTCCAAACATCAAGGCAGTGGCATAACTTGCTTGTCACACAACAACATATTAATTCAAAGATTCAAAGATCTTAGATACTTACGTCGTGGTCCCTTGAAGAAGCATCACTTTGCTTCCCTATAACTGACTGAGGTGTTGACCATGAACTCTGTAACAAGTCCTCCTATAACCTGATCAAGCCAATGGTCAATAGTGCGAGTGACCTTATCCTTAGAAGCTTCCAAACTTCGCACTAATTCTAGAGTCTACATTATTGGACTGTCAAGCTTCCACCTTCCTTGGCTATCTGCCAATTTATCTATCCACTCGTATAGTTCAATCGAGAAGGTGCAGAAGAAAATTTCATGTATTTCTATGTATAAATATTTTTCCAACCACTATTCTTTTGTCAGGCACAGATTCCTGTTTTCTTGTGCCATAAATTCACAGATGTTTCTATCTAGCCACTTCTCAATTTCATTCTTAGTCAGATTCCAGTGATGCGACATCACACATATCTTTATGTAGATCCTAGACCCTACAATAAAACCATTTGTTGGCTTAGGGGGTCCTGACCCAGGTTCAGAGTTAGTTGCGCCAAACAAATCCCTACACTACTAGCCCTTATGGCATCCACCCATGGAGTGCGAACTAAAGCCTCACCCAAAGCAGTATGGGGGATGTTGGAACCAAGTTTCTGCACCCAGAGATCAGTGTGATGTCCTTCTGTGACCTAGGTCTGCCTTCACACTGATCTCTAAGCCCTTATGGCTTATCATTGTAACTTCCGTTAATCGGCCTTTAAACCTCTGTGAAGGTCTATGTTTGGCTTTTACGGACCCTGAACAAGACAATTAACTATTTTCGTGCACCCTAGATTACCCTTAGATCAGTATTTACTCGGATCTACTTAAGTGTTTATTAACTTTAACAGAGAGTGTTAGGATCTTCGCGTAATCACTTCACATTAATTGCATTCAGATAATAATACAAATCAAATAAATTCACACATCAATGCATCATTATTTCATAAAGACTTCATTCATCACAGCATATATCACAACCATACATAACAGGAGTAAAGAGATAAAACACAATAATTTATGTAACAATCTTCTTTATTGATCTTTAGTATAAGTTTGTAAACTCAATACTTCCCTACACACTTAGCTGCAGGGGTATGTGCCCTCAGTTGCGGACACTACTCTAAGCCTCTACACACTCAATTACAAAGCCTTTTTCCCCTCCAAGACTTACTTGTCTACGCTAGACTTCTTCGTTCATACCCGTAGACAAACTTAGATTACTTACCTTAGACTCTCTAAGACACGCCTAAAAACCAACTGTAGTTTACATAAAGAAGGGTCAAAACCTTTTTTGACTCTTAACTGACTACGCGCTCCGTGACCACAATTCGCGAAGACTTTTCATCTTGTTACATCAAACTTGGGTTGTTGTCCCAAAACTTGGGCTTTTGCCCCAAAACTGACCTAGGGGACCCCATCCCAACAAGTCCTGCAAATGGTAGCTGGTAAATATGATCAGGGGGTTGTAGCTCCTTTCCGGTGGGTGTCGGTAAACAAGATCAGGGGGTTGGAGCTCCCTTCTAGTGGGTTTTGGAGAATGAGAGAAGGTCGTATCCTTCTGCAGGTGGGTGCTTGCGTATTGGTATGATTATGCTCCAGTACAATATTGTAATATATTTTCCTTTATAATAAAAGATGAAGACAATGAGGACAACAATGGTGGCTTTCTCCCACATTTGGTTTCCACCTAAAAATCCTAGTGTCCTCATGTGTTCATGTGCTTCTTATGTGTGATAGTTTATTATGTTATTACTGCTCATGGTTACTGTTCAATTAAAGTCTAATGAATTAGTGACACACTAGCTAAATTAGAACAAATGATGAAATATAAAAAAAGTTAGCCAACTAGATATACATTGTTTTCCTTCATCATAGTCACGTAGATATGATAGTTTACTTAGTGATAGTAGCGTATAGAAATATGAATAAGAAATTGAAACATTTAAGTGAGTTTTAAAATATTGATTCACCCCTCCTCCATGTATTTCTCCCAACAATTTCCACTATTATTTTATAATAGTCCATAGGAGTCCCATTTTAGACCTAAAAAGTTTTCTAATGAGATGTGCAATGCACAATGTGAAGGGAGATATCATTAAAATGGGTGCAGAGGGAATGTGTAATTCAATATACTCATGAATGAGGCTTTCAAGTGCATAATGCACCCATCACTTGAATGGACGTTAAATTTGTTCACAACATATGCATGATGCGAGGGCAAGGAAGAATCCCAAAATTTTCGAAGTGTGAGATTAATGGAACAAAGAGGAGAGCAATAGAATGTATAATATGTCCTAAACATGATCTCACACATATGAGAATAAGATGCATGATATGCAAATCCAACATGTATACAGTTAAATGACAATAAAGTGACACTTATCTCCAAGTGTGACACTTCGAGTGCATATATTTATGTGCAACCAAAAGGGTTCACTATCCATGAGAGAGTGTCCAACACGTGTTCTTATGATAGATAGGATAAACTAATGAAAGAGAGTTCACTAGAGTTTCATCCTAAAGGTGTGCCAAGGTGATATTAGGATATGTGAAAGTAAGGGAAAGTGACACATGCATGAGAGAAATTGATACGTGCAAAAAAAAGAGAAAATACAAGCAACACATGCAAGACTAAAAATAGGAAAAAGTGACACTTACAAAAGATAGAGCAAGAAAAAACGACACATACAAGAAAAAAATAAAGTAAAAGTGAAACTTGTGAAAGCAAAAGTTATAGCTGAGAAACATACTTGGAAGGTGGCACATTTGCAAGCAAGAATGCTCTTTATTCTCTAAGAATCTGACGAGCTTCAAAGAAAATAATGAATGTGAAAATGAGCTATAGACTAGACACTTTATATAGGGAGATCATAGAAGCAATTGGAGTTAGGGTTTGCAAATACACTTAGTGCATTTTGGGAAACAAGAAGTCAAGAGTGAATTGATTGCCAATAAGAGGTGTGACAATACTGAATTGAAGAAGTACACTCTCACTGCCAACAAAGAGTGCATAATCACTATCTACAGTGGATGCTCTTACACTCTCACTGGGAACCATGCAATCACTATCAGTGGGAACTACACAATCACCATTAGCAACGATAGGATAATCACTATGAGTAAGGATTCCATAGTTACTGTGGGCAAGGATTGTGCATCACTGTCACTATGAAGTGTTCGTAACCTATTTGGAAACTGGGCTTATGAAGACATCAAGAATTGAGCATGTGAAAGCAAGTAGTTTGACACTTAGAATTCCTATGGGAAGGCTTGAACACTTAGACAACATGATCGAGCATGACCTTAATGGCTTGAAATGAATGATAGCATGGTGCTAATAAGAAACAAATCCTCCTATTCTTATTAGCACCAGCCAAAGCCAACCTACAAATTACCAGTTTCTCTTAATTCTCACTATCTGTGCTTGATTTCTATAATGAGTTCATTGGATAAGTGACTGAAATGTTGTTGCTTCTTTTACCTCTTTAAACTCTTTTTCTGTTTCAGCTTATATAAGAGAGATGAACCATAGGAATTTCAGACTCTGACCTATTGATTTTTTGATAAAACTTAGGAAAATAAATTTCCTATATATAGAAATAATACTTTTGATGCATTCTTTCTTATTTTTTACGGCCTTTTCATTACTGATACCACTTTATTTGTTCTAGTATTCAATGCAATCCATGCCTCTATTTCAATTGTTGCAGAAAGGATGTGAAATTTTTCCAAGTTTGCATATAACTACTTTGTTCCTATAATTTCCACAGTTGTATCATTCAATGTGAATAGAAAAATTGGCATAGTAGTATCATTATTATCAAAGCTTCTTGTCATCCAATTTCTTTGACCAATAATCACTCTCCTGGTGCTTTTCTCCCTCTGGTAATTTTTCCTTTCAGGAGAAAATGCTCTTTGTGCATGGTTGTTCAAATTCCTCTGAGTAACGTATGGTTGTTTTTGAAATAATGTGTTCCAATTCTGCTTCTGCAACTTCTTTTTCCTCTCTGAACACTTGGAGGAAAATTTCCTTGTGTCACCACATCAAAAACGTATGTGGGGTTTCTTAACTTTTTCTTCATTATTTTTGGTGACTCAATTGTACTTTTTTTTGTTGTGCTAGTTTTTCTGCCAATGGCACACTCTTTTTATTCCTCTGACAAGGCTGATGGATCCATTTAATGATACTCTGGAGTCACTTTCACCATTTAATATTGTCTCAACATGAGGGGAACTATGGTTGGTTTGAATCTCTTCAAAAAAATCAGAATTCTAAAAGTTGGTCAATTGTTCCTTTAATATTATATTCTCTACTTCTAACTTTAGATTTATGTCTCAAAGATTCTTGATCTCCTAAACGATTGATATGAGTTTCCTTTGTAGATAAATTTTTTCTTCAATATCTTCCAAATCAATAGAGGAGCTACTAAATTCACCACTGATGTATATTTCACTCATAGTATGTTTAATCTTATTCCCTTGTTTAATCTAGGGATTATTATACTAACACATGAGAAGTACTATCTATATCTCTACCAAAGGTGGACCCATTAACTTCATGAATGATGTACATATATGTTATTGCTATCAAAGTAGTTCCTTCTTTACTACTACTAGATGAGAAACTATCTCTTTCATCCGAACTTCTGGTTGAGAAATAAGAATGTATATGGCCTATTTCTCTATAATAAAAACAAAACAACAACTTACTTATAGATTACATCTCCTCAAGAACCTTTGCCTATTGATCAATAGGATGGCCATTATCTTCTTCATTCTCCAAGGAACACATCTTCAACACTCATCAATAGCTAAAGTGTCTTTCTCATAAAGAGTCTGCAATTTATCTAATATCTCCTTGGCAGTCTCACAATATATTATTTTCTCAAGATCTAGCCTAGACAATATTTTCATGATTTCCTTGGATTTCTCATTAAACTCATTATCTATTAATCCATTCTCCACAGATAGCCATATATCCAAATCAAGGGCTTGGAGGTGGATTCTTATTCTTACCTTCCAAGTTTTATAATTTGACCCATTCAAAAATGGAACTCATTATGAGGTAATCCAATGTTGACTCTCCATGTTCCCTGATCCTCATTCTAGCTATTAAACTGGTCCTAAAGGAACTTGGTGGCTCTCATAACAATTGTTAGACATAATGGAAACCAGGACACTACTAAAAACGGAAGTGAATAAATAGTGTGACCAAATTATACAACTCCTAACAATTTACACTTTTTCAATCACTTTAGAAACCACTCATATAATCAGAATCATAAATCAATCATGTAAAATATAACATCATAATCATTGTCATACACATGTGAAACATATATAAACATTAATATCCATATTATTAATTTGGAAACAACTTGTTATTACATCATTACCCAAAAAAATTCCATTTGTAGGCTTATTAGTAGCTACTGAAAGGAACTTATATCCATGCTTAATTAGCATCTACCACTAAAAGGGACTACTTCCCTGTCTCATTTATCAACATTAACTAAAAGGGAATGCAACCATTTTTCATTTATCATTTTCCACTGAAAAGGGATTGTTGGTACTATTCGTTTATCAATTTTCACTGAAAGAGAATAATTCCCCTACTTAATTATCAATTTTCAATAAAAGGGAATGTTTCCCCTGATCTATGAGCTACCACTTGCTTGACCTCCCTGATTCATATTTCATCCATTTTCAAACTCAAATCATAAAGGTCACTTCCTTCCATAAAAAAATAAATTTCTCACCTCAACCACACACCACAAACACCATAAAATCACCTTCAACAATCTATGATCACTAATCAAACCGTCATCCACAACAGTAGCATCAATCCTTAGCAATTACTAATTTTCACCATAAAATCATCTTTGTTGCATACACAAAAAAACCATTCACCAATTCTTTCACTTCCTTAAACTCTTTTTAGATATCCAAATTGATATTTGATTCACCACTAACATTATGCATCTCATTGCACCAACAATCTACATCTTGGTTGTTTGATTATTATCATAAAGGATTTTGGACTCATAATTTTGAATTAAAACTTTATTTATCTTCAACTTTTCATCATGCATATATATTTATTTATTTATTGTTTCTTTATCCCTACTTCTATTAAGTCTTCTTAATATGGTATTCAATCTTCAATATCTCCTCTATTATACCTCTCATAAAAATAATGTTAAACTAATATTTTTCTCCATTTTGGTAAGTTATAGGATTTAACAGAGCTCTTTCTAAGTATCGCGCATCACCAAATTTTCCCAATCTACTTAAATTTTCCTCTAATATTCCCATGTCACTATACTTTCTTCCAACTCATTCATGTCATTGATATAAGCTTAAGTCCTATGTTGTATATGGAAAAAAATCAAAATTTAAGTATTGTCAACCCGTTCATGCTAAATATTCATTATAGGACCAAAGCCTTCAAATTTTTTGACTCATTCATAAGCTCGAAGGCCTTAACCAATCAAATATAACTTTAGTCCTTTGCCGGGACCATAGTTCTTTGGTCTAGACCTAAATGGATTTATTCAAGACTGTAGATCTGCTTTGGGCCTGATTGCTTTATATATAAAAATTTCACATATAACTTGTCGTAGGAATGACTTTATTCCAAGCCCCAAGGGTTTAGCCAAGTTTGCAAAACCTTTTGTGCCCTTGGTTGCAATGCTTCATGGAATGAAATCTTGGTCCCAAGTCTTGGCCCTTGGGATTTATTTCATGGTGCACTTTTCGAAACACATTTGGGGTCACCCTTTGAATACTACATGTCTATGGGTGGACTGCTCTTTATTTGTGCTCTTTTCAATGGTTGTTGGATTTTTTTGTACTCGCAACAATTTCCTAGTGTTAAGCGAGCATGGAGATTCCTCCATTATGCCCTTTTATTTCCTTCCAGGGTGGTGCCTCCGGGATGACATGTCCCAAATATTTTTTTATTAGTTCTATGAATCCATTTGTAACTTCCATGATTTTGTGGACCCAAATCATCCTGGATTGTCTCCCATGTGCTAAATTTGAAACCTTCGTGGTCTTTGTTCCAGGATGATGTGTACTTGTGGGAACCACCATTGACACACATATCAATTATGTGCTTTCTAGGGTGTGTTGTTGCACCACTCTATCTTCCACCTTGTCCTGTAATAGAATCATCTTTGATGGAGTCCCCTTCATGGTGTTGTGCCTAGATGACATCATCCTTGCATCATCAATGCCATGTAGTGCTTCCTAAGTGGTGACATGTGTTACCCAAATTTGGCCCCCTTAGCCACTTGAAAGTGCCAAAATGCATTTAGCATGTCCTACCTATACCGACATAATGTTGATATCATCAGTATGATTGTGCCTCCATATCATTTCCTCGAGCCAATCAAAATATTCCATTCTTCATCGAATAATCTGTTCATGTTGTCAAACGTATGTACGAAGAGGAGTTTTTCGACCTTGGTTTTTCAACAATTTCTTTATTAAAAGTTTAAAAAGTAAAACCCCCAGGTGTAAGCCTTCCCATTATCATCGAGAACCATTTCTTGTTGAGAACCATTACGCGGTTCCTTTATTATAGACTTCATATTTTACATTGTTGCATTCCCAGTTGTGTGTTGTCCCAACTCTTTCAATATTGCACTTACCTTGGCACTTCTAGGAATGGAACTCCGGGATGTGTTGTCACATGGACCCTTCACTGACCAATAAATTTTATTTCTTCTTGTTTACAGCCTCCCATTCTTGCAGCTCCCCAAGTGTTCTCCTTTGTTCATATTCTTGAACCATCCAGGGAAACTCCATCAAGATTATATGCTATGAGGGCTCCACCATCAACCAATCACATCTGCTTCTGATGTTATGTAGTGTGCTCCATGTTTGGAAGCTCGACTGGGTACCACAAGGTAAAGGCCCAAGGGTCAAAGAAATTTCACTGTTGTGTACTTGCATCAAATCCCAAAGTCCTGACTTATAACTAGATTGAATTCCTAAGTTCCAACCTCCACCAAATACATCGATGAGTTTGGAAAAACACCAATATTACACCATTTTGGCCCTACACCCACTTTAGCTATGCAACCTTTGAATTTATGGGTATTGATCTTTGACAGGAAGTAACTTCTAATCCAAGAGGCTATTCACATACTTTTATATACCATTTTAAATCTCTTTTAAATCTCTATTCATATAAGTACTTTCCAAAAACACTTGAAGTGATCTTTTGAATGGGAATTGGATCCAAATTCTTTGCACCTTTATGATATTTATCAATACCTTTGACATGTTACTCAATATGCTTGTAACACCAATGATCGTTGCTACTCAAAGAGAACTCTTTTGACATCAGCTAAGAACAACACCTTTGTTAATACTTGTTTGTCATTCTTGCAATGCCAAAAATACCTTTGACATCAATATAAATGCTTGACATAAATAAAAACTTTGACATCAGTTCTCGACATCAATTACAACATATTCCAACACAAATCAATCTTGAATATCTAGCATAAGATCACTTTCACCCACCCTAGGGGACCTTTTCCTACGGGGTTCTTCCATTGGCCCTCTGAAATTCCCTTGCCAGTTTCTAGAGCGTGGTATTGAGTATTTTTTCTAACCTTGTATATGACTTAATAGATTTTACATATGTTATTACATAACTTATAAAGATTCTTTCCAAGAATATCTCTCCAACATATGCAAGGTTTTTCAAATATACATAAAGATGAATCTCTCGTTGAGGCCTTAAATTTCATAACTTTTTATGAATAAAGGAATTTTTTTAGGGATATTGTTATACAGAAAAATAACCTCCTCATCATATTAGAGGAGAAAGACACATTGGTTGGAAGAAATACCTAAGTTACATGCACATTTTGCAGGGTAATTCACCCTAGAAAAAGACAAAAGGAGTTATAACGCTACCTAGCTCTCAGCAAAAATGTTAATCCCTAGGTTAACACTCTCTTTTGTCTAAAGGGAATCGTTACTAGATTTGCATAAGGTCCAGAGGTCCAAACATAAGTTGAATGACTGACATCTTGCTTTTCACTCAGTTTTCAACTCAAAAAGTAGGAAACCTACGCCTTAGTCCTAACTTGAGATATTGCTAATCCTATCTAAGGACATATGGAAATGGAAACAATGATAAAGAAAGCAAATTTCCTAGCATTTTCCTCATTGGAGTTCATGGAATAATTTTAAAGAATGAGCCTCTCTCCATCTCTAAATTGGAGGCTCACTTATTGTAACAAAGGTCAAATGGTTGTCGAATGTTTGAAGAGCTCAAGTATTATTATGTTGCCAAGAAGTTGAGAGAGAGGGAATGGATCTAAAGGACTAGAGGAATCTTGATCTAGACAATATGGTTGTGATCATCCTTCTACTATTTGATAATATAAATATGTTTATGTTTTTTCTACTTGATGGTGTCGATATTGTATTTATTTACATGTTGGTTCAATGCCGTTATTGATAAGTAGCTTAGATGAACGCTAATTTATATTCTCTTGTATATTAATTCTTTGATTATTAAGGTTCATATGCTGTGAAGATTATACTTTGTCTTGTTTATGTGCAGGTTCGGATGTAGGATCTCATGGAGGGGTCTTCCACTTTTCCACACTGAGACCTCCAACATTGCTAATGAATGAATGAGGTAACTCTGCTCCTTTTGTTTTTTTAAATCATGGGTTAATATGACTATATGTATGTCTCATTGTGATAATTGTAGTTAATCTCAAATAGTCTGCCTTGGGTTTCGGGAAGACCCAAGAGGATATTTCATCCACAAGCACCCATGCAATAAATCCTATAACAACATTGGCAACTCCACTGGGGACTACTACCTAGTTACCGGTTGTGATCTTTCAATTCCCATATCTCTCTTTCTCTCCAGGCCTTCCAGTTCTTTGTGGTTCCCATTCTGACCACTCAATATTCTTCCCAACCTCCTCTTATATTCATAGATTTTGATCACAC
The DNA here is from genome assembly GCA_031772625.1 of Pinus tabuliformis. Taxonomy (NCBI): domain Eukaryota; kingdom Viridiplantae; phylum Streptophyta; class Pinopsida; order Pinales; family Pinaceae; genus Pinus; species Pinus tabuliformis. The sequence goes on along the minus strand of CM062804.1, from coordinate 1,336,307,209 downwards.
CCTGATTGACCCTTTTCGCAACCTCTACCTCTGTAACACACCCTGACTAGGCAATCGAAGGTTTTATAATGATCCCCAGTCTCTTGGATAGAGTGTTAGTCATCCTGCTAACACTATGCTTTTCCTTCTGAGAAGCATTATTCAACCAATATCTTGACATCCACCCATTCCTGTGGATTCTTGGTTTGAAGGCTTCCTATAGTCTTTCCTTGGGATTTGAAACTATGCATTGTGTTTGATTGGCTGCTTGCATGATCATTTTTATTTTTAGGAAAATTACTTATGTGAATTTGTTTTTCAGGAAAAGGAAAAAGAAAATTTTGTTTAGATTTCTATTTTAGGTGGTTTTATTCTATATATATTGGGTTAGTTTTTAGAGAGCATTGTATGTTTTCATTTTGTGCGTGTGCTTTTGCATTTGGATGTATGTTACTGAAATCATGTATAGATAACCTATTCTTGTAAGAGCTCTTTTTCATGGAATGAAAATATGAACGCATTTTTCTTACATGGTTTGTGTCAAAGTCACACTGAACTCCATACGTCAACACCATTTCAAATAATTTAATACAAGTTCACATAAAATCAATTGATTAATAAAAGTAATTAGCAACTCTCTTTTTATCATACACAGATTATTCTAGGCTAGGATGTTGGGTTAGGCAGTGGTGAGTATATTGGCCAAGATCAGAAAACAAAGACTAGTGTCATTAATGAGAATAAAATATTGTTGCACTCATATCATTCATGACCACTCCACTCACAAAGGAGTTAAATGTGAGACAAAATTCAAGTGTGAGAGAAGGTACCCCACCTTTGATTTCATTTCTAGTGGGTATTCTATGTACTGGGGATCCCCTCAAGGATATCGAAGCTGAGTCGGGGACTAAGGTATCCTTCCCACAAAACATACTATCTACGACCCTGTCCCCCTCAGTGGTGTCTGTGATTTGAGGTAACCTTAGTGACCATACATTTTAGGGATGAACACAAGGTGACTTGGGAGGGCTACCATGGTACCTAAAAAGATGAACCTACTCCATCTTTATATTTTGGGAGGTTGACCATCTTCACAAGAGTACTTGGACCCTTAATCTAAGTTTTGGGTGAGGCTCAGGAATAATCGTAACAGTAAATTTTACTGTCTCTATTTTAGTCACTATGATATTGGGTTTCATCTCTAGTGAACAGTGGTTATCAGATAGCGTTATGTCCCATGGTTGCTTGATGATTGTATTTTAGAGTATTTTTTATTTTTAGACATTGGTTTGTTATCATAGAGACTATAATAAATATCACTTTAATTTTTTTTGATAAAATATATCTATCACCATGGCTACATTCAAACCTCGTCGTCTATATAGACAATAAAGAGATCTTCCTCCACTGACCCTAGAGGATCTATCAACCCTTGGTGATCCAGATTCTCCCTCTTCAGGAAATTAGTCTCTAGTGTCTAATAGTGAATCACATAACACTTCCCAAGAAACCATATTGCTTGAGGACTTCTTTAACGAAGGGGTAGTACCTCCTTATAATCCTCCGCTGACTGATCCTCTTGGACTAGTGTTGGTTCAGGTAGCACCTATACCTGTCATGTCTTGTCAGTAACCACATCCAATATTCCTCCAACAACTAATGGGTCGTCATCCATTATGGACAATTTTTATCCATCACCACTTTCCCTGACTATGGTCAATACCACATAACTGACTGGTTCCCTTGCTATTCAAGCTATGCATAGTCTAAGCAACCTATTTACACCATGTGTGAGTGGAATCCAGTACATCCCGGTTGTTTACCATTGGTGTCAACTCTTGGACCTCCGCCTATCACTCCTAATAGTGTTGCTAGCACGGTTTCCTTCAACAACCCTTTTGGTTGGAAACCATTGCTAAGTTCGAACCTCCAAGCTCAAATGCCTCGGGGAAATGTTCCCAACATGCATATACCAATAGGGGGAATTTTTGTACCACCCGCTTATAGGACAACCTGAATCTTCATTGATCGAGTTGCCTCCTCCAAGTGGACACTATTCTAGTGTCAGTCATGTGCCTACTACTAACTATATGGCTAGCAGTATCCCTCAACATAGTCTTGCTACATCCATTTGTGCACCCCCTCCTCAACCTCAATTGAATCAAGGGGGGACTTTTTATCCTAGGGGAAACTACCGTTTGGCCCCTAGCCTAATATTCCATATGGATCTCCATCTTATATGACTGCAACACCCTAATTTGGAGGTTATTATCCAATGAATCCTATGTATCATGTTGGACAAAACTTTATGGAGGGACCCCTTGGTCCTTTAATTCATTCTTCATCACCTTGGTCAGACTTAAGGGCACCTACACCTTTTCGTTTTTTGGAAACAATTGATGTCCCTAATCGGTATAAATTGACTAATAACCCCATCAATCATAACTTGCATTGGCCCACAACACCACACAAGATACCTGCCAACATTCTCAAATTTGAAGGGAAACAAGAGGATGATTTGACTACACATGTCACCACCTACCATTTATGGTATCTATCAAACACCATGGTTGATGAAAGTATCTGGATCAGACTCTTCCCTTGCACCCTTACTGGAAATGTTGCCAAGTGGTATATTGAATTACCACTTGTGTCAGTCAATACCTTTGGTGCCATGGAAATGGAATTCTTAAAGCAGTTCTAGCTTCCTATCTACTACAAAATTGGAACGAAACTCCTTACGACCCTATGCCAAGACACCTCTACCCAAATATTTGATCATATCCATGAATGGAGACGTAGGTAGAGGCTTGTCAAAGCCCCAAATATGGATTACCTATTAGCATAATGGTTTTGCAAGTCACTTCTTTCCCAAATTACCAAGGACGTTGCCTTAGGTGGTGTGGTCATAGAAAACCAATCCATTCATCATGGATAGCATTTAGATTTGATTTACTCTTAGTCTGGCACACTCTACAATGTAATCCGCCATGCCCCTTGAAATTCCAATGGTCCCACTACACAACAACCCAGCACACATGTTGATGGCCTCATCAGTGCTACTGATGTAAAACAACTCAGTGGGAAAGCTACCCAATTATCTGTCAATACTGCTCCTACTACCCAATCGTCTTCTCTTCCAACTGCTACAATAAACTCTGTGTTGTCTACAAAAAAATCCAATGTTAATAACAAGAAGAAGAAGAAAAATTCCCTCTCCTTCTAAGGAGAAACCTGTTACATAAAACAATTCCAAACAACAGGAAGCTTCCAAATATGATAGTGGGAAAGAAAAAACTGTCAAGTTCCCTTGCAAAATCTGTGCAAAGAACCACATGAATTAAAAATTTCCTTGTCTTTAGGAATGCACAAATATTCTTGATCAAGAGGACATTGGCAGGACCCTAATGGTCCTAAACAACCATTTCCCTACTCAGCAGTAGAAAATTCTTATTTCGAACCCACCGAAACCCTCACAAGAGGGAAATGATGGTTCACATCCTCCTTCCTCTCGTGAAGGATCATGAACTATCTACACCATTGAAACGATTGATATTCAAACACGAGCCAAAATTTATGGAACTCTAGTCATTAACACTCCAGACACTACCTTTAGTTTGAATCCACTTCCACCTAATGATCTTCATATCAGAAGGCCTTTGTTGACCTTGTGATTCCTTCCCCCAAGGGGTCACTTCATCGTATGACACACCATACCTCTTCACGTGCTGCCCAAAACTACAATATTATAGAATATTTGGTGCAAGCACTGTCAACCATGTCTTCCCTCGAAGTATTACAAACCTGTCCAACACAATGGAAAGCTTCACTTTTGGCCATTGGTGGAATTGACCCTCACGATTCCACACTAGCGATTTTTGACATGGAGAAAAGTAAGCCTTTCCTTTCCCACCAACTTGCATTTCAAGTACAGGTTATATTGAAAGGTAGAGCTATTCATTGAACGGTCATTGATGATGGTGCTTCAACGTACATGATTTCCAATTCATGTTGGCTCGCCCTAGATTCTCCCACTCTTAAACCGCCGTTGAATTCCCTCAAAGCATTCAATGGCCACACTTTCATCCTGAAAGGATACCTTTACAACTACCCCATCACTCTAAATGGAAAAATGGTAATGGTAGATATTGAAGTCATAGATTTTCATCTCAGCCATAATCTGCTTTTTGGCTACACTTTGACCTATGCCATGACTGTTGGATTATTGGGGCTTGACCCAGGTTCAGAGTTAATTAGCCAAAGAAATATTGGTACCACTGGCCTTTTCAGCAACAGTCTATGTAGCGTGGACTGAGGTCTCACCCGAAGAAGTATGGGAGGGTGCTAGACCTAGGTTTCTGTACCCTGGAGATGTCTGATGAGTTCAACTGGTCCATTGTTTGTTCCTTCGCGTAGGTGGTTTCGTGCACCTTCTATTCCTCGCGGCCTGATCCCCTGCCTTCGCGTAGCCCTAACTTGGGGTTGTGTCGTGCTCTGTGTTATTACATGAGATCTTATTTATCTTCCAGTATTATTTAAGCACCTTCGCCTACTTAAATGTCTTAAGTTATACTTAACAATACAAAACATTCATATAGGTTCGCGCAGTAAATAAACAATATGTTTGCAAACTATATCCAATCATGCATTAAACCAGGAAAAGATACACAAAAATATAACAAAACTTCTCTTTATTGATTCTCCAATGGTTACAGACTCGACCCACCGTGCGCACTCAGCTGCAGACTACTAGGCCTCTGCACACTCAGTTGCAGAGCCTTCTCCTACTCTACGACCCACAGACACACTTTACACTTATACTCAATCACATAGACTTCTCATTCTTCTATTCTCTTCATTATTCCTTAGTTATCTTTTGCACTTAGAGCCTTGCTCTATTTACAAAATCCCATGGTCCACAGACCATGGGTAGGTCTATCCAGCCAATATTACATTACAAAACTAGGGCGGACAACCTTGTGACTCTATCATACTTTTGCGGCCTACGCTCGCAATCCGTGGAGCTTTTAGAACAAAATTTGGTCAAAACTTGGGATTTAAGCCCCAAAACATGTCTTGGGGGGGATTCCATGCCCAACAGGCCCCCAACACAAACATCATGACTCGCCCTCAAGTCACTGTGTTGGCGCGGAGATCTTTGTGTGGAGTCCCTCCAACTGTTTGCGAACTGCAGCAAGGTTAGCAGCACACTAGGTTGCTGCTTGCTAGATCTGCTGCATACGTTGTTCCAAGACCTCTGTGTTGGGAGTGCTTCACTGCATCAATACATGCATCCCTTGCATGTGTGCAAGCTTGCCTTCAATTTCTACTGTGATGGTGAAGACCTCATTGATCCAAGGCTGAATGGGTGCCTTCAAGATTGCTTCCTTGTGTCGTGCCACGTCCACCTGCTCTTTCAACGCTTTAGCCTGTTACATCCGCGCGAGCCTCTGAGTGAGGGCCACTATCTGCGCAGTTCCTTTGACACTGTCATATTACTATTGGAGTTCTCGTGTCTCTGTCTCTAAGCGTTGGATGTTGGGGTCCTCCTGCAGATTTGTGAGGACCTCAAATGATTCTTCCAACATGCTAGTGCAATCTCGCACTACACAGCCAAATTTCTCCAGTCCTGCTGTGATAGCACTAGCGCACTGTTCTCTCACTTCCGGGGGGGTGGACGGTTGCACCTTCAACTGCAGCTCGATGATCCGAAGGTTCAGCTCCAGCTCAACCTTTGTCATTTCTTCTCTCACCTCGCGTATCGCTGCTGCTAACCTGTGGATGCACACCTCTGCCGTTATGTCCGTTGGGATGGTCAACTCTAGGATGATTTGGTAGGCTTCGTCTATTACCTATACTAAAAGTTGATTCTATGACACCAATTCGTCATGCTACAACCTCAATTGTTCCATATTGATTTTTTGCTCGCTGAGAACTTGCAGGGCGCAACTCTCCCTAGCTCACAGCTCTATAGTTATCCCATCTTTCAAAACATATAAGGTCTCTCGCGGGAGTGTAGCCATATTGATACCGAGACCCTTTAGTGTGCTCACTATAGGCCTGTCGACCTCATTTGTTGTCACGCGTGCCCCCTCCAGCAGCACTATGGTATTTGTCGTCCGCGTGCGCAACATCTGTTCTGCTGGCATTGTTCTGACTATGAAGCTGGTCAAAAGGGTACCAACCTGTTGGCTACGTGGGGCCTGACCCAGGTTTAGCAGTGAGTTTAGCCAAGAAAATCCCGATACTACCAGCCCTTTTGGCAATAGTCCGCGGAGCACGAACTGAGGTCTCACCCGAGGTAGTATGGGAGGGTGTTGGAACCAATTTTTCGCACCCTAGGGATGTCTTGATGTGGGAGATCGGTGCCTGATCCACCCTTCGCACTTACTAGATTACACGTACCTGAAAGCTTCTGGTGTTTTATGGAGCTGCCTTCGTGCAGATTCAGCTGTAGTGTGATCAATGTTACTTACCCAATTCTTCCTTACTTAGGGTTTGTTCGTTAATTACTAAGAATATTCTCAATCATAAGCATACATATAAGTGTGCGCAGATAAATAAATAGGTATTATTAACACATAACATTTAATTACAGATCTATGAACTAGATCCACAAGATATCAAACCAACTGATCCTTATTAATAATGCCTTCAAAGCTTGATCTAGTACAGACTCGACTCCTTCCTACGCACTCAGCTATAGGGGTCCACGCACTCAGCTGCGAACTCTACTAGGCCTCTGCGGACTCAGCTGCAGAGCCTCTACCCTCTACTACAACCCAAGACTTGGACTTACAGACTTAGAGCTAATTCATCCGCCAAGAACATCGTAAGACTTAGAGCCCCCTTTTACACTTAGAGCCTCTCTCTATTTATACAATCCCATGGTCCGCGAGCCATGGGTAGACCGACACACTCTATATTAAATTACATTATTTTAGGGCAGAAAACCCTAGACTCTCGCGCTCCGCACCCACATTTTGTAGGGTCTTTACATTTCATTGACCAAAACTCGAGCTTTAAGCCCAAAAAACTTGCTATGGGGGGATCCGCTGCCCAACAGGCCCCCAACACAATCATCGTGACTCGTCCCGAGTCACTCGGCTGGTGCGGTGATCTTCGTGTGAAGTCCATCCAGCAACTTCTGCGCTTCACTTAGGTCCGCAGTACAGTCTTCCGCTATCCGTTGTACTAGTTGTACACGTATCTCTCATGCATCGTTGTCAGGTGCAATTCCTTGCCTTAGTGCATATATGCCCTGCATCTATGTGGAATCCATAGGAGCGTTGAGACTGTGCTTTCTATGGATATTCAGGTGGTTACTCCACCCATGTGAGGCTTCCTTGCACCTTCCAGCCTAGTCCACAGGTACCTTGCAATTACCCTGATGTTAGTCAACACTTCGCGTTCTTCTTTACACAGTGCGCTCCCCTGATTCCTTTGTCTAGTGAGGTGCGACCACAGCCATGATAGCAAAGCCACAAATTCTTACAATGTAGTAGTATGGCTACCTACCTTTTGTTCTGTCAGGCTTAGCTTCTTGGCGCAACCCACCTATGTGATTTCGGTTTCCAGTTTATTGATTTCTTCGTCCAAGATCCTGCTTTTCTTCCTCAGCCATACTCGACCTTATTCAAGTTCACGAATTTTCAAGTGCCCTTGCCAAATGGCTTCCTGAATCTGGATATGTTTGACCCCGTGTGGCTGCATAATTCCTTCATCCTGGTCCTTACAAATCGTTCCAATTATGTGAGGATTCCTTCCTCCCAAACCTATGGCCTTGAATCTGCCCATCATATTTAGGATCATTTCCACGCTCAAATTATTTACATGGCCCTAGAGGCCCATCGAACCATTGGTACGTGCTGGTCCCAATTAGTCCGTCTGGCCTGTTGAACCTTGTTCAAGATCCTAAATACCCTCATGAATGCTTCTATGTGGAACTTTTGCAGTGCACAACATTCTCCCTATTGCTGCATCTAGTTCCAAGTGTCGATCCATAGTCTAGGGTGTGGGGTTTTGGATGGCCCAGCCCATGTCTATACCCATCGACATAGGTGAGCGCGCAACCTTCTCGATCCTGGCTACCCGATTCCCATTCGGCACTGGGGGCTTCCAATCTGTAATCATATCCACCTTTTACCTTCACACTAGCTTACCATGGCCTCTGGACACGTACTCCATCCCCATACAGGTGTTGTGCACAATATTCTTTGTAGCGTAGCGTACCGCTGTTGTTCTGGTACTGCGCTTCCAACTTGGTGCAAGAATTTATCTGCCATTGTCACTTCATCATGTGTTGGCAGTTCCCTCACCTCTGTTGTCATGTGACAGAGTGATCTAGTCATCATGTTGTAATTTAGCGTCATCACCTCATGCAATCGGTCCTACCAGCGTTCTACTTCCTTATCGGAATCTAAAGTGCAGGAGCTGTCGCGCTTCGACGAGATTCTTCCATCCGTGGTTCGATTCACCCAATCCTGATCCTGCACAGTTATCTAGCAAATGCAATCCAACTCATCATCGCTTTCATCGTCATGCACAGGTGCAGTGTAGCGTGCTCCTTCGGATGGGTCTAATGGGACTACCATGCACAGTGACTTTTTCTCTAATATCATCTTCCACTTCTTCAGGTTGATGACTCCATTCATATTAGTCACCTAGTCTATTCCTAATAGCGCGGGATAAGGATTACTATCATCAACAATATCTATTGCTTCAAAGTCCGTCTGTGTGCTCATGCCTTCAATATTGACTGTCACTCCTTGGAACCTTCCCATAGGCACGATATTTTGTTGGTTCGCCATTCATAGTTGAATACGGGACCACTGCAATGTGGGCCTACCCATGTGTTCCCAACTTTGCTTAGGTAACACATTCGTGTTGGACCCCAGGTCCAAGATTACCTGATCCATTTCGTATTCACCAATCTGCGCTGTCAATCTCATCTCCCTTCCAGTGTGCAATGTATGCTTTCCCAGTTTCCAGACTACATGCAGTTCACCCGACCCTACGCACCTAGTGATCAGCTCTTGTAGTCCTTTAACTGCCCTATTATCATGCAACAGCTTCATGCATGTCTCCAGAAAGGTAGTAATCTTGGAAGGATCCATTCCCTACTTTGGTTGATCCTTACTACCTGAAGTGGAGGCCTCTGTGAAGCTCTTATTAGCTTCCATAAACGTCTCCTTTGTGTGTTCTAAGTCGGACTCAGGTTCCTTTGCAGGAGCCTTGCGAACCCATGTATCTTCCTTGAGCTGCTTCCCCTTATCTTCCCCTATAGTCACACCACTTTTGAGCATCATGTTCACGTTGGGGTCTTTGTCGCAGCGTTTAGATATCATCATTTGGATATTTTGGTCGGAGGGGATTGGAGTATCCCTTTCTCACGCATCTGTGTTATCAACGTAGGACAATCTATCATTTCATGATCAAACTGATCACAATATGAACAAGACATTCTCGTTGGATTAGTACAATCGTGGGTGTAGTGTCCTAGTCCTCTACAATTGTAACAAATCAACTGTCTGCGGCCCCTTCCTTGTCCCATTCCTCCTTGTCCTTGACCTCGCCCTTGAAATTCGATGTGCGCTATCCCCACAGCTGGGTCTAGGGCTCGCATTTCTGTTTTCGTCCTATATGTTGGGGTTTGATCCATCATTAACTCGTAGCTGCGACAAGTGCGCTCATTGTGGCCTACCAACCTATAGAAATTACAAAAATGTTGTTGTGGAGCCTGTGCATACTTCTGCAACAAGTGACAGTTGTCTGTTGTGTGTTTTCCTCCTATATAACAAATCGCACACTATAACGTTGGTGTCGCACTTGGCCCTGCCTGTGCTTCTGGTCTCAACGGCATTGGTCCCCCTCCTGCCAAGTAGTTCACGAATACTGGATAGTGATCCTTGTCATGACCCTGACCTTTACATTTTATACACCATACGTCTTCGCGCACCTCTGGCCATGGTGCCCTATCCTGCTTCAAACTCTACATCTCCAAGCATAGATTCTGTAGTTGCACGTGGATTTGTTGAACTCCCAAGCCAGGGTCTTGTATCAGGGTCTCATGCAACCTCATCACCATTTCCAATGCTTCGGCCTGGGTTGAAAGCTTCTGTTGTGACAGGGCCTTCCTCAGGTGTAGTGTCAAGGATGCCACAAACCATGCTTGGTGCTACGCGTTTGTGAGCGTCATATTAGCCTCGCAGATTGTACTCTTCAGTCGTTGATCTAGATCCTAGGGGTTCTCGCCCGGGAGAATTGCAATTTCTTTAAACCCAATGATTGACTATGTCTCGGACTTTGGTCGGCTAAATTCCTCTGTTCAATGCATTCTGGATATCTACTATCCCTATGTTTGGGTGGTCATTAGAGTGATTAATATACCACATCAATGCGCGATCCTGCAGCATGCTCACCAGTGTAGCCTTCTTAATGTTGTCGTCTGTGACCCCTTGTGCTTCCCATACTGCTCTTACCACGAACCAGAATTGGTCTGGATGCTCATTCCCTACTCCTTGAATATAGGTAGCTTGATCATAGTTTCCATGTTGAACTGACGGGTTAGTTGAGGTGGAGTGGGTGGAGATGGAGGGGAGGGAGGTGAAGCGGGTGATGGTGTGGGTGGAGGTGGTAACTGTGGAATACACTACTTTATGAACCGAACCGCGCTTCTCGAAGAGAACCGAGCGAGCTCTTCCTCGCTCTCTCGCGACGGTGAAATTAATGGACTGTTCTCTAATTCTCCACTACCTTTCTAGAGTTTTTCACTCTGCATCGTTCCAAACATTAATGTATTCGGATGACCCGCTTTTCACATAACAACATCTTAATCCAGGTATTCAAAGATTTAATATACTTACCTTGCGGTCCTTTGAGAAAACATTGTTCCGCTTCTTTGTAGCTCATGGTTGTGTCTATCATGAACTCAGTGATGAATCCCCCTATTATCTGGTCGAGCCAGTGGTCTACAGCTCGCGTGATCTTTTGTTCTGATGCCTCTAGTCTACGCACCAACTCAGGGGTCCACACTATTGGTTGGTCGAGCTTATACCTTCTCTGATTGTCAGCTAATCTCGCGATCCAATCATACAGTTCATATGGAAAGGATGCAAAGAAAATTTAGTGGCTTTCCGTATACACGTAACGACCCAGCCACCTTTTCTTAGATCTAGCAAATCGCGGAGCGCGGACTGAGGTCTCACCCGAGGTAGTATGGGAGGGTGTTGGAACCAGGTTTCCACACCCTAAGGATGTCTTGATGTGGGAGATCGTTGCTTGATCCACCCTTAGTGCTTACTAGATTATGCGTACTTGAAAGCTTTTGGTTTTTTGTGGAACCACCTTCGCGCAGCTTCAGCCGCAGTGCGATCAATGTTACTTACCCAATTCTTCCTTACTTAGGGTTTGTTTGTCAATTACTAAGAAGATTCTCTATGATAAGCATACATATAAGTGCGCGCAGATAAATAAACAAGTATTATTAACACATAACATGTAATTACATATCTATGAACCAGATGCACAAGATATCAAACCAATTGATCCTTATTAATAATGCCTTCAAAGCTTAATCCAGTGAAGACTCAACTCCTTCCTACGCACTCAGTTTCAGGGGTCCGCGCACTTAGCTACGGACTTTACTAGTGCTCTGCGCACTCAGCTACAGAGCCTTTACCCTCTACTACAACCCAAGACCCAGACTTACACACTCAGAGCTAATTCATCCTCCAAGAACATCATAAGACTTAAGGCCCCCTTTTACACTTGGAGCCTTGCTCTATTTATACAATCCCATGGTCTGGGGGCCATGGATAGATCGACACACTCTATATTAAATTACATTATCTTAGGGTGGACACCCTAGACTCTTGCGCTCTGCACTCGCATTTTGCGGGGTCTTTACATTTCATTGACCAAAACTTTGGCTTTAAGCCCCAAAAACTTGCTATGGGGGTGTCTGCTGCCCAACACAACCTGAGAATGGCACATTTGTAATTCCTGCAACTATGCTCTGAGAGACCCCAACACAATCTGGTTCTCGTGCATGAAACCTTGGAGAGCCTCAGAGGTGACATCGTGCATTGTCTCGCTGATGTTGTGCATATCACCCTCGGTTAGGGTGATCGGGTCAATAAACAACTTCGATGCCTTGACCTTCTTACATGACCCTACCCACTCTATTGGGTGTTGGCGCTTCAACTGTGTTGATGCAGTTTGCGGGTCTATGCCTCCCTCTTCTGTCTTTGCTTCCTCTGCTTCCTGCCCCTCCAAAGGTGACGGTTGGCCCTTGAGCACCTTCGCGGTTACATCCTGCACTGTTGCTGCTGCTGCTGCGGCCTGTTCCTGCTTAAATGTTGTCTGTGTAGTGTTCCGCACCGCCTGCACTTCTGCTGCCACAGCTTCCTTCCTTCGCTTTTCGGCCAACTGTGTGATGCACATCTTGGCCTCGTCTTTCTTTCTTTGTGCTGCTAACTTCTCTGTCTCTGTGATGTCTAGGGCATGTCACTCCTAGTGCCATGTCTCCAGTATGTTAAAAATGATGTCATCTGTGGCTACGAAGGGTAGCTTTATCCACTATCTGGTTGGGTCCTTGCTTACTCTGATATAAATGTTGTGGATATCCATTTTGAATTCCACAAAACTCTGCACGCTGTTGTAGACAGTGGGTGACAACCGCGGCTTGTGGTTGATCTCTATTATGAGGTTCATCTCCATGAACACCCAGAATATTTTACTGTCACAGATCCTCTTGGCATCCTTTGTGGCTCAAAGCAAAGCATACTTTGCGACCTCTGGCAGGTCCCTGTCAATTATGGGGAATTGACTATTGTCTAGTAATTTTCCTTCCAAGAGCACTATGGACAGCAGAATCCATGCATAGTGCAACATTTTTCCGTGTTCCTGAGCTGCACGGAAATTCTCTAAAAACTCCTTGCAGAGGAACTTGGACCAGTTAAACTGGACCCCCTTTGCGCACTACTCAGTCAGTGCTACCACCCACGTGAGTACTTCATCCGCGTGACACTTGCGCTTAACCTTTCCTGCCAAGATCTGGGTTGCCACGCATACTGCTTTGTCCTTGATGCTGGAGATGGTGTAGCCCCTCTTCTTCTTTTCTAGCTTGTACTTTTTCTTCATGGCCTTCGCGATGGCCAAGTCATTACTCTTCCCCTCCGAGATGTCCACAAGCTCCTCTCCTTTGCAAGGAAGCCGGGAGATATGGTGAATCAAGTTTGCCATGATGGGTATCGGCTCCTCCAGCCACAAACACCCATCATGCTCCAGGTAGAGTAGCTACCTGATGACAAAAATGGTTATTGGTGCATAGTGGAAATGCGACACCTAGAGCAGGTTCGGTAGCCCAGCCTTTTCCACTCTGCGCAACCACTTTCGCAGCTCTATTTCTGTAACCCCCACCGTAGTGTTCTACTTGGGCTTCATGAGGTGCCTGGTCTCAAGGTGAGGTAACGTCTCATGGTCAGTAAGGTCCTAATCTTTGAATTTTAGGCTCGGAACCCATCCCGGGTGCGTGCCCTCAAACATAATGTTTTCTAGGAGGAGTGGGGTTTGGAGTGAGCTCTTGGTCTCGTCCAGGTCCTTGGGTACTTTGACCTTTCCTTTTCGTAGGGGGGCATAGGTAGGAAACATTGTTGGGTGTGCAGGCTAAGTTTCCTCCTCCATGCCTCTCGTCTTCAATGATGATTAGGTCCTCCAGGTCTTCTTCTTCTTCATCGGTCTCTATGGTGAAGGCTTTCCCCTCTCCTCTAGTGACAACTTGGTCTATAGCGGGTTCCATGGGTGTTATAGACATTTTTGGGCACTACAACCCCAATCATAAATGTCCATAAACAAAGGGCTCTTAAGTCCCTAAAAGTGTTGTTCCAACCTCTAAAAGAACAAGGTCAACTGATTACATCTTCTCCCAGAAGTTCTCCATGAAAAACTACTCAGAACTGGTCAAAACTAGACCATCTCACCTACTCCATGGTCAAAGTGCGCTGCATCCCACCTAAATACACATGAGAGGTGTGATGCATACTGAAAATCCCTTCTATGGAGTGCGATGGGCGAGAGTGGACAAATGGTAGGGTCAATCTGCAAGGTGGAGGATCATGGAATCTTCCAGAAACTTCTCCTGTGACACTTGCCTCTCTGCATTCGCCCAGGGATGAGTAAGAGATCATCAATATTCAAGTGGAATCAAGAACTATCAGAGAGAGGACACTAATCAAATCTCAAAATCTGACTCACCCCCCTTGCAAACATCTATATATGGATCCCTCATCCCAGAGATCCAGAGGCTGGAATTTTGGATCTTGTAAGGAAGTGCTGCTGGTTTCTTGGTATAACATCATAGTGTTGGGTGATCTAAGCTTTTCATGAGGTGAAGAAGGGCTTTCTTGCTGAGAGGATGATGTTGGGTCAGAACAATTGGTTGTAATCCTCTTTGCTATTCTTGATTATTAATAAAGCTATTCAAGTTTTCCTCCACATTCTTGTATGGTTGATGATATATGCATTTGTGTGGTTAATATATATCTGGTCCTATATTTTTTATGATAGTAGATCTATGTTCTTGGATAGTATTATGCTGCTTTGATTCTACAGGTACTCTTTGAAGCTGGGTAAATGAGGAAGCAAGTGGCAAAGGTCTATCAGAAGGGAGAGGAATCAAGCAAGGAACCAAGCGCGACAGAGGTTGGTCTCCTTCTTTCCCCTCTTATCTACTTCTCATAAAGGAAATCGAAAGTGGTTTTAGTTTGTTTGTTTCTAAGGTAGCTACCAGCCTTAGTGGGACTAGCAGCTCTGCATAGACACTAGATTTCCCAATAACAAAATGGTGAATCCACAGGGGAGCAAATAGATTGTTTGTTTGTCTATATTTGTTTACTTTATAAACTTACAGACGGAGCCTGAAGTCAAGCCAGCTAGCCTTCGAACTGCATTTTCTATGCAAGTGCAAAGTAGATCAATGTTGCTTTAATCTATCTCCGGGTTTTGTTTATAAACTGAACAATCGATTTACAAGCTCTCTAATTGCCCTTGTGGTGGCTCTAGTAACCTCCTTAGATCTACCCATATGATTTATTTACTGATTACCACTTTCTCGGCCAAAATCCCTGAACTGAGCTGCAAAATGTGACCCGAAACCCAATTAAAGTCTCATCCTTGGACCATCGCACTGTCTCTTCTTTGGAATCTGGATGCATCGCACTTCCCGAGTGTAGTAGGTGCGCTGCATCTCACTTTCCCTGTGTTACAGGTGCGCTTCTCATACAAGACCTCTTTTGCTCTTAGATTTTGGTTTCTGTGTTCACTCTTTTCAACTCTATTAAGGAGTTTTGCTGTCTGTAGTCAGTATACCTCTGTTGAAACCCCCTTCCTTACCATTATTCTGCCTCCATTGTGCAAATAACTGTAAATTTTTTTATGTATTTTGATCCATTTTCAGTTCTCTTTTACAAAGAAGTAGCGTAATTGAACTATCGTTTCTTGATTTGAAAGTGTCACAAGTGTCGTTTTCAGTCATAGAAGAGAATCCGATTGTTCTTGATAGTCGATTACATTGTTACTCTTGTACTTGATTTGAATTAGTAGTTTTTCAAGTGTCGAAAGCAAGTTTTCAATTCCAAATCGCAAAGTGTCGTCATTGTCTTCATTTTGTCTTGAAAAGAAACTTGTTAGTAATGTCGCTTTGAAAAATAATTCAGATTTGGGCTTAGCTTTATTTTTATCATTCACACATTAAGAAGGCTGAAAACAAATAGATGCATGTGCATTTGCATTTAGACTGTTTGTTGGTTTGATTTAGGACAGTGCATATAGTGTGTGCTCTCTGCTCTATGTTGAAAGAATGTCGTCTCTCTTTCCTTAGTAGCTAGGATTTTCATTGCAAAAAAGAAGCTTAAATGATTGTTTATCATCTTAGATTGCATTTTAGGAATTGTATATCTACATCACGCGGTGAACCTAAAAGGAAAATTTCTTAAGCAAGATCAACTA
The DNA here is from genome assembly GCA_031772625.1 of Pinus tabuliformis. NCBI lineage: Eukaryota > Viridiplantae > Streptophyta > Pinopsida > Pinales > Pinaceae > Pinus > Pinus tabuliformis. The sequence continues at coordinate 1,336,291,222 of CM062804.1, read as the reverse complement.
TAAAATAAATTTAATTAATATAAAAATGCTTTGGAACCTAATGCACAACATTTAGAAGTCTAGGCTAGAGACGTATTCCGTCGTCGTAAAGCCTGGTAACTGTTGTTTTCATTGTTGGTTGGGTGATTCCTCCACTTTGAGATGACAAGTTCCAGTACGGACTTGTGCTTCCACATACCATCGAGTATATTAGGAAGCCGTGTCTGCCGCCCTATCGATCGCAATGCACTGAGCACAGCATTCAGGAAGATTGACTGCCGTAATGTAAAAAGTATTCTGCAGTTTTGCGATTGGTTTGGTAATCCCTCTGTCTAGATTTCCAGAGCAGTATCTTTCGTTCCTTTTCAGACTCCTTAAAGGAAAAGGTCCATTTGAGCACTTGTCACTTCAGGCTCATTAAAAATCGAAGGTGACTAGAGTCATCTTTTGTTTTTTCTCGACTCTTAAAAATTGAAAAAACAAGTTGTGTCAAAGCGTCTAAAATTTATTTTAATCGGAATAAACATCACATTTCCTACATTGGTCTTAGGTTGAAAAAAATGGAGTCCACCAACCAAGGATTTCCCCTTGAAGGAAATCCTAGTCCTTTCTCCTCTTGGGGAGATGTTGGTGCACCCCATATGGTCACATTGTCGCTTCCAGGATTGACAATCAGCTTGCCCATATGGCTCTTCTCAACCTTTGTCATTCAGAACATTGTGATTCTTGAACAATCAAGTCAGCAACTAAACGATACCAAAGTTACCCCCCAACCTTCTACTTCGTCCAGTTCTCCCTCTCCTCCTTCCTCTTCGCTTGATCAAGCTGGTAAACCCAAAAATCAAGTAATTGAGAAGAAGAAAGAGAAGAAGAAGAAGGAGCCAAAGGCAAAAAGGGGCGACCAGGCATCGTCTAGCGAAAATCCACACACTGCACCATCCAGGCCTAAATCGCCATGTGTCATTTTCAAAGGAGACCACTATCATCGAGATTGTCCTTGCATCCCTCAGATCTTAAGGGACTAGTCTCCTCGTTTTCACAATCCGGTGTCATCAACCTATGATGATCATGTTGAAAATACACCATCGACTAGTGAAAGTGAATCCCCTGGACAAAAAGGAAAATATAAATTTCCTTGTAAACTATGTGAAGGCGATCACGCCGTCCATCGTTGTCCCTTCTTAGACAAGGCTAAAAGAGTTTTGGATGACCATCCGGTTTCACCGTTACGGCTTCCTCCTGAATATAAGAAGCTCTTGCCGAGTCTGTCACTAGTTGAAAATCCAGCTGACACGCCATTGTGGTTGGCCGAAGCATCTATCATTGAAGATAAACCATTTGAATCCACACGAGATTAAAGTCAAAAGGTTGAGGTGGCAGTTGACCCGGTCTTGCCTTCAGAGGATCCATCTTCAAATGATACAGTCACCCGAGAGAACAAGAACGACACCGTCCAAATTCTCTTCATAATCACAGACTCCGATGAACATGGGGGCAGTCTACCCGTTCCTTTACCGCAGGAAGGAAGTTCGTTAGAGTCGTATCCGGCCGTCTATTCGGTCCCACCTCCAAGCAACCTAGTTGTTTCCTTCGATTGGAATCTACTAGGCAGACCCCGCTTACCAGCTAGTGTGCCATTCAAGAATCATTGCTCAAATATATAGAATGGTCATGGCCGGTACCATCATAGATGAAGGGGCTTCTGTGAGTATCCTTTCCTCAACTTCTTGGAAAGCGCTTGGCTCGCCATCGCTTTTGCCTGAAATGAGAAATCTAACAGGCTTTGACAAAGGAACCAGTCGACCGTTAGGGATCCTTCCCAGCGTGCTGATAACATTGAGAAAGAAAACCGTTCACATGAACGTAATGGTAGTCCAAGGACCCCTGGATTATAATCTACTCCTTGAATGTGACTATATTTATTGCATGGGACCCATTGTCTCCTCACTCTTTAGAGTAATGTGTTTTCTGCATGAAGGAAGAGTGGTCAAGCTCGTAGACCAGCTTTCATTCCCCAGTTCACACATAGCAAATAGTCATATACCATCCCTGAATGGTTTTTTCACGCAAGGAATGTCTCATCAATCCCCAGTCCGTCCTCCTGATGAGCGCGAGTGGTTCGGAGGATATGACTGAAACCCAGGGGGCATGCACCCTAGCCTATTTTGACAAGAAAACCATGGGTATAGGGTAGGTTTCCGCGAAGGATATATGACTGGTTGACACACCCGTCCATTTAGGAAAATGGGGTTAGACCGAAATAAGATACCTCTATTAAAGGGTAGGCCTTTCCCGATAAAATGAATGTTTTGTCTGCAAATTGAGGGGTAACCTGGAAACTCTACTTCACTATACCTAGGGGCATGCGAACCTTTTGGCATGCAAGTGAAGAGCGACCATTTATTTTTTAAATTTGTAGGTCCTCTAACCCTTTAAACTCATAGGATTGGTCATTCCTAACTTGCATAAAGAAAGGATGTGGGGCAAAGCTTTGAAAAATGCCATTTTTTTAAATGAGACATCCTTATTATACGACTAGATCGAGCAGTTTTATGCAAAATTCAAGCTTGTTAAAAAATAAACATAAGCAATGAGCAAATGTTCCCCCAGAGTTTAAGCTCATTAAAAAAATGAACCATTTTCTGGTAAATAACCATCGTGAATGTATTATGATCAGCCTTTGAAGCCTTGGTCGTGTTCTCATCATCACCTCCACTCTATATTGGTCGATCATTCACCTCCATTTGATTGTTTACTCTTTTTGAGGAACGCTGCGAAGAGTGATCCTGTTAGCCATCCTTGTGACACTGCCATGATTGGAAAATTCCAAACCTTACCTGGAATTAGCTGCTACCCGAACTTATCACTCGTTCCTCAAAAAGCGAGTCTCCTTTAAGCTCTTTTCAACTGACTCGTAGCATATGAAAAGTGACCGGAAGTGCTATCCCTCATTTAGATTTTAATATTTCTAGACTTGAGGGATTATTACACAAAAAGATCGAGCGCTTGTTTTGTTTGGCTCATTAAAAGTACCAAAAATTCATCCCTTTTGTATTGTTTTATACTTTTTCAGACTCAAGGGATTATATGACAAAAAAGGATTATTGGAGTTTTCTTTACGTCCCTTTTTCAGACTCTCTAAAATTGAAAAGGACTGAGTTGTCCTTGTCGTTAAACTCGTTAAAACTGAATAGAGACAAACTTGTCCATACAGACAAGAACAAGTTTCACTATCACTAGGCTCGTTAAAACATAGCGATGGGTTTGCCCGAAGGGAAAATTATAGAACAAGCATATGTTATCCTCCTCAAGCTTGACAAAGATAAAGAGGTACTGGTCGGCAATGACTGGGGAAAAATTGGGAAGAAAACTTGAAGAAACTTTATTGGTAGCAGGTCGCTCTTGAACATGACACTTTCGCTCTGCATCCGAGTCGGGTTGGGTTGTTCCGTTCACTAGTCATATCACCATGGGTCCATCACACCATCCATATTTCAGGTTAACGCTACCAATCCATCATGTCAGTGTCACCAATATGTTCAAGAGAAGTCGCTCAGAGAATTCACCTGTGTCTCATCCACTGCAATACATTTACGCTCCATTCTTTCATGACCACCAACCTGAACCTTATATCACCAGATCGTTTTCACCTCCATTAAAATCATTTGCTCCATTCCATGTCATTGATGTGGGATTCACTAAGGCCCTCCTATGATAGATCACTTCTTGTCGACATCAGCTCATTATCCAAGAAGTCAATCTAGGAACAACCCTTTCAGTACTTTGAAGCTTGCATGCCTCAATGGCAAGTTTCTCACTTCTGGTGATAGGTTTACATCAATGGCCTTCGACCGAAAGATTTTGCATGGTGTTCAACGCCAAGTCCCTTATTCACACCACGTAAATTGTACTGTAGTACCTTGAGGGTCATCATCATTATCGGTGATTCCTCTCACACCTGTTAACAGTTTACATCATTGGTTGGTAATCAGGCAATGTCTTTCCCTGTTCGACTCCAGAACATCTCTCACATGGATCGACTTGTACTTTGAGTGAAGATCGAACGAGATTGAGGACCTAGGATGTATTTTCATCCATCCAAGCTACGATATATATTCAGGAAAATAAAGACATCAAATGTACATCATTACTGCACAGATAATCATCCAATCCAAAGGATGATGGCTCTACCAGAATCATCAGTCTGCACTCAGACAATTGTCTGTCTTATGTACATGAAAATGAATTTATAAAGCTGAGCATGGGAATGCCCGCCTTAGCTAGATCATGAAAATATTATGAAGATAATGTATTGTATTGTATCTTATTACAGGTCCCCTTCCAGCTCGAAAAAACTTTAGATCCTCATGATAAAGCATTTCACCCGACATCAACAGATTAACGACCTCATGCTTTAGGGGGCAACTGTTATAGACATTTTTGGGCACTGCAACCCCAATCATAAATGTCCATAAACCAAGGGCTGTTAAGTCCCTAAAAGTGTTTTTCCAACCTCTAAAAGAACAAGGTCAACTGATTACATCTTCTCCCAGAAGTTCTCCATGAAAAACTACTCAGAACTGGTCAAAACTAGACCATCTCACCTGCTCCATGGTTAAAGTGCGTTGCATCCCACCTAAATACACACGGGAGGTGCGATGCATACTGAAAAGCCCTTCTATGGGGTGCGATGGGCGAGAGTGGACAAATGGCAGGGTCAACCTGCAAGGCGGAGGATCATGGAATCTTCTAGAAACTTCTCCTGTGACACTTGCCTCTCTGCATTCACCCAGGGATGAGTAAGAGATCATCAATCTCCAAGTGGAATCAAGAACTATCAGAGAGAGGACACTAATCAAATCTCAAAAGCTGACTCACCCCCCTTGCAAACATCTATATATGGATCCCTCATCCCAGAGATCCAGAGGCTGGAATTTTGGATCTTGTAAGGAAGTGTTGTTGGTTTCTTGGTATATCATAGTGTTGGGTGATCTAAGCTTTTCATGAGGTGAAGAAGGGCTTTCTTGCTGAGAGGATGATGCTGGGTCAGAACAATTGGTTGTAATCCTCTTTGTTATTCTTGATTATTAATAAAGCTATTCAAGTTTTCGTCCACATTCTTGTATATTGATGATATATGCATTTGTGTGGTTAATATATATCTAGTCCTATATTGTTTATGATAGTAGATCTATGTTCTTGGATAGTATTATGCTGCTTTGATTCTACAGGTACTCTTTGAAGCTGGGTAAACAAGGAAGCAAGTGGCAAAGGTCTATCAGAAGGGAGAGGAATCAAGCAAGGAACCAAGCACAAGACAGAGGTTGGTCTCCTTCTTTCCCCTCTTATCTACTTCTCATAAAGGAAAACGAAAGTGGTTTTAGTTTGTTTGTTTCTAAGGTAGCTACCAGCCTTAGTGGGACTAGCAGCTCTGCATAGACACTAGATTTCCTGATAACAGTGGGGACACATGTATAGGAACCATCACTTGTTTGTCCTTCTTGGGTCTTCGCGTGCGTGGTGATTTCAGGATTTATGCCACAATCTTGGCACCTTCCGGAGCATCCCCTACAGCCAGGGCCTGCGTGGCCTCCTCGATGGTCATTTAGGTTATCTCCATAACATCCTCAATTGATGCTATCGTATCTGTCCAAAAATCTTGCACTCGCGAACTCAGGGGCTCAATCAACGCTCGACACACAATAATCAGGGCTCTGCTTAATAGCTCAATTCGCAAATGACCAAGTGTTATTTGCTGGGCAGACCTTTGTATTTTATAGTGCTTTTTGAATTTGAATTGGACCACTCCCCCCAAATCCAGTTCATTAATTCTCCCTTGGCGGCAGGTTTTCCCAAATCTTGCCCATAAATCACATCTTAAATGCTTGTCGCTCACTCCATTTGGGCTCAAGTTGAGCATCCCATCATGAATAGTGGCTTCAGTGGTCACTTTCTGGTCAACCCACGCGACAGCGAAGCCCCTCGTACGCAGTCACAGACCTTGTGACTCTTTGCTTCTATGCACAGCTCCAACATTGCATAGCTCGCAGAATAGTTTATAGTCCCACGCTCCCTTTCAACTACCTGGAGCACTAAGACTATTCTTCCTTTGGCTAGTCAGTTGGTCGCACCACCCATGGAAATTTTCATCCTATCATCCATCATGTTTCTTCGAGAATACCCAAATTTTATTGTTACGGTCCGCATCGCGCGCTTTACCATCTGCAATGCGCTACCCTGGTCAATTCGCTTAGTGACATGCAGTCCAAGCCAAGGCATCAGACTGATCAATTCATGGCGATAGGTATTAAACATGTCATCATGATCATACGCATCCTGCATTATCACCTTGGTCTTTTTTCCATGAAAATCTTCCTTTATCTCGTCCTCCAGCTTCTTGACTTTCGCGTCTGCTAGAGCACTTTTCTTCCTTAATCGTACCCTTTCTTCTTCAAGTTTTTGGAGTCTAAAATTTCCCTGTTGGATTTCTGCTTTCAAGGTTCTGTGAATTGTCGTATCTACTAAGGCTATCATGCATGGTCTAAGCTTTCCAAGGACTATAGGGCTTACAGTGGTTGTTTCATACTCCAGCCTTGGCGATGCCTATGCGGTCAGGTTCCAACACACAGTCCTATAAGCCCATAGAACCGCTAGTACGCACAGGTCATAGTCAGTCCACTTCACATTGTGGACCCTGTTTAGTGCTTCACGTACTTTGTTAAAAGTTTCTATGAAAATATTCTTCTGCACACTTGGTCTTTCCGTACTTCATTGTCCCAATAGGAGAGGTCGTTCGCACCATTGCCTTACCGTTGCCTGCTTTCCGATCATGTCTCCTACCGTGAGGACAGTGTGCATTCGCACAGGTTTCGCACCATATGCTTATATCCACCTAGATAGGTGGGTGTGTGGTCTAGTTCACTCAATAATTTTATTTGTTAATCACATCTGAGGCTTCCCAAATCCCATGTGCATCATCCTTCTGCATTCGCCCCAGTATTCAAAACTTTGTTGGTGCGTACCCCACCATCTTGCGGGTGTAGCATGCAGTACCCATTTCAGAGCATCGAAACGATGTTGTTCTAACACTTCTCTTTCAAATTTGTTCAGGAACTCCTCCACTTCACCTAACCCATCATACGTAGGGAGATCCCTTATCTCTGTTGTTACACAATGCAACTATCTCATCATCATGTTACATTTGAGTGTGGTTACCTTTTGTAATCGGTTCTTCTATTGTTCTATCTCCTCGTCAAAATCTCATGTGTAGGAGCTTTCACGCTCCCATGAGATTTGGCTATCCACAGTTGGATTTACCCAATCTTGCTCTCGTGTGGTTATCATTTAGATGCAGTCCAAATCATCTTCAATGTCGTAGTTGCGCACTGGCTCTGTGTAGCGCAATCCTTCTGCAGGGTCTACAGGTACCACTACGTGTAGTGACTTTTTCTCTAAGATAATCTTGTGCTTCTTTAGGTTTATTACTCCATTCATGTCAGTGGCCCAATCTATTCCCAATAGCGCAGGGTAGGGATTTTTGTCATCAATAATCTCTATCACTTTGAAATCTGCTAGCGTGATTTCTCCTTCGATGTCTACTGTGATTCCCTACAATCTCCCCATAGGTAGGATATTTTGTTGCTTCACCATTTGTAGTTAGATAGGAGACCATTGCAGTGCAGGCTTGCCCTTGCACTCCCATGTCTGCTTTGGTAGGACGTTCGCATCCGATCCTAGATCCAGAATCACTTGGTCCATCTCGTATTCCCCAATCTGCATGGTCAATCTCATCTCCCTTCCTGTTTGCGTCGTGTGCTTCTCGACCTTCCGGACTACGCATGGTTCTCCTGGCACAGTCCCAGTGCATCTAGTTATGAGTTCTTGTAGCCCCTTTACTTCCTTGTTGTCACACAACATCTTCATGCATGTCTCCAAGAACGTAGTGAGCATCGATGGGTCCATGTCCAGTTCCAGTTTGTCTTTACTTGTTGAAGTGGAGGCATTAACGAAACTCCTCTTAGCTTCCATGAAGGTCTCCTTAGCGCACTCGAAATCAAATTTTGGTTCCTTTATTGGAGCCTTGCGAACCTAGGTACTTTCTTCAGGCTACTTGCCTTTGTCATCCCCTGTCGTAATACCACTCTAGAGCACAATATTTACATTAGGGTCTTCCTGGCGTGGCTCAGACCTCATCATTTGTAGGTTCTGAGTTGGGGGAGGCTGGAGTGCTCCTTTATCGCGCAACCTCACGATCAGTGTGGATAGTCCTCTGTCTCATGATCAAACTGCGTACAATATAAACATGATGGTCTCGTTATATTTGTACAATTGGGAGCATAACTCCTTGGCCCTCCGTAATTGTAACATATCAGCTGTCCATGACCTCTTCCTGGTCCCATTCCACCTCGGCCTCATCCATGCTCCTGAAATCTAGTGCACACCATTCCCATGTTTTGATCGAGGGGCCATGTTTCAGCCTGAACTCTGTAGGTAGAAGTTCGATCCATCATCATCTCATAACTTCTATAGGTGCACTCATCATGGCCTACTGATCTATGGAAATGACAGAACAACTGCTATGAATTCTGTGTATAATTATGTAATAGATGGAAGTTATCTGTGGCATGCTTTCCTCCTATCTGAAAAATCGAGCACCATAATGCAGGCGACGTGCTTGGTCCTACTTGTGCCTCCGGTCTAAATGGCATTGGTCCCCCCCGCAAGGTAATTCACGAACATTGGGCAGTGGTCCTTGTCGTGCCCCTGGCCGTTACATTTTACACACCATACCTCATTGCACATCTCTGGGTGGGTTGTCCTATCTTGTTTTAGACTCTGCATCTCCAGGCATAAGTTTTTTAGCTGCACATGAATCTGTTGAAATCCAAGGTTAGGATCTTGTATCAGAGTCTTGTGCAATCTCATCGTGACCTCCAAAGCCTCAGCCTGAGTGGTTAGCCTTTGTTGCGACAATGCATTCCGTAGATGTGGTGTTAATGATGCTACAAACCATTCACAGTGTTGCCCATCTGTTAAGGTCATGTTCGCTTCGTGAATTGTGCACTTCAATCTTTGATCCAACTCCCACAGGGTTTTGCTTGGTAGCATTGTGATTTACTTGAATCCAATGATCGATTGTGCCTCCGATTTTGGCTGGCTAAATTCCTTGTTTAGCACAGTTTGGATATTCGCTATCCCCTCATTCAGATTGTCATTGGAGTGCTTAATGTACTAGGTCAGCACGCGATCCTGTACAACATTGACCAACATTGCCTTCTTTATATTGTCGGCCGTGACACCCTGTGCTTCCCATACAGCTTTTACCACGAACCAAAATTGGTCTGAATCTTCATTCCCTACTCCCTTGAACACTGGTAGCTTTATTGCACTAGCCATACTTCTTCGTGGTGGTTGCGGAGGTGGGATGGGTGAAGTCGGGGTTGAATATAGTGAAATAGGTGGTGGTGTGGGTGGGGGTGGTATGCACGGAATTCTCTACGTTATCAGACAAATCACACTTCTTGGCGAGACCTTCACGAGCTCTTCTTCGCCTCCTTGCGGAGGTGAAATCAAGGGGCTAGTCTCTAGTTCTGTGCTATCTTCATTGCTGTAGATTATCCCATTTCGTGAAGCCCCAAACATCAATTTATTTGCATAACCTGCTTTTCACACAGTATCATTTTAATCCAAGTGTTCAAAGATTTAACGTACTTACCTCGTGGTCCTTTTAGGAAGCATCGTTCCACCTCACTATCGCTAACTAAAGTATCTGTTATAGCTCCAAACCTCACTCTTGATGTTTGTGATGCTGCACTCATGGCCTAGGGCAACCCCTCCTTCCAGACCTAGTCCAAAATTTAAAAAACAGTGTTTTATTCCCTATACGTGACATTGCCCTGAGCTAAACGTGTGTGTACGCGGGTCTGTGTATACCCAACCCACATATATGTCTTAAAACACTTATAAAAAAAAAATCTCCTTAATTTCGAGCGGAGATCGCGAGTTTTACCTGCTGATTGCCTATTAGTGCCCATGGCCCAACTGTTCCCAATGAATTCCCAACTAAAAAACTACTTTGGGAGAAGTATAAAAAGGCTTCAATGGGAAGGCCTAAGGGAGGAGAGAAGAGAGAGAAAGGTTACTATGCTGAGATTTCCCTGACCAGGTCTGAAGATCCTAGTGCCTCCTGCACTTCCCCCATTTACAGGAAACCCTTGTTTCCTTGTGTGATGATGTCTATCTACTACTTGAGATATCATGGAGTAAGTCATGGAAGGAGTTTGTTAAAGGCTTGAGACTGGATGAATCCGGAGGACGGTTCCGCTTGGAGCCTGTGAAAGGACAAATCAGGTGAAATTATTCCTTTCTGTACTTTACTTGTCTATAATAAAAGAAACACTTGTCTTTGTTCCTGATATAAATCTTCTTCATGTTTATGATATCCATGTTATGATTCATATATGAATGGTTGTTTAATTGCATAACTAACTACCTTTCAATAGACTATGAAGATGATTTATTTATGATGTTTAGTCCATATACTGTTGTACTTTCTTGAATTGATTATTTTGCAGGTTGAAGGAGCGAAAGGAACTCCAAAAGGGTTTGGACCCTAGCAGGATCTTCTCAAAAGAAGGACCCCCAGGTATGCCCCTTATCGTATAGTTTTCTTATATTAGCATTATGGCTGTATGGAATGTGTGTTTCTCTGTATAGACAACCTCTGATCTACTACGGTGTCAACCCAAAGAACCTAGGGGAATTTATCCCTTAACAGTATCTACCACAAATTCATTGATGAATCCTCCTATGATTTGATCGAGCCAGTGATCGACAACGCATGTGATCTGATCTTCCGATGCTTCCAGTCTTTGCACCAATTCTGGAGTCCACACAATAGGTTTGTTGAGTTTATATGTCCCTTGGCTATCTACTAGCTTCGCGATCCACTCGTAGAACTCAGTAGGGAAGGATGCAAAGAAAATTTCATGGATATCCGTATACAAGTAGCAATCTAACCACTCTTCCTTTGATAGTCGCAGGTTCCTATTTTCCTATGCCGCGAATGCGTGGATCTTTCTATCCAACCACTTTTCAATTCCTTTCTTTGTCAGATTCCAGTGATACGACATCAGACATATCTATGCAGATCCTGGTGTCGGCAATGGAACCATTTGTTGGCTTCTTGGGGCCTGACCTAGGTTCGGAGTTAATTAGCCAAACAAATCCCAGTATTACTGGTCCTTTTGGCAACAGTCTGGGGAGCACGGACTGAGGTCTCACCTGAAGTAGTATGGGAGGGTGCTAGAACTAGGTTTCCACACCCTTTAGATGTCTGATGAGTTTGACTGGCCCTTTGTTTGTCCCTTCGTGCAGGTGGTTTTGTGCACCTTTCGTTCCTTGTGGCTTGATCCCTTGCCTTCACGTAGCCCTAACTAGGGGCTGTGCTGCGCTCTATGTTATTACCTGAGATCTTATTTATCTTCCAGTATTATTTAAGCACCTTCACCTACTTAAATGTCTTAAGTTATACTTAACAATAAAAAAAATTCATACGGGTCCACACAGTAAATAAATGGTATGTTTGTAAATTATATCCAATCATGCACTAAACCAGGAAAAGATACACAAAATTATAGCAAAATTTCTCTTTATCAATTCTCCAATGGTTATAGACTCGACCCGCCCTACACACTCAGCTGCAGGGGTCCACGCACTCAGCTGCGGACTACTAGGCCTCTGTGCACTCAGTTGTAGAGCCTTCTCCTACTCTACGACCTAAAAACACACTTTACACTTCAACTCAATCACTTAGACTTTTCATTCTTCTTGTTAGCCTCCTGTTGCAACAGGGTATCATCTTTCATGATTGACATTCTTACATGCCAAATATGTCATACTTCGCAAGCTGCAGTGTTCCATATTTCCAGAACAGACCAAAGAAGAAAGCCATGAGGTGTGCTAGTCCAAATGCCACTGCTAATTCCATTATTGAGGAGTTGTCCCAGTTTTGAAGAGTTTTCATTTAAGGGAGGTCCAAACAGTTTAATCTTGGTCTCCCTAGGCTTCAATTTTCTGTTTTAGAATATAGAGAATGATATCGGTCCAAACAGTTTAATATTGGCAGATTTTGTAGATAGGTAGAGAATCAAAGGGACCCAACTGTTGAATCTGGGCCCTGGCAGAAATAAGTGCAGATTTAGATAGGAAAAATTCAAAAGAAAAATTGTAATTCTGGGTCTGCAAGTCTAAGTGCACCCTAATCAGAAAAGAAGAAAAAATGTTAGGAAAGTAGGATGGGTAGGTAGCAGTGGTTGCAGAATGGTGATTCATGATCAATTTTGTGTTTCAAACTGTGTTTTATCTTTACAGATCACATTGCAGGTAGTTTTCATTCAGAAAGAGATCAAAGCTGGACATCACTAACTTCCCCTTCTTCTAATTCCCCAAGTCACTTACTAACTCCCCAAAGAGGACAAGATCTGCTTGAGCCTCTTAGTTTCATCATCATCCATATCAGTCACCTTGGTGAAGATCTGCTTCACTCAAGGACTTCATCTCTTTGCAAATTCTTTTCCCCAAAATTTAGCCTAAGGTCCCTGACCTTAGCGCTTGCTGGTCACCTTCATATTAACTATTAACAGTATTATATAACTCCCTAGCAGTCTTCCCCTTCCCCTATTAAAACTATGTACATAAAACTCCCCTATGTAAATATCCCCACCCTGGCAATATAGCCATATTTTTATAAGTCCGGGGAAAAATGGTCCATCTGGGGCTGTTTTTAACCCATCCGAGTCATAACAGGGATTAATCTGACACCTGGTCAGACTAATAACCTCTCCCCTAGCACTAAAACCCTCAAAAAACCACCTACTTCGCCCCCAAACCAAAGTTCTGTACATAAAATCCTAAACCCGCGCGCATTTAACCCATATTTTACCCCTTACCCTAAGTCCCAACTGTAAATATTAATCGCGCCCGTTTAAAAACCCCGAACCCACTTTCCCTAAGTCATAACCCATCCGCGCGCATATTAAAAAAGGTTTATTCTCCGTATATTCCCCGCCCTAACTACCCGCCACCTCGCGTCTGCCGCCAACCGTTGGATCGCCCGCCCCACAGATCAACGGTGGGCGGGCCGTCCCATCTCCTAAGCGCCTGAGCTTTAGCGTCCGGGAGATGGGCGGTATTACCACCGTACCTCCTGCCACGCGTCAAGCGTTGGGCTGTGGCGGAGGCCCCCCTCATGAAACCACTATCCCCAAAAAGCGGTGCGCCACAATACTGCTTACCACCCCCTGCACAGTCGCCACTTACATCACCCCCTTGCCCAGTCACCGCGACACGTCAACCGCCTGCGTGGCCTCCTGCCACCGTGTCGCCGAGTCATCTGCCTGCGTGGCCCCTTGCCACATGTCATGCCACGTCACCGTCCGTACAGGATGACGTCATGCTGACATCATCCCGCCACGTCATCATGCTGACGTCATTGCTGACGTCACCCGCCATACAACGTCACATCATGCTGACGTCATCAGCACTTTTTTTTGGCGCGAAGGAGCAAAAGTCGCACTTCGGAGCCCCGGAATCCAATTCTGAGGCAGTTTTTGATGAGCGATTCGCGCCTAGCGCAAATCGCTCATTGCAGGATTTTTTAGGCCAAAATAGGGAATCTTCAGGGAATCTTTTCATCATACGGCCCCAGGAAGCCTGAAAGGCACAAAAATGACCCGTTTTCTTCGCAGAGCATACCGAAAGGATCAGAAGACAGTTCCAGAGGATACAGAGGCTGAAAAGCGGCCATCAATGCGTGATTAGACCTGCAGCACATCAGAATAGCAGTCCAGATTTTTTCAAAGAGTATCAGATGAAAGAAAAGACGCCGAAGAGTATCAGCAAAGATTTTTTTAGGGGCTCGAAGCACTTGTACATTAATGAAGCCCCCAGAAAGTCAAATCAGGCATCATCAGCCCATCCTTACCTTCAAATCACAATTAGGGCATTCAAAGCCACAGGACAGCAAAGAAGCAGAAACCCATGCACATTTATTTCAGAAGCACCTGCACCAAGCCACCAAGGACTACATATGTTATTCAGTTTTGATACGGCCGCCCCAGCGTAGCCTGAGATATTTTCATGCATTTATTTCAGATAGGAGTAGGTAAATTAATTATTCTTTATGACCTGATTAGGTCAAGATGTAATAAAGAAACATTGTGGATAGAAAGTTTTTCCCTATATATACCACCCTCTGTATAGTTTTAAGGGTTGGTCGATTGAGAATTTTCACTAGAGACTCGCACTGTATACCTGACTGTTTCTATAATCAAAGATTGCAGAAAGCTTGGAGAGCAGACTGTCTATTGTGAATGAATGTTTTGGAGATATGAAGATGGAATTCTTGTGCTGCAGCCTGAAGCAATAAGTGCATCTTACCTCTGTTTTATTATTATCACTATCTAAATAGCAGAAAGAAAGAATAGCCTAGAATTAGTTTAAATACTCTCTATGCTCAATTTCTGCTATTTCTTTATGTTTTCCTCTAATTGAATTGGTTATGAATATGAATTCCTTCTGGCTCATGTTTACCCCGATTCACCTGTGTTTCCCAATTATCTAGGGATTCTTAACTGCCCCTAGGTAGCGCCTTGTCATTTTCCCTTGTTAAGCATAATTGAGAGATTCTTAACTGCCTCTCATTACTTAGCACTTCTTTCCATCCCTTAAACCTGAAACATTGTTTCATGCTTAGCTATCTTGCTCCATTTTCCCTCACTGTTCTTAAGGAAAAGCACCAGCAGTTTTTCTCCTCGACTCCACGCCCAATGGTTCGAAACCCTTAGACTATGCTTTGTCTCTCTCCTGAAATATCAATTTTCCCACCAAAAACAAAACAAAAAACCCTCTGAACTCGAGACCTAGCCTAAAATCCTTTTCAACAAAGCTAAATTTTAAAGAGAGAGCCCTCTCTGATTGCAGGTTGGCTAGAACCTGCAGTCCAAAGTTGGTCTGTGGTTACCTCGGCCGTATCCTTTTCCAGAGCTTAAGGACAACCTGAGTGATAACATAATGGCGAATCCACTAGGGACCTAATCCTCAGAAAGTTTTATTGATTAAGTTGGAAGACTCCGCTGGGGAACTTCCTCAAATAGTTTCACGAAGAAGGTAAGAAAGCTCTGCTGAGACCATAAATCAAACTTTCCACTTGCTGTTTATCTCTTAAAACTACAGATGAAGTCTGAATGTCAGCCAGGAAGCCTTTGAGACTACTTTTTGCTTTGCATTAATAGGAGTAAATAAATGCCGCTTCAGTCAATCTTCATGCTAGTTTTAAGTTACAAACAAGATGTCCCATATTTTAATTAGTCCCTTGTCGATTACAAAAAACATTCCCAGGAAAAATACCCAAAAAACAATTTAGAAGCTGGCTCCCAAGAAAAATCCACGATATACAAGGTAAAATTCAGACCCCAACCCTCCAGCTGTTTTTGAAAACCCTAATATAATCCCGAAAATCCTTAGGAAGCAAGCAGGACAGGAAAATTTTGATGATTTGAGCCCTGAAACAACTTACCCTAGCTGTTTTCCGACTCCTGTCAAGGTTTTGTTCCGTTCAACCCCTATTTCCATCAGTTCATCATCTACATCCCGTAGTACTCCTTCCACACCTTCATTCACTACACATACTGACACCACTGTTGTTTCCAGCGTTCCAGTTACTCCTGTGATCCCCGTCACTCCAGTTGTTCCACTTATCCCCATTGTTCCACTTATACCTGCCAATATGGCTAATAGATATGCACCCCTGCAATTACCTGCTAATGCTGGGGCTTTACCTCAAGAGTACCAATCTAAAATCACTTATTTTGATTCCACCGGTCCTTTCACAGCCATTCAGCATACCAAAAAGATGCAAGACTATTTTGAAAACTATGAGATAGATGATGATAGTGTAAGGATGAGAATTTTTGTTCAGAGTTTGACAGGTGATGTAAGAACTTGGTTCAGATCACTTGCTGCAAATTCCATAACCACCCCAGATGAGCTTTACCAATCCTTTACCAACAGATGGGAGAAAAAGAAAGACCCCTTGCATGTACTAGCTGAATATGATATGATCAAACGAGGTCCTCAAGAGACTGTTATGGAGTACTGTGCAAGATTCAATAATGTATATAACGCAATACCACAGAACTTAAGGCCTCCACCCGATCTGGCCTTGTACAAATTTCCCGATGGATTCGACCCAGATATGGCATACCAGTTAAAAGAAAGAGCTCCCCAAACCCTTGCGGACATGAAAAATGTTGCTGTCAGCGTAGAAGCCAATTTAATTGCCAAAAGAAACAGAGCTAGAATGGAAAGAAGAACCACCTTTAAAGAATAACCCTCAGCCTTTGACCAGAAGCTTGATGCTATTATCAATGGCTTGCAAAGGCTGGGAGAAAGAGTAGAAAATGTTGAGAGAAAAGCATCATGGGAAGGACAACAGTCTAATACCATAAGGAACCCAAATTTTAGGAAAACACAGAACACAAATGCTGGTAGGCCTAACCAAGACCATGATATAAGACCCCCTTTCCAAGATAACTATGTTGAAGGATCCACTTCTAGTGAACCCATAGAAGATGCTCACATGAACTTAATGGATCTAAAGGGTGAGCATCAAACTGTCCTGTCCCAAGAAGACCAAAATGAACCCGATTACAATCAGTTTCAGACTAAGTCTGGCGAGTCTTTTGATTTTAAACAAGGCTATGATACCGCTGTGTATGAGGTACACAAACAATATAAGCTGAGAACTAGGACCATTGACATTTCCGAACCTAGTAAAACAAAGGATGGCAAACAGCCCAACAAGATTAAAAACAAGGCTGTCATAACAGAACCAGCTGATATACCTGTTCCAAACCCGCATCAAGTGACTGTAGAAGACATAACAGACTCACAGCCTTCGGTTGAGCAGCCTTTGCCACCTTCTTCCTCAAAAGAAAATTCAAACAGTATCCCAAAAAGCACTCCTGAAACTGAAAAACCACAAGCAAAAACTTCCCATAACGCTGATAAACAAGAGCAGATCGCTGAGAATTCAAATGAAACAGAAAAAACTGCCATTATCAACACCAAGACTCCACTGGAAAAGCCATTTAACTTGGAGGCAGAGATAGGAAAACTCAAGATAGCCATTCCTCTTTCAGAACTGGCTAAACACGATGTATATAGGCAGCAAATTCAAAAGTCACTTCAAATTCCAGAAAACAGGGATGATGTAAATGTTTTAGATGATACCCCAGAGCTGCTATTTGGCCCAGAAGTTAACGGAAAATCAACACATGGACCTGTCCCACCCTTTTATGTCAGTTTGCATATACATGACAAAGTTTTGCACAATGCTATGTTTGACTCAGGGGCATCGCACAATCTTATGCCCAAAGCAGTTATGGAAAAACTAAATCTTGATGTTACAAGACCTTACAAAGATCTATACTCATTTGACTCAAGTCAAGTGAAATGTCTAGGCCTCATCAAAGACTTGTGTGTCTCCTTAGTCCAATATCCCAACAAGACCATCCTTATGGATGTAGTGGTGGCTGACATCCCACCAAAGTACGGTATGCTCCTATCAAGATCATGGGGAGCAAAGTTACAAGGATCCCTTCAATTAGACCTTTCCTACGCCACCATTTCAGTCTTTGGGCAACCAAAGAGACTGTACAGAGAAACGCTGATGAAATATGTGGTGAGTAGTGAGAGCAGACCTGAAAATTTTCCCATTTACCTAATCCACTCTGATATGGATTCGTTTATTTTGTTTAATCATGATACAGATGTTTCAATTGATAATGAGCCCTTCGCTTCAGAGCAACAAGCACACATCAATGAAGAGTCGGTTGCAAATACCCATGAAACTGTCACAGCAGCTGATGCAACCAGCCTACCAAAAGAAGTTCCCCAGACAGAAATTTTAAAACTGCCCAATCCTAAAACAACTCAATCTCTCGATACTGACCATAAGCAAGAAATCACATGGTATTTAGAGTTTGATGGCTCTGTCAACAAGTTAGGAGCAGGGGCAAGTGTCTGGATTCACAACACATACAACAACCATGCAGAAGGACATGCCTACAGATTGAACTTCAAATGCACAAATAACATGGCAGAGTATGAGGCTCTGCTTTTAGGCCTTAAACTGCTTAAAACTCTAGGAGCTGTAAAAGTGTCTATCTTGGGTGACTCTGACCTAGTTATACAACAGATGAAAGGTAATTTTGTCACCAACGACAACAAAATGAGAGCCTATAGAACCGCTGCTACTGACATACTCTAGGCATTCACTGAATTCAAGCTTGACAAGATTTCCAGAAATCACAACATTCATGCACACAGCCTAGCCACCTTTGCAAGTACATGTAAGCTCCCTTTTGACCCAAACCATCACTTCACGGATGAAATAAAACATAGGCCTACTGTCCCAAACAACGTTACAGATTGGCAAGTATTCGAAAATGATGCCCAAATTAACAATTTCCTTACCCTCGAGCATGAATTTTCAAATATTAACATTGACATGGATGCTAGGACAGATACAGAACACCAAACAACTGAAAATCAGCAAGATATAATAGCTGCAGCAGTCAAGCAAATCCTGAAACAGACTGTTTTTAACAAAGAAAACATAGAACAGCTGAAACAAACACAGATAGAAGAGATAGACAAAATGGAGGCAAAGGTCATTAACTTGAAAGATAATTTTTTTCCTGCTGGCCTAACCCCACTAGAAGATATGTTTGATGCTAATGACGTGCCCAGAAAACCAAAATTGCAGCCCATAAACACTGAAATAGAAGAACACAACATCGGGACACCAGAAAATCCGAAAATGATCAAACTGTCCAAAAATTTGCCACCCGATCAGAAGCCCAAGTACATTGACTTATTCAAAGAATTCCAAGATGTATTTGCTTGGATCTATGAGGATCTGAAATCCTATGACACCTCGGTAATCGAACACACCATTCCTTTAAAACCAAACTAGAAACCCTTCAAGCAGAAACTTAGAAGAATTAACCCCATGCTTCTTCCCCCGATTGAGAAGGAAGTAAAGAGGATGTTTGAAGCAGGCATAATAGCACCCATCAGATTTTCTGAATGGGTGTCCAATCTTGTTCCTACGAGAAAAAAGACAGGAGAAATTAGACTTTGTTTAGATCTCAGAAATTTAAATCAAGTCTCCCTAAAAGACCATTACCCTTTGCCTAAAATGGACCACATATTGCAGAGAGTAGTGGGGTCATCTAGAATCTCTTTGCTAGATGGATTTTCAGGTTTCAACCAAATACTTGTTCACCCGGACGATCAAGACAAAACTGCTTTTACTACACCCTGGGGAACATTCAATTATGTAAAGATGCCATTTGGTCTTAAAAATGATGGTGCTACCTTTCAACAGGCAATGGATATTGCTTTTGCCAAAGAAATACATGACTTCCTAGTTGTCTACCTTGATGACTTAACCCCATTTTCCAAATCTGATGAAGAACACCTCAAACATCTTAGGCAAATTTTCATGACATGTAGGAAATATGGCATTTCCTTGAACCCCAAGAAGTCTCTGTTTGGCCTTGAAGAAGGCAAATTACTTGGCCACATCATATCAAAGGATGGGATCAGAATTGATCCTGAAAGAATACAAGCCATCCTCCAAATCCCATTTCCAAGAAACATTAAAGAGCTACAAGCATTCCTTGGGAAAATCAACTTCTTGAGAAGATTTATTCCAAATCTAGCTGAGCTGATAAGATTGTTAAGCAACATGTTAAAGAAGGATGCCAAGGTAAAATGGTCTCTTGAAAACAAGCAAGCATTTGAGAGTATCAAATCAGCCTTAACACAAACCCCTGTCCTAACTAGCCCACAGTTTGACAAAGATTTTATCATATTTTCGTTCGCATCTGATCACACCATAGCTGCTGTCTTATTACAAAAGGATGAACAGGGGGCTGAGAAACCAATTGCTTTTTTCAGCCGAGCCCTAAGAGACGCCCCGTTGAAGTACCCAATCATGGAAAAACAGGCCTACGCACTTGTTAAGGCCATCAAGGATTTCAGAGTGTACATTTTATATTCACATGTGATTTCCTATGTCCCACACGCTGCTGTAAAAGACATATTGACCCAAGAGGGATTAGAAGGCAAAAGAGGTAACTGGATTGCAAACGTCCTTGAATATGACATAGAAATAAAATTGACCAAGCTGATAAAGGGACAAGGTTTAGCTAAACTGATGTCCGAAACAAACTATCAGGCCTTAGACATGAACCAACTGGACAATGAACCGGAGCTGGCGACTCCACAGATCAATGAAATCTTTTTACAATCCCCATGGTACGCTGATATATGCTTTGTATTGTTAAACCTGTGTGCTCCCCCAGGATTGTCCAGGACCAAGAAAAGATTTTTGAAAATGAAGGCTTTAAAGTTTTGTGTTATAGATGGTGCATTATTTTGGAGAAATCATGAAGGTATATTGCTTAATTGTTTAACCATGAATGAAAATAACAATGTCATGAAAGAATTCCATGCAGGTGACTGTGGAGGACATCTGTATTGGAAGTCCACTGCTGATAAAATTCTAAGGGCTGGCTTCTACTGGCCCACTCTTTTTGCAGATGTAAAAAAGTTTTCCATATCATGTCACAAATGCCAAATTTTTGAGGGCAAGAGAAAATTGTTGCCCCTGCCCCTTAAACCAATCTCCACCGAAAAACCTTTTCAACAATGGGGTCTTGACTTCATTGGAGAAATCCATCCCTCTTCCTCAGGCCAGCACAAATGGATTCTAACAGCCACCAACTATTTCACTAAGTGGGTTGAAGCCATTCCCTGTAGACAAGCCAATGATACCATCATTATCCAATTCCTTGAGTGCAATATCCTTTCCAGATTTGGCTGCCCTGAGAAAATCATCACTGACAATGCCGCTGCCTTTAAGTCCAAAAATATGATCAATTTTTGCCACAGATTTCATATTACCTTGGGCCACTCCACAGCCTATTACCCTCAAGGAAATGGCTTGGCCGAATCATCTAACAAAAGCCTCATCAACATCATAAAGAAAGTGCTGGAAGAAAACAAGAAGAACTGGCACAAAAAACTGGTAAATGCCCTATGGGCAGACAGACTTTAAAGCAAAAGATCAATTGGGATGAGCCCTTATGAGCTAGTATATGGCATGGAGGCTAGATTTCCTTCATCTCTGGGCATTCCTACTATCAAGCTATTACAAGAGATTCAGGCTGAACCAAATGACATTCAAAGAAGGATTAATCAGACCATCCAGCTGCAGCAAACCAGAGAACAAGTTTATGACAGAGCACAAATCCTGCAGGAAAAGCTCAAAAGGATGTTTGATAAGAGAGCTAAAGCTGAAGATTTCAATATTGATGACAAAGTTTTAAAGTGGGATTCAAGAAGAGAAGACAAGGGTAAACATGCAAAGTTTGACTTTCTATGGAAAGGTCCATTTGTAATTTCTGATGTTCAGGGAAACAACACTTATTTTCTCAGATCTATGGAGGACAGCACTGTTGAAGAAGGCCCTGTGAATGGCAGGATGTTGAAACATTATCATGATCCTTGTAGTTGAAACAATGCAAATTCTATAAATACCTTTGTACAATATTATTTGTAAATATCAGCACTCAGTTTTTATTTTTGTAGTAACCGGCTGATTTTTTGAGGAATAACAGTAAATTCGGTGAGGACTCAGCCAATGCAAATTTTCCAGTCTCAAGAGTATCAAAACAGAGCAAAATTTTTAGTTCATATCAGCACCTTGCTCTAAGCAAAAGCAAGGCAAGCACAGCAGTTTGGTCCTTATTCCTAAACTGTTTAAAAAAAAAAGGGCATGTTCCAGTCGCATTGTGCATAATTATCAAGCACGCAGAAGAAAGCAGGCGATGTTGTACCATTCACAGAAAGCTCAGTTGAGGAGAGAGTTGCTCATAGTTCAAAGTTTCATATTTTTAGCGGCCAGAACAAATGTTTCCAGTTTACAACAACAACAGAAGATCAAGGCAGTCTGACCTGCTGTTCTTGACTTTTCACAAGGAAAAGCCATCCCCAAGTGGAGCCACTGTTAGCCTCCTGTTGCAACAGGGTATCATCTTTCATGATTGACATTTTTACATGCCAAATATGTCATACTTCGCAAGCTGCAGTGTTCCATATTTCCAGAACAGACCAAAGAAGAAAGCCATGAGGTGTGCTAGTCCAAATGCCATTGCTGATTCCATTTTTGAGGAGTTGTCCCAGTTTTGAAGAGTTTTCATTTAAGGGAGGTCCAAACAGTTTAATCTTGGTAGATTTTGTAGATAGGTAGAGAATCAAAGGGACCCAACTGTTTAATCTGGGCCCTGGCAGAAATAAGTGCAGATTTAGATAGGAAACATTCAAAAGAAAAATTGTAATTCTGGGTCTACAAGTCTAAGTGCACCCTAATCAGAAAAGAAGAAAAAATGTTAGGAAAGTAGGATGGGTAGGTAGCTGTGGTTGCAGAATGGTCATTCATGATCAATTTTGTGTTTCAAACTGTGTTTTATCTTTACAGATCACATTGTAGGCAGTTTTCATTTAGAAAGAGATCAAAGCTGGACATCACTAACTTCCCCTTCTTCTAATTCCCCAAGTCACTTACTAACTCCCCAAAGAGAACAAGATCTACTTGAGCCTCTTAGTTTCATCATCATCCATATGAGTCACCTTGGTGAAGGTCTGCTTCACTCAAAGACTTCATCTCTTTGCAAATTCTTTTCCCCAAAATTTAGCCTAAGGTCCCTGACCTTAGCGCTTGCTGGTCACCTTCATATTCACTATTAACAGTATTATATAACTCCCTAGCAGTCTTCCCCTTCCCCTATTAAAACTATGTACATAAAACTCCCCTATGTAAATATCCCCACCTTGGCAATATAGCCATATTTTTATAAGTCCGGGGAAAAATGGTCCATCTGGGGCTATTTTTAACCCATCCGAGTCATAACAGGGATTAATCTGACACCTAGTCAAACTAATAACCTCTCCCCTAGCCCTAAAACCCTCAAAAAACCCCCTACTTCGCCCCCAAACCAAAGTTCTGTACATAAAATCCTAAACCCGCGCGCATTTAACCCATATTTTACCCCTTACCCTAAGTCCCAACTGTAAATATTAATCGCGCCCGTTTCAAAACCCCGAACCCACTTTCCCTAAGTCATAACCCACCCGCGCGCATATTAAAAAAGGTTTATTCTCTGTATATTCCTCGCCCTAACTACCCGCCACCTCGCGTCTGCCGCCAACCGTTGGATCACCCGCCCCACAGATCAACGGTGGGCGGGCCGTCCCATCTCCTAAGCGCCCGAGCTTTAGCACCCGGGAGATGGGCGGTATTACCGCCGTACCTCCCGCCACGCATCAAGTGTTGGGCTGTGGCGGAGGCCCCCCTCACGAAACCACCATCCCCAAAAAGCGGTGCGCCACAATATCGCTTACCACCCCCTGCACAGTCGCCGCTTACGTCACCCCCTTGCCCAGTCACCGCGACATGTCAACTGCCTGTGTGGCCTCCTACCACCGTGTCGTCGAGTCATCTGCCTGTGTGGCACCTTGCCATGTGTCATGCCACATCACCGTCCGTACAGGATGACGTCATGCTGACATCATCCTGCCATGTCATCATGCTGACGTCATTGCTGACGTCACCCGCTGTACAACGTCACATCAGGCTGATGTCATCAGCACTTTTTTTTGGCACGAAGGATCAAAAGTCGCACTTCGGAGCCCCGGAATCCAATTCTGAGGCAGTTTTTGATCTAGCGCAAATCGCTCATCGCAGGATTTTTTAGGCCGAAATAGGGAATCTTCAGGGAATCTTTTCATCATACGGCCCCAGGAAGCCCGAAAGGCACAAAAATGACCCGTTTTCTTCGCAGAGCATACCGAAAGGATCAAAAGACAGTTCCAGAGGATACAGAGGCCAAAAAGCAGCCATCAATGCGTGATTAGACCCGCAGCACATCAGAATAGCAGTTCAGATTTTGTTAAAGAGTATCAGATGAAAGAAAAGACGCCGAAGAGTATCAGAAAAGATTTTTTTAGGGGCGCGAAGCACCTGTACAGTAATGAAGCCCCCAGAAAGTCAAATCAGGCATCATCAGCCCATCCATACCTTCAAATCACAATTAAGGCATTCAAAGCCACAAGACAGCAAAGAAGCAGAAACCCATGCACATTTATTTCAGAAGCACCTGCACCAAGCCACCAAGGACTACATATCTTATTCAGTTTTGATACGGCCGCCCCAGCACAGCCTGAGATATTTTCATGCATTTATTTCAGATAGGAGTAGGTAAATTAATTATTCTTTATGACCTGATTAGGTCAAGATGTAATAAAGAAACATTGTGGATAGAAAGTTTTGCCCTATATATACCACCCTCTGTATAGTTTTAAGGGTTGGTCGATTGAGAATTTTCACTAGAGACTCGCACTGTATACCTGACTGTTTCTATAATCAAAGATTGCAGAAAGCTTGCAGAGCAGACTGTCTGTTGTGAATGAATGTTTTGGAGATATGAAGATGGAATTCTTGTGCTGCAGCTTGAAGCAATAAGTGCATCTTACCTTTGTTTTATTGTTATCACTATCTAAGTAGCAGAAAGAAAGAATAGCCTAGAATTAGTTTAAATACTCTCTATGCTCAATTTCTGCTATTTCTTTATGTTTTCCTCTGATTGAATTGGTTATGAATATGAATTCCTTCTGGCTCATGTTTACCCCGATTCACCTGTGTTTGCCAATTATCTAGGGATTCTTAACTGCCCCTAGGTAGCGCCTTGTCATTTTCCCTTGTTAAGCATAATTGAGAGATTCTTAACTGCCTCTCATTACTTAGCACTTCTTTCCATCCCTTAAACCTGAAACATTGTTTCATGCTCAGCTATCTTGCTCCATTTTCCCTCACTGTTATTAAGGAAAAGCACCAGCAGTTTTTCTCCTCGACTCCACGCCCAATGGTTCGAAACCCTTAGACTATGCTTTGCCTCTCTACCTGAAATATCAATTTTCCCACCAAAAACAAAACAAAAAACCCTCTGAACTCGAGACCTAGCCTAAAATCCTTTTCAACAAAGCTAAATTTTAAAGAGAGAGCCCTCTCTGATTGCAGGTTGGCTAGAACCTGTAGTCCAAATTTGGTCTGTGGTTACCTCGGCCGTATCCTTTTCCAGAGCTTAAGGACAACCTGAGTGATAACACTTCTATTCTCTTCGTTATTCCTTAGTTATCTTTTACACTTAGACCGTTGCTCTATTTATACAATCCCATGGTTCACAGACCATGGGTAGCTCTATCCAGCTGACATTACATTACAAAACTACGGTGGACAACCATGTGACTCTATCATACTTTCGCACCCTACGCCCGCAATTCAGGGAGATTTTACAACAAGATTTCGTCAAAACCTAGGCTTTAAGCCCCAAAACATGCCTTGTGGGGGATTCCATGCCCAACAATGACTGCCATCATTTCTTTGGTCTTCCAACTCAGCCTCTTCTTGTTGGATAGGAAAATAGTCATAGTGGACCAGTTTTCCTTCTGTACCTGAAATTACTCCCCATTTCCTACTGGCACTGTGCCCTCAGTTCGTGGTATACCTGACTCTTATGTCAGTGTTCACACTAGTCTTTTGAAGGGTTCCTCCCTGTTCATTTTCTTTTCTCTCCCATCACCCAAGGTTCCACACATGATTTCTATGGTCTCCACCATTCCTCATGGCCTAACCTATCCATGGATCCTCCCTGCCCCTTCTAACACTAACACTTATCGAGAAAAAATGCCACTTTCACCAGGATAATTGGCTTATCAATCCATTCCATCTGCATTTGATTATTTTCCTACTTCCATTATGACCAATGGTCCCACTTCATTTCCCATCACGACTCCTTCTAATGATCTCCTCAGTGAAGTCCTACCTATGGATGAAGATATTCGAGAGATCACGTATTTAGGAGAGCAACCTTGGGAAAATCCTCATCACCATGCTTCGATATATGATTTGGACACGACACCTCTACAAATCATGCCTTTTGACCCACCTGAAATTGTTCCTTCAGCTTATATGACTAACCAAACTATGGATTTGGAAGGTAACTTGGGCAAGCCTTGAAATACTTTTCTTATCAATATATTGGTCAAAACAGGTATCGTGGAAAACATTTAGATTGGAGCTCACTACAATCCTAAGGAAATTACGAGCTTCACCTGCCTATTTAAGGAATTACAGGATGTCTTCACTTGATCTTAAGAGGAAATGCTTGGTATAGACTCTTCTATTGTCAACCATGAGATAAATAAACTATGATCATTCCTTTTATGGTAATTTTCTTTCTTTTTAATCCGAAAAACCTCAAGTCTCCTTCTTTAGGCTCATTAAACTACCACGAAGAAGGTTGAGCATTATTTTTATGGAATTTGTCTTGCTCGTTAATCTGAAAAACCCCTAAATTACCTTCTTCAAGCTTGTAAAACTCCTGTGAAGAAGATATGAGCACATTCATTTTTGGGACTTTTTATCGCTCTTGAACTGAAAAACCGCTGAGTTACCTTCTTCACGCTAGTAAAACTACTACAAAGAAGACCTCAACAATTCTTTTTATCTATTTTTCTCCATCCTTAAACTGAAAAAAAGGTGCATTTAGTTTTCTTCATCTGACTCATTAAAATTTTATGAAGATATATCGAGTTTTTCTTCGTTTGACACATTACAATTTCACAAATAATATTGAGTTCACTTTGTCTCCTCATATTCATAACAAAATGAGGTATACGTCTATTAAGCATAGGTTTATCACTTTATTCAGAATCAATGGACTAACTTACAGAAAAGGAACTATGTCGGGTATATTATTAACCCTTTGTCGCAGTTGGTCATCAACCATGACAAAGGTGCCCCTTGGAGTTTTCTTTGTGATATTTTTAGACTATATAAGGATGAAAAGACCACTGAGTTTACTCATCTAGACTCATTAAACTTAAACATATGGGGAAATTTTTGACAAAATAGTAGCTCAATGTCTCTATTCCGAAAGATATTTTGGCAACATTCAATCCCTTGGACCTGGCACTCCCTCAACAAACCTCTTTTGTCATCTTCTCACCGAACCTTACCATCCTATGAGTTTTCGTCATAGTCTAATGTTCTTGCATCCAAGTATCCTAACACTATTTATTGTTCATGAGTCTAATCTAATTGGTAACCTTGATGTCTTGACTTATGTTGTTCAAGGGATTCATCTATCCTCTGCTTCCTGTATCAACCATACCATCATATGCTTGAAATTTCCCTCCATATGTTTGACCCATTTCTCTAATATATCTCCAAAACAGTCATTCTTGTCTCGTTTCGTGTCAACTAATGTAGGACACCTCATTTCCTGCCTTTTGAGATATCTCTTTCCATCAACTACAACACTTTATTTAGGAGGAAGATCCAGAAACATATTAGTACCCTCGATCTTGCAGTCCTTAGCGACAGGTTACCCTATGTTTGATTAGGCGTTTTCATCATTGGCTCCCATTTGAATGATTTTATGAGTGTTTTACGATGAAATCCTTCTCACACTCACTACATTGTAATGCACATCTTAGATACCATCATCCTTATTAGTGGTCAACCTAGCATCTGTGAACATTTTTCCCCATTTACTGGTAATGAAATGATTTCTCACATGTTCAACTTCAAATCCTTTATTCACATGTGCAGTGATATGTTGTTCAGATAAGTGGCAATGAATACCTTGGGTAGATGCCTACATTACTGTGCCTTGTTTCCTCTCCCAAGTTATGTATATTGTTTTCAAAGAAAACTTATTAGATTGATCAGATTATTACATAACTTCCACATTGTGTCTATCAGTGGACATGACAGTCATAACTCTTTTTGATAAATCACTCTCACACAAATATTGAGCATGGGAATGCCCAAATCAAGAGATGTTCTTATATTTTTTACATATGTTTCTTGTTTCAGGTCTCTCGTAGTTTCGAAGCTCCAATCCTCTCTCTGTTCAGCTACATTTATAAAGTATATAGGTTGTCGTCCTAATCTGTGACCTCACACGTTACGGGGCATTTTTTATACAAGAAAATGACCTCCTCATCAGCTTAAAGGAGAAAGACACACTTATTGGAATAAATACCTAAGTTATAGCCCTATTTTTCTAGGGCAATGGACCCCAAAAACATACAAAAGGAGTTATAACACTTCCCATTGCTCAGCAAAAATATTTAACCCCTCGGTTAACGAATTCTTTTTCCTAAAGCGAAGTGTTATTGGATTTTCATAAGATCTGGAGGTCAAAACACAAGTTGACTGACTGACATCATGTTTTTCACTAAACTATCAACTCAAAATGTATGAAACCTACGCCTCAGTCCTAACTTGGGATATTGCTAATCCTCTCTAATGACACATGGCAAGGGAAACAACAACAAATAAAGGAACATTCCTAGCTTTTTCCTCATTGGAACTCATGGAGGAATTGGCAAGGATAAGCCTCTCTCCATCTATAAATTGGAGGCTCGGTCATTGTAACAAAGGTTGAATGGTTGTTGAAAGTTTGAAGAGCTCAAGTATTATTATGTTGCCAAGAAGTTGAGAGAGAGAGGGAGTGGAGATGAAGGATTAGAGTAGGCTTGATCTAGCCAATATGGTTGTGATCATCCTTCTTCTATCTCATAATATATATCTGTTTCTGCTTTTTCTACTTGATAGTGTTGATATTGTATTTCTTTACATGTTGTTTCAATGGCGCAATTGATAAGTATCTTAGATGCATGCTAATTTATATTCTCCTATATATTAATGCTTTGATTGTTAAGGTTCAAATGTTTTGAAGATTACGCAGAGAGGTCTTTCACTTTTCCATGCTGAGATCTTGAGTAGGGTTACATGAAAGACTGACGTAACTCTTCTCATTTTTCTTTGTTAATCATCAGAAAATATGAATATATGTATGTTTCTTTGTGACAGTCACAGTTAATCTCAAACAGTCTACCTTGGGTCTTGGGAAGACCCAAGAGGGTATTTCATCCACAATGACTAATGCAATAAACCTTATAACAAAAATTCCTCTCTAATGAAGGAATTTAGGTTGATCCCAACAAAATATTTATCATTATAAATGTTCTTATTCCTCAAAAACAGAAAGATGTGAGAAGTGTTTTATGACTTGTTGGGAACTATAGTAGATTTATTAAGAATTTAAAAAAAATGCTGCACCTTTTTTTTTTTCTGCTAACAAAATATTTAGAATTTTGTTGGAAATACCTATGTTAGAAGGAATTTCATGAAATCAAAGACAAATTAGCAACCACACCAGTCCTTAGGGGCCCATATTTGGCCTTGTCCTTCCACATCCACACAAATTCATCCAAAAAAGTAGTGGGGGTAGCACTAGGGAAACTTCAAGGTAAATTTCCTCATGCCATCTACTTCATTAGCAATAAACTGTCTAGGGATGAGCCTAATTACATACTTACCAAAAAATAACTTTTATCTATTTTACATTCTTTGCATAAATTTAGAAACTACATTACTGGATATTAGGTCTTTGTGCATACTAACCATGCAATAATTAAGTACTTAATGAAAAGAATGATGTAAATGCTCGAACCATTAGATGGATACTATTGCTACAACAATTTTATCTAACTATTGTTAGTACACCAAGGAAAGAAAATGTTGTTGCATATTTCTTTCCTAGACTAACCTTATCAGCAAAAAATGAAGATATGGTAGATGACTAGCTCCCTCATAACCACCTCTTTACCATATCATTATTGTTTCGATAGTTTGTTGATATAGAAAAACTTTTAGCTCTTCGAAAATTTCCCTCGCATTTGTCTTCAAAGGAGAAGAGAAAAATTGTCAAGAAAAGTGCTCCTTATACTTGGATTGGGGGCAACCTCTTTAGATTGGGGCCTAATCAGATCCCAAGAATATGTGTAAGGGAAGGTGAAGTCAATGACATCATCTTAACTTGTCATGATGGACCCTGTGGGGGCCATTTTACTCCTAAGAGGATAGTCTATAAGATTCTTTAGTCAAAATACTACTTCCCTACCCTTCATCGAGATGAGAAGACATAAACTACATGATGTGATGAATGTTAGAGGATGGGGAAACCTATTCAGAGGGATGAGATGCCTATACAACCTCAAGTGTGTTCTAAGCCATTTGAGAAGTGGTATGTGGACTTCATTGGCCATATTGACCCTCCATGTGGATAGAAAAAGTACATCATTGTGTACACAAATTATTGACCAAGTGGGTTGATGTTAAAGCAGTCAAGGTAGCAACAAAACTAAAAGTAGGAGAATTAATGAGGGAAAACATTTTCCACAAATTTCATTTCCCAAAGGAATTGGTAATAGACCAAGAGTTTTAGTTAACTTCCAATTTTATAGAGGAGATCATGATGCAAAATTATTTTGGAGATAGAAAATATACCCCGTATCACCCTCAAGAAAATGTGTAAGTGGATGTGACTAATAGAGCACTAGAAAGCACTTGATGAATGTAGTTAGAAGAAACAAGAAAGATGGGGTAGAAAGGCTTATTCAAGTCCCTTGGGCCTACAACGCTACTTGGAATACCACTACTAGTTTGACCCCTTAGAGTTGGTCTATGCAAACAAGGTCCTACCATCCATTGAGTTTGAGTACCATCTATAGAATGACAACAAAATTTTACAATCCACATCACAAAAGAATAAGAAGAGAGAATGCAACAACTAAATGCACTTGATGAACTCATGTTGCAATCTCTAATGCAAAATAAAGTAGCTAAATTAAAAAGAAAATTATGGCATGATAAACACATTAAGGATAGAAACTTCCAAGAGGGTGATTGGGCCCTCTTGCATGATTCCAAGTTCAAATATTTTAAAGGGGAAATAATGACCAGATGGTTGGGACTTTATCTAGTTAAAGACAATGATAATGGCATAGTTTAGATATGTAAAATTGATAAAGAATAAGTAATACTTCTAGTGAATGCCTACAAATTGAAGTTCTATAGGAATCCCCTCTCAAGGGTTGAGTTTTCTAATTAAATAAGCAAAGAACTGAATGTGATTGAGAGCATAAGATCTCCCAATCCATTCATATTTTGATAAAAAAATAAAGTAATAAAAATAAAAATAGAATAAAATAAGAAATCAAAAGAAAAAGAAAAAAGAGAGACAAAAAACCTAGGTAAAAACCCCCCATGAGGCACCTAGGGCAGATTCACTAAGGCTAAAAACCACAATGAGGAAGTAAGTCTTCCAAAAAAAAAAAATCTTGGTTTCTTTATCTATTATGACAATTATGGAGGTATATCAAAGAACCAACAACAACGCATATAGACTAGCCTACAATTACTAGAACACTCACCTTCATAGAAACGATAAAGCTTCTCCACATACTTTTCATTCATTCACACACCATTCATAACCTTCATCCATCATTCCTAAGTATTTTGTTTTCTTCACTGTCCCAAGTTACTACAAGAATATACTATATTGCTACAAGATACCAAAGAACAATAATAGAATGCAGAGATTAAGTTTTCTTCACTTGCGAGCAAGAAGAAAGTACCTAGGGGTCCCTAACACCCATACAGTCCATCAACACCTTCCACCTTCCATTTTTCCCTTCATTGTGTCACTCTTTATTCACAATAGTCCAACATATCCACTTTTTCCCATCAGTCACATATGAGAAATACCTCTCCATCACCGCCAATAACTTCCTTCAAAATAATGGAAATTTTATTAAAGATTGAGCAAGAAAAATCATGATTTTTAGGAGCTTATATGGATGCTACGGTAAATACGCAATCCTATAACAGTGTTTAAAATCCCTGTAGGCCCAAGTCTCCATTATGTGCAAAAAGAGCCACAAACTCCACACTATCCAAAGGACAAGAAAATCATCCCTGAGAAGCTACAGGACCTCGCGTAGGATGCTAGAGGATCTTTAACCACCTACAACAGTTCACCTCATCCACCTACAATAACAAGATTTCAACCACTTGAACCAGATTCATTTAGAGAAACAACAACAACTTTATAATTTCCATCAAAATAATCAAAGGCATCGACAACAGATTAGTCTTTACAAAAATCCTCAAAAGGAAGCCTTAGTAGCAACATCCATGACACTTGAAAGAAACACTGAAGGTAAGACACATGTATGCATCTCTTATAACATCACCCTTAGTACCTATTTTAGCTTGAGGATACATTAAAAGTGCAAGAAGGAAAGGTTCTATATCTATATTTAGTTAGAGAATATTCAATGATATCAAGTAATGAACTTCACTTTCCCCCAAAGGACACCTGCATGTGTGGGAGAGGAATGAGGAAAAAGTGGAAAGGACTTGAGAGAGTGGGCCAATGTTTCTTACTCATTATGGAACATAGGGCATCATGTGGTAGATGGGGGCGACCTCACCATTGTGTGTTGATCCTATGACCTCATTGAATTAACTCCTATGTTGGGGCCCTACAAGCCTATTTTGCATGAAAATATACTTTAAAAATCTAATGAGGCCCCACCATTGCTATAGAAGATCAATCTAGATGGAAAATTTCTAAGACAACCTGTTACAATAACCAACAAGAATCTACAAGCGAAAGCTAATGGACACTATCAGAGTGTTACGAGAATGAAAATTTCTTCCAAAAAATCCATCGACCCTCAAGAAACAAAGGAAATATTTATAGGAACGTAAGTGAAAATTTATCCTCACTAACGTTTGGTATAAGTATTCAAAAAACACCTCAATTATTAGAGAAAAGCACCATTATATAGTTTCAATCCAATGAAGACATTAGTTGAATGGAATGAGTATTTAATCAAGGATATGGTGTGTAAAATAAGGAAGAGGTGCATGTTGGAGTTTTTCCGTTCCCAGACCTTAAAAAAAAAGTCAACTTCTCTCTACTACACCATTCCCCATTATACAGGAAACCTTAGGTTCCCGTAATAGTAGAAGATAAGTTTCTTTCTCCATTATGTCATAATTGTATTAAGCCATGGGGGGGATTTAACATGAGAGAGACAATAGGAATCTCAAGGATCCATCAAAACTCTAAGATCAACAACATTTTTGAAAATTACCATTGGTTACGGTTTTTTGAGAAGTTGAGAGGCTTTCAATGATAAATTTTCTATAGAATTTGCCTCAAATATCCAATAAACTGAAAGACACAAGGTAATTATTGTGGCTAGAGGCCTAATCATCTATCTAAATGAGGATCTTATCAGTAGGGTCACCACACTTCCTACAGGGCTCAAATGGAGTAAGGAGGAGAGGCTTGAGGCCATTACAGCCAAGAAAAAAATCTTCCTTTAGAATGAACAACCCATGGAGGATAGGAATGGAGTGAGAAGGGAAATACTACCATATGCATGGGATGAGGTGGCTTACCATATCCTCAAATACATTTATTGTGAGGGAAGGCTCAACACTGTAAATTCCTAACAATTTAGGTTTCTTTACCAATTAACATTTCAAGTATATTTTCCTACCCAAGAGAGACTCAACATTCCTTATTTCCTCCTTCAATCCTTAAAATAAATGAGAATAAGAGTGAAAAGGGGAAACCATCATTATCTATCTCACCATGGTTTGATCAGATTAGTAGTCTTAGAGGCCTTAGGAATCCTACTGAACTTTGTAGCCTACATTGATTTCATTTACATGGACATGGAATCTTTCTTCGAGACCCAAATAAAACCTCAACTAGAGCTAGAGCGGATAGAAACATAAGAGAAAATTGAATTAGGATCACAAAAATAAGCTAAGATAGAAGGGGAAGAACCAAATGAAGAGCTAGAAGAAAGACAAAGGAGGTATAAAAACAGATAGAGACACAATTTGAAATAAAGGTAGAGGAAGAAATGGTTGATGTATGGTTGGAAAAGGTAAATTTAACGTAATAAGAGGCTCAAAAGCCCCATGGGGCTATTAAGACATCATCTAAACCAGGAAAGAAGAGGAAAATGGGGGAAATGGAGAGAACTTGAGAAAAAAACTTAGAAGAATAATTTATTTCCACCTTACAGGCCTTGAGCACCTCAATAATTTCCAAAGAAAACCTAAGGAAAATTATCTTTAATTTAGGAGAAGGAAGAGAAATAGAATAAGGCCCAATGAAAATCCCTAGCCACCATCTGCCACTCCAATCACCATTGAGGAGTCACCTAGCCTTGAGGAGAAAGAACCTAGAAAGGATGAAGATAAAAAAATTATGATAAACTCCACCTCACTTAAAATGAAAGAGCCAAAGGCTTAGCAAGAAGGGCCAAGAACTCAATATCCCTACTTCTAGAAGAAACCATAGTGCCGCAAGAACAAAATATAGAGCTACAACATTGCAGAACCATAGGGGTATGTTAACGAGCTATGGGAGTTAGATCCTTAGCCATAATTCTCTTCTTATAATTCTTAGATTGATGTAGGGAAGGTTATTTTTATCCACCTTGCACCAATCTTATTCTTTGAGCTATAGGAAGAAAGTGGAAAAACTCATAAACATATGTGGATTACTAAATCTAAAGGGGTTGGTGACATTGGCATCATGAAGGATAAGACCAAAAATATGGGAGAAGAAATGGCCATCCTTAGATTCTATGAAGCTAACATAAGAGATGATATATATAAGGAAAACAAGAACCTAAAAGCCCAACTGCATTAAACACAAAATTTGTTGTAGGGGAAAGAAGACCAAATTTCCCCTATGGCTAGTCTCTCCATGGAGGCTATACATTGTAAACATTCTTCAAAAACTTATTCTCTATTTCTGAAATATCAGTGGTTTCAATTTCAAATAAGAAAATTGGCACAAAAAGGCACCCTTCCCCTACATGATGTAGTATAACTCATTAATTTTTGTCTCCAATGCAACGTTGAGGACAAAGCCATAATTGCAAAATTTTACATGCATAACATAGTACTACCTCACATGAACATATAGAACCCAATTATGAATTAGGTGATGTAAAATTAATGGCTTTAGCTTTATGGATGAACCATGAATAAATTAGGGTAGAGAAGGTCAAGAGAATACTAGCCAAAGAAGTAGAGGAACCAGTATGGCTCAGTGAAGAGATTCCATCACCACATCTCCTCATCTCCAATCACAAGCTCATATGAGCGGATCCTAATTTA
Organism: Pinus tabuliformis; assembly: GCA_031772625.1. Lineage (NCBI taxonomy): Eukaryota > Viridiplantae > Streptophyta > Pinopsida > Pinales > Pinaceae > Pinus > Pinus tabuliformis. The sequence continues at coordinate 1,336,255,980 of CM062804.1, read as the reverse complement.
GCAATAATATACAAGGAAATAAAGGAAAATTAAATCCTTTATTTTGAGGATAACTTTAGGTTGTTGGGTGAGGAAATCTTGCATGCATTCGAAAGAAGATGGCACACACTACCACATAGTTTAAGGGTGAGAAAATATAATTTTCTTAAAAGGTTAAGGAATGAGTTGGAAAAAAACCCTCTATACAAGAGAATCATACAAATACCTGGAGTCTACGTGATTGGGATAAATTTGAGTCCTCCCTTACTCTTGGGCCTATATGAGAATCAATATGAACAATATTAAAACATGGAATGGATAAAAATTGAGGAAAGGGTCCCATCCACAAGTGGCTACCACATATGAAACAACCTGGGATTCCAGACAAACCATCAAGATAATGAGTGAAAAGAAACAATATGAATAGTTTTATCAGAGGTTGAGAAATAGTTTCAATAACGTGTATGACGGGCCTCCCAAATAGGCACAACTTAAGGCCCATATAGCCATTCCTAGGCATATTTAACCTCTCCTTGTACACTCAATAATGCATTTTTAATATTTAACATGTTCTTAGGAGGGTTAAGAGATTATTACCATATATTGTATTCGTAACTCATTTATTGACCATGATATTGAGGATATTTGATGCATATGATGCAAGAGTCCAGTAAGAGAAAAAAATAGGGCTTGTCCCCTGTTGAAGGAAAATCGAAACTTGGTTGGCTCAAGGACATTATCACCTCCTTCTAGTTGTGAAGTCATTCGAGACCCAAATACTACTTTCTATGGTTTTTGGAGGGAATCCGTCTTCTCTTCAAGGATTTTTCCCCTTAATATTTTTTTGTATAAAGAAAGGGTCTGAGTAGCCCATTAGGATTCAAAACTTTTGCAAAATATAGTAAAAAGTAGAGAAAGGCTATTTTCCTATTATTTAATTTTTGTCACAGTTCATGTGTGAGGACATTTGTTGATTAATGGAAAGAACTCTTTGGTTTTTAGACTTATTTTCCTTTACGCAACCTTAGCCTCCTTGGGTTAGGGCCCAACCCAAGTTCTCAATTCCCCTTCGTATATTTTTACATTCCATGCATTTAGTTTAGTCATGCCTTTCTCCAATCATCTTTGAAAATATTTTATTTACAGGGTTAGTCAATAATATTATTTCCAAGTTTTCTTATATATCTTGCTTTGATCAATTTAAAAATGGTTTGTTTCATGCAGTGATAATCCTTTCATTTAAAGTTCAACTCATCCATTGTATTGTTTTATCTTCTTTAGCTAGTTAGTTTGTTAGTCATTCATGCATATTTATTTCAGTTAAACAATAGCGATCAATTTAGGTAATAGTTATTAGGCATATTTAGTAATGATTTTATGCACTTATCTCACTTACATCATCATCTTTTCACTCAATGTTACCTATTTCTGCAATATGTCAGCACATTGATTTCGATTTGGACAAGTTATACTAAACCCTAGATTTGTTTGTTTGTTGCGTGAACTCATCCATCAAAGTCACCTGAGCTTGGGAAAGAATCATTTACCATTCTACAACCCCCCTTCACCTTCTTCACCCCTTAGACTACATTTAGAACACATAAAAATGCTCTCGAGTATTTCCTATAACAAAACAGGGGCATCCTGTAGCAGTATGTAGATTACACCAAAACACCTCCAGAATTGCACCCAAGGCATATTCATCCTTCCTCAACACATTAAAATGCACATCAGACCCTAAAGATAGAGTTTAGAAGTTCAAAGGCCCTTTAGAAACCTTAACCTAGTAGTTGTGGCAAAAACTGCTTTCTTTTCTGTAATTAGGGTTTATTATTTAAATGTTCTCTTTTAGTTGTAAGTTGATTTATAATGCATCATAGAATAGACTTGGTCTCTCTACAACTTTATTGGAATGATTTTATTTCCTTTTTACAGTTATATAGGTTTATTTTTTTTCACCTGCTTTCTTGCAAAATAGAGCAGGGTTAATTTTTGTCATTTACTTTCCTGCAAATTAGAGTATGCTTATTTTCTATTCCTTTTTTTTTAGCATTTCTTGTATCCTAGATAGAAGAAGCAATATTTATATAACTTAGTTTCTCTTCAGTTGCATCATATCAACCAAATAATAATGCATTTTATGCCACACGCATAGGGCTACCATCTCTTAAGTTTGTATGAAGCCCCGATTGATATTTAAAGTTGTGACCCTAAAGAGTTTCAACATTCGTGTTGTAGGACCACCAAATTAGAGAATGTAGACATTATGGAAGACATAGGAAGATAATTTGAGAGAGAGTTTACCAGGTTAGGTTAACATAGGAGTATGGATTTTTTTTATAGATAGTCGTGCCCCATTGCCATTGATGTCAAAGGGGGAGAGCATGCAAACATTAACTGCTTGTGATAATGCAGAAATTGATTACGGGAGAGAATGCAGACCTTGATACTACAAATGGGGGCATTGATAAAAGGAAGGAAAAAAATAAGGAGGAGGCTTTGCTGTCAGATAGGGGGATTCCATACCACTTTTTTCAGGAGGATATTGTTACAAGTTAATTGACATCAATGACCATCAACGTCTGATGGTTTTTTCATCAATGACAAAGGGTGATATTGTTGCACATAGTTTTTTCATTTGATGATAACATATGTCATTGATGTCAAAAGGGAATACCTAAGGAAGTAGTAGTGTCACCTATGAAGTAATATCATAACCTAATCTCTTCGATTAATAATTACTTCTGTAGTTATGATTATCCTACCTTAGTTCATTATCTCCTCCTTATTTGGAGTACATCCTCTTCCATTATTTATATTCAGAGTATCATTATCATTTTAGTTTCTACTCATGTTTTCAAATCCTATCTTTTCATGACTACTACCTTTGAAATCCTTCACCAAATAATTCATATCATAATAATATTTGAACATAGAACTTCCATAGTAGGCAAAACATCAAATAGAGAAATCATGGGTTTTTTCTTAGGGTGCATAACATGATCCAAAACTCACATCAGGACCTTGAACACTCAAGGTAGGTTCATTTTCTGGCTCAACGTTTTTTCTTTGCCAAACCTTAGTGCGGCTTTCTCCTCACCTTATAGAGCCCTTTCCTTCCATGGTTTTCTTAGGGAACCTCTCATCGAATTCTAGTACACTATGACCAAGATTATGGAATCTAAATAATCTTGTATAATACTAGAGAAGGATAAATTGATATATACTTTATTCTATTGAATATATATGGATCTAATTTTCCTAAAAATGTGTTTATAGATGGTTGATAACCATGTTTGTCATAGGCTTTGCAATCCCTAGCCTTATGCCCAAAATTTATACATAAACATAAATAATCAAGAAATGTACTTCAATACCTGGATGAAAAAGATACCCTTGAATATCTTCTAATGATATTAATATGTGTTGGAGGAGAATTGAACTTCTGATGATACTTATTGTCATCTTCCTACTTATGGGATTCTTGAGAACATCAAAAAAACTACCTGTAGTAGCAATAATTCTAATCTGGCCTCATTCAACTTTGTCTTCAAATTTTCTTCAAATTCAATGTTTGGAGACTTGGAGCTTGATTATTCTTTGTATGAAGAATTACTTATATAACCAAGACCCGTTTTGTCACTTGGATATTTCTCATGGCTTGGAATGTTATTCAACTTTTGCAAAGTATTTAAGTTCGTATTGAGCTTTCCAATTTCAACCCTCAATGAAACAACTTCTTCAAGTTGTGATTTCAAGGAGATGACTTCCTCTTCAATCTCTACTTCAATTTTGTTTAAGTCCTCAAATTTGTCTTTAAGATTACTTGTTAAAATTACTTCTCTCTTGCTTGCCTCTTCTACCTTGACCTATAAGTGACCAAGTTATTCTTCTTCTTTGATAATCTTGTAATTCTTTTATTCCAAGTCTTTCATCATTTCTTCCAATTGAAGCACCAGAACATCTTCACTCCTTTTATATTCTTCCAAGTGTGATTTTAAGGAAGCTATATCACATTCCCTATTATCTGAAAGTTTATATTCCCCTTTTCTTTTAGCCATCATATGATTGTATATTTTTTTCTATATTATTTCTCAAGGAGGTATCATCCTATATTAGGGTTTCACAGCTTTTGCTACCATACTTCATCCAATATTATTTATTCCAATTGAGCCCTAAAAGTAGAAATATCACAATCCCATTTCTTTTAGAGTTCATCTCATTCTTGGAGTTGCTCTTCTAATTGAGTAAATTTTCTTCTAGTTACTTGGGTCTCAGTCACATGCATGACTTGTCATGGGAGCGATTGGGTTTATAGCTCATCAAAATGACAAGTTGTCTCAGGGGTTTGGCACCTAGATGGGTTAGTTTTCTCTTGAAGGTTTTGTAGCTCTTGAGAAAGGTCAATTTGGTTTTGTTTTCTTGGTTCCACTTCCTTAACTATACATGGGGATTTGAATCACATCATAGTAACTCTTTGTCACATGTCTACCTTAGTGGACCAATTACCTTAGATAAATGTGGGAGGAGGATGTTATAGTGTTAATTCTTGCTAATGCATTGCAAGATAATGTTGTATTTATTTACTCTTTATTTGAGGTTGGCTCCTGGTGTATATACTTTTCTTTTGATGTTACTTATTTCTTTTCTTTGTCCTCTTCAAAATTTATGTAAAATAATTCATTCTCAATACACTTATGACCTTTACTGTATTTTCTATCCCAACTATATCAAATCCCTTTTTCTATTCTTTCCTCTAGTTGTTGTGGTGTCAACCTTGTAGGTTGTGGGAGGCTAGGAACAAAAACAATACCATCTTTATAGTTGCAAGTAGTAGGCCTTCTTGTTGCAATAATTTTTCTTTCAACTTTTCTTGACACCCTGAATGCATTTTGCAATGAATTAGGTGCCCAAAGGAGAAACTCATGTTGGATGTTATCCTTTAAATTACCTATGAATACATCAATGATATGTTCCTCTAGAATATCAACTACCATGATACTCAATCTTTGGAAGTCCTCAATGTGCTCTACCATTGACGCCTTTTGTTTGAGATTTATCATTTGGCTAAATAAGGTATTGTTCTTTCTATCTTCATAATGTTCTACCAATTCCACCGTAAGGATTGTCCAAGTAAAAATTGATTTATGAGAACAAATCCATCGATACCACACAAACTAATTGGGCTCTAAGCATAAATATGCAATGCGTACCTTTTGTGTGTGTGGCACATCATGTATATCAAATAATTTCTCGACCTATAGTATCCATGTTACAGGATCCTTGCGCTCAAAATTCCTCACATTGATCTTTGGAATTTAGTTGGACTTCAACCCACAATTGGAGTCTCTAAAATAATAATTCATTCCTTTTTTCTTCATCTTTTTTTTCATGGAATACCTTGTCACCATTAGGAATCCTTTCTTGCAACAACTATGTCAAGCCTTCCTTCAACCATTCCATATTGACATTCATCATTGCTCCATGTCTGAATTTAAACCATCCATATCCCCGTTTAAACCATCAATCTTAATGTTCATCATCCGTTCCAATTCATTTGTGGTTACTCTTTACGAGAGAGAAATTTGTTGCACTTGGTCTTGTAATTTTGATATATCATGTTACATTTCTTCCTCTTCTTCATGCATCATAGTAGAGATTTTGGGTTGCTTACTAGGAGTATCCATTTTTTTCTGCGAGGCATACTTGAACCAAATAAAGATATATATGCTTTACTATGCCCTTTGAATCACTTCAGACCGATTTTTCAAACAAAATTTAAGCAAATTTTAAAAAATACATGCCTTTCTCTTTCTTTTTGGAGTTTGATCTTGAAACTATTGTATCTCTAGACTTTTGGCCTCTCAAGGTCTGAATTTTTTCCTTGTGATAACTCTTTGTATCCTCTTTTCAATTCCATCAGTTACACCAATATTGGACTCTTCAAGGTAAATTTAGGCCAAATATCCCAATATGGCCTTCTTGTGGACTGGTTCAGTAGATTGAATTTGTATGGAATTCCATATGTCACTATTTCCACCTTAGGCCCAAAAAATAATACCAAAGAAACTATAGTCCATGAAATTTCATATAGTTTTTATGAAATTCACTTTGGATACCTGGGAAAAAAAGTTATGACAATTTTCCCCAAGACACCTGTTTGAGACACAATTCTAGAGCATACAAAAACCATAAATTCCTTGAATCATATATCTACGAATATAGTGAACAAACCTCTAAAATTTTGACATGATGCTCATCAAGGTTTTGGTTCCACGTGGTAGAAAGTTTAGCCTCTAAAGCCTAGCAAAAAAAATATCTATTGTGAAACTTCGAAGATGACCTGTTTGAAGCAACAAAACCCTAGGATCTAAAGCTCTAATACCAAATGTTATGTAACAAGATCATAAAATAGAAGAATAGACACATCAACGACTTGAAAATATGCTTCTTTGAGGGGGAAACATACTATTATGTGACATAAATAAGAAATTGTTCGATGATACAAATGGCAAGACCTCCTTGATATATATAAGAGTCTAAAGGGTCATAATATAATCAGGGCCTACATAACAATAATAATGTAAGGGAATAACAATAACAATAGTGGGATTTTATGGGGCACAAAAATAACAATAGGGGGCTACATGGGCACAAGAAAAACAATATGGGGGATACAGTAGAATTATAGGGGCCTAACATACTATCTCAAGGAAATAATATCACCCATTGGTTATGTTACCTCTTCTTTCGATATATGTTGGGAAAGATATGTTCCTTTATACTCTAAACAATATGTTTGATCCACATTCTTTTCTATATCCCCTAAATTATACTCTTGCTTCTTTATATCTCCTTTTCATTTGAAATTATCGTATTAGTTGTAATGGTATTAAGGGAACTTTGTTTGGAGTTGGTGTTCCAAGTTGCTAGCTCTTTACAAAGTTTATTTATTTATTATTGTTGTTGCGATTCTGATTCTATGAGGGCCTTCAGGTGGATGTTAATGGAGGAAAATTATTTTTCCTTATTAGCTTATTAATCTAATTATTGAGAGTATTAATCATCTAATTGGATTTGTCTAATTTGAAAAAGAAATCTAATGTCTCACTCAAAACTAACTCCATACCCTTTATCCCCCCTTATGTAGAAATACGTTGTGAGTCCAATCTTTGGTTGATTGCTTCAACTATCATGAAGGGATTTTGTTGTCCCATGTTTCTTTGTGGAATATAATATAATCCCCTAAAATAACAATAATCATATGAGATGTATAAACACTTGTTGTTTCTCGTGTCATGCATGGAATTAGGAGCTCTATTGTTGATCACGATGAAACTAGAACCTCTAATTGGATGCAGAGAACCCACTCTTTGCACTGCACACATCCTTTAAGACATGAGATATAATACTTGCAGCCCTACGTATGAACCAATATCATTTTCATGATTAGTTGAAAGAAGAGCTTGAATAAGCATGCTTCAAGATGAAACATGATTTCCATCTTCATTAAACTCTCTAGTATGCAAATTTGGCAATGGTGATGGAGTTATTGTGGAAGAAATACATGACAATGATTCATTCATGGATGGAATTCGCTAATGATTATGCCATTTTATGACTCTTTATAAGTAATACAACAAGCATGACCATGAGAACTTTAAAAATAAAAGGCAACTCAAAAATTTTAAATGTACAGGGTGAAATTTTTTGGGGTTATTGTAGCGGCTACAAATGTAAGCTCATATAGCAATCATTATATGTTATTTCATAAACTTTATTTTTTATTTAGAGTTAGAAGTTAAGAGCTTCCATTGTTATTACAAATAAAAATTTTGTATAAATCATTCTCAAGTAATTAAAAAAAACGTTTTTATCTTCTTCAATTTTCTCTCTTCATAAAAGTCCATGTTTATATACACTACGTCGTATAAAAGTACGACTACAAGCCTCTTCTTATTTTTATTTTTTTAAAGATTTGTAGAAAGTTAATCAAATCAAATTCAATTTAGGTAGGGGTTCAGGTTTTTTCTACTAGTTAGGGTTCTTTATAATTATGTGGCTCCTTTTGAGATAAATTTGTTCATAGTGAAGAATAAATTTGGTGAAGATCGAATTTGGTGTTACTAGATCTCCATGGGACCGAATCATTTTTTTCTTGTTAAGGTTTCCTTGTGGCTACATGGTGGATTAGTAAAAAAATTCTAATCTACTTAGTGGTAGGTTGTGATAAAGGGCTATCTATCTATCTATCTATCTATCTATCTATCTATCTATCTATATATATATATATATATATATATATATATATATATATATATATATATATATATATATATATATATATATATACTACATATATCAAGCTATACTACTTTTTCACACAGTTACAACCATAATATCCAGATACAATGTTCAAAAAATAGAATTTTGCCATCTTCTGTTGACATGACAAGCTTGAAAATTATATTTTTTTGGACTGTTGGTGTTCAAAAGGAAAAATTACATGTACTTGAAATTGTTCCATATGCATTGTTCCACTAATTTTCAAATCTCCACTGTTGGCATGATATGACTCGATTTCTCCTAGTTGCTCATGTTTCTTAAAGGATTTTTGGTTCTGCAAGCAAACATCCAATTTTTATCTCATTTCCCATGGGGATTGAATTCATAGTAAAGATTCGTATAGCTCCTTGACATATGATCAAACTATTAGAAACCTTGAGTGCTACTGAGAGTAGGGGGTGAATCAATAATGTTCCTTATGATATATTATTACCAATTTTAACTTCAACTAATTCATGCATTAATCGAACTAGCAATAGATTAATAGATCATCACATAAGAATATAATCATGTGAACAATTAAAATGAAATAACCATAAGAGAAACAATGCACAACTTAATAATCATAGACATCAGACACAAGGATATCTGGAGGAAACCCTTCTGAGATAAAAACCACCCTTGCTGCTACTGTGTTGCTCTGAATATTCTATTATGTGTCAAGAAAAAAGATGTATTTTACATAGATTTCTAACTACCACCAGCTAGGAGACTCGACCTCAAACAATAGTGAGCCTACCAAGACAAGCTAGGAGACTCGATCACAAAGATATAGTGAGTTGGTGACCATGAACTATTCCAACTCCCACTAAGAAAAAACGACCACTTTCGCAACCCTTCTACTAGCTCCCACTAGGACGGAGTCACTGCTCCAACTTAGCAAGCATCTACTTACTAGAGGGCACTACTCCACAACTCTATGCAGACCTCAATTTCATTCATTTTCAAACTAGATCACCAAGACATTATGCTAAAAAATATTCAACTCTACTATTAAACTCTAGTAGCAAGACAACATCAATAAAATCAACAACGTAAAAATAAATAGCTCATCAACACAAATAATCAGTAGAAAAAATCTCAACCATCAACACTCATCAACAAACCCACTCATGATACATACATCACTATCGATGCAAATTCAATATACAGAAAACCATGAATGTATCAAAAACATAAAAATAATATGGAATTTTTCCATATGAACCAACAACCTTGAAAAACAAATGTCAACTAATAAAATGGATGCTATCCTCAATCCATTCTATGCTGTTAAATTATGAAGAAACACTCTCTACCACTGATCTGATATGAAATCTTATATTCTACTTTAGTACTTTACTACATGCCTTTGAGCTTCTCATTGCACTACCATCTCAACTCATAAGATGACGTATCTTTTATCACCAATATGGAAAAATCATTCTTCCTCCCTATAACCCTCTCTCACTTTCATTCACAATAACCAACGAGATGTCAAATCCAAAATGGGATATCTATAATATGTTGGGTGAATTCCTCTTTTGGTTTGAGTTCATAGGTGCAGAACTTTGACAAAATACATCCATAACCATCACTAATTTTGCATTTAAAGAATTGACACCCAATGGAGGACTTATTCAACCACTTTTGACCTTATCCAATTAATTTAGAAGCTTCTAGGAATTACCAAGTGGAAATACTTCGGATGTGCGCAAGGAGTGTGGAGAAATTCTCCTGTAGAGCCACAACCATAGGGACAGCACAAGAAAATCTTGGTTGAAACGATTACAACTAAACCCATGATATTATCAGATATTGGCTAAAGGCTTACAACCACACTCATGACACTCTCGCTAAGTGGTTGTGGAGGAGGATGAGGAAAAATCAACTCCTTTCAGCTCAAAAATCTACCAAACTATTTGAATAGCTTCTTTGACATCTGCATAGACCTCTAGACCATTTCCAAGATTTGTGACACTTTTGCAATTGGGTTATCTTCAAAACCAAGTGCCACCGCCAAGTTGACCTAGAAGCCAACAAGATAAGAGTTGACATGAGTACCAAAAACCATCTACTCTCCTCAACCACCTACATAGCCTATGACACCTCTACACAACTCTATAACACCTCTACAAGAAGTCCAACTATGAAGTCAACCAATCAACTAGTCCAAACACCTCTTTAACAAGTCATGAACATGGACATGAAGACCCATTCTATTTAACTAATCAACATGGATCATCATCTAAAGACCCGACCAAACACCACATCAATGACATCATCTAAACAATCATAAGCTCAACATCAATGCATCATCTACAACATCACAAGGCATCGCAAGTTTGGCATCAATACATCATGAGGCCATTACAACGTTGACATCGATGCCAACAAAAATAAATTGAAACCATGAAAACCATAATGGCAACACCAGCTCTAATCATTGCGATAACCTAATCGAAGGGGAGTTTCCTTGGGCATACTATAGGATCCATGACTTCTAGCCCTCTCCCTTAGAATGAATCAAGCTCCCCATTGGGTGAGAGTTTTTTCATGGTTGGAAGTACCCTAAGCTCTCAATTCGATACCTTTCAGGCAAAGAAGAAGAAGGAGGACGATTTATACTCATCTATACGTTTCCCCAATTATCACAAAAATAACCCTTTTAGGGATGCCCAATGAATAATATTGAGACATGTAGCATCTGTGAGAAAAATAATTTGACTCAAGGATGCCCCTATCTAGCTAGGTTGAAGGCCACGTTCCAAAAAACTAATTAAGAAACTAAACAAATCTACTTCATGGTCCAAGATAAACCCTAGCCCACTCAATCATTTGGAAACACACCCCCAAATCCATCTCTATATCCTCCTACAAACTTTTGTTGGTATCCTCTTATACCTTGGCCTCAGTGGCCCCCAAAAATTCCAAATCATGGGTGGCTATCAGGCTAGAGAGGACCTATTTATGGGCATATGACACCACAAGAACAACCTCAAAATTGCCCACAACAACTTTAACTACCTCCAAATGAACCTAAGCAATTTCAAACTCAGGAGAGACCTCAGTTGCCAACCTGGATGATGCCTAATAAAAAGTGTTTAGCAACTCAACCCATTGATAATGTTGAGCTATCCTTCTTTCTAGCTTACAATTTGTCATTAATGGGTTGTCAAGATATTCATCTATGTTCTAGGAAGGATGTCCAAAATTAGACTTACCCTATCATTCTGGAACATGATGATGAATATTCTTCGCTAGGACTACCACTACTTCCCTCTAAAACTCAAGATATGATAGTTAATATAACTCTTGAAAAATAACCTTCTCCTTACCCAGAGAGGTTATGTTTGGAACAACCCCCAGTATAACCTATGTTTGATTTTCTAGGAGAGATAAGTAATTTATGGGTTAAAATTACACTATTCCATGCCATTAGAGATGTTCATATATATGCAAAATAAGTTTAAGAACTCTGTTTGAAAAATACAAGAAGGAAAAAGAAGGACCATAAGATAGTTCAGGTCATAAGGAAGTTAATTAACCTAATGCCACATAAGGCTTACAACAAAATCTGGAGATCCCATAGTTCTTGTTGTGACAGTTAATATTAAAAATATCCCTATAGAAAATACTTTAATTGACCTAGGGGAAAGCATCAATGTAATATCTAAAAAGACTATGGAAGGGCTTGGATTACCATGATTGATACCAACTCCCACTGTCCTCCCGTTGGTTGATTGATATACCATAAAGGTAGAAGGATTTGTGGAAGCTATAATTATTTCCATCGACTCATGGGAATATTCAGCTGATGTCATAATTCTCCATCATAAAGTAAACGTTGGTGGCTACCCACTGATCCTAGGGATACCTTGGCTAGCCATAGTGGATGCCTACATTAACTGTAGGTCTTGGGATAGGACTCTTTCACTTGGGAACTCCACAAAAAATATTACATTGTATCTGTATTCCAAACCTTCACTGGAATTTAGGAACCCTCTATGGTTTGAGGCTAGCAATGAAGAATCCACGGACCTCTCCTAACCCTTGACCACACTAATACTTTAAAGGAAGACACTGAAGATCACCTAATTTGTACCATTTTAACCAACCCTCATATTGACAGTCTCTCATTATATGACCAAACCTTAGGGAAACATTTTTAAGATACATTCTCACTTGCTAAGTTGGTACAAAAATTCGATACGATAGCCTCACTAAGTACTGATATTGGAAATCAAACTAACGCTATTGAAATCTATCCTAGAAAGACTATTCATGTCAATGCCCATTTAGATCCCTAAAAACAAAACCACTTATAAATATACTCCAAAGGAATAAGAATTCTATTTCTTAGGACTATACTGATATGAAAGGGATTCCTTCTAATCTCCACACTCATCATATCTATTTGAAGGAGGATGCTCTACTAGTCATGAAACCCTAGAGAAGGATGAATTCAACTCTTTAGGAAATTTTGAAAGAAGAATTACATAAACTATTGGATTCTAACTTTATTTATCCCATTTCCCATAGCAAGTGGGTTTCTCTTTTAGTTGTTGTTCCCAAAAGGAATGGGGAATGGTGAATATATGTCAACTATCAAGAGTTGAATAAGGCTACTTTGAAGGGTTATTTTTCATTACCTTTTATTGACCAATTCATGGACACCCTGACTGGAAATGGATTTTTCTCTTTAGCTGATGGATTCAGTGGCTATAATCAAATTTTGTTAGCCCCTAAAGACCAGGAAAATACTACTTTTACTTTCCCATGGGGGACATATGTATACTAAGTACTCCAGTTTGGTTTTTGTAATAGTTTAATGACCTTCGAACCAACTATTCTCGACATATTTTCTGATATGATCATTGATTGTATCAAGATCTATATGGATGAATTCACTGTCTATGGAGACACATTTGAAGAAATCTTTAATAACTTGGAGACAATATTGGTCCGATGTCAAGAGATGAATCTAACTCTCAGTAATGTAAAGTGTTAGATGCTCCTTAATTAGGGGATTGTGTTAGGACATCATGTTTCCTTTGAAGGGATTAGAGTGGACCTCACCAAAGTAGAACTCACTCTTAAGCTAGCCACCCCTACCACAACGAAATACATTCACAAATTTTTGAGCTATGGACTATAATATCGAAGGTTTATGGAAAATTTCACCAAGATAACTTCTCCCATTTTTCATATTTTAACAAAGGCTACAAAATTTTCTTGGAATGATCAATATCAATTATCTTTCAATACACTTAAGTATAAATTTTCCACCGCTCCCATTATACAAGGTCCTAATTGGTCTCTTCCCTTTCACATCGACACTGATACTTTAGACATGACTATTAGGTTTGTATTGGCACAAAAAGAGAACAAATCCATATGTGATCTATTACATTAGTAAAACATGACCCCAACTAAGTTCAATTACAAAGTTATCGAAAGAAAATTCCTTTTTGTAGTCCACACCATCAACAATTTTCACCACTACATTACTGGATGCCTTGTGTTTATGCATACTAATCAATCATCCATCTGATACATTATGGACAAAACTATCACTCATGGCAGGATAACTAGATGGTTGCTTCTTTTACAAGAACATGACATCACTAATATTTCTAAACCTGGGAAGGAAAATGTGGTTGTTGATTTTATTTCATGACTACATAATGAAAATAAATTTGATTCTACAGAAGATATCTCTCGAGGTGAACATTATTTCACTTTATCTACTGAATTACCTTGGCTCAAAGTTATTGCTAATATTTGGTTGTAGGGAAAACTCCGTAACACCTATCACCCAAAGAGCAATAAAAGGTCATAAGGGATAGTGCCAAGTACTCTTGGAGTCAAGGTTACCTATTTTGAACCAAACCTAATCATGTGATTAGGCGATGTGTCTGCGAAGATGAAATTTACAAAATTTTAAATGGTTTCCATGATGAACCTGGTGGGGGACACTTTTTAGACAAACGACAGTAAACATAGTTCTATGATAGGAGCAGAATTGGCCCACTATTATTAGAGATGCCAAGAAGTATGTCAAATGTTGTGACAAATGTCAGAGAATGGGAAAGCCAACACATTCTGATGCGATGCCATTATAGCCATAGATAATGTTAGAAACTTTTGAGAATTAGGCTCTTAATTTCATGGGACCAATTAATCCACCATGAGAGAATAAATCATACATCTTGGTATGTATTGATTATGTGAATAAATGGGAGGAGGAAAAAGCTTTACCAAAGGAAGTTAAATAAGTAGCAGCTGGATTTTTATATGGGGAGATATTTGTTTGGTTTGGAATTCCATGAGAGATTATTATAGACTAGTGAAATTAGTTCACTTAAACACTTATCCAGAATATCACCAAGAAATTCAAAATCATGCACAAACTATCCACCCCCTACCATCCACCAGCAAACAAACAAGTGGAAGTTACTGAGAACGTTCTAGAAAATATCTTGACCAAAAAATTGCAACAACATCATAGAGATTAGGTCAAGAAGCTTCCAGAAGATGTGGTATTATGGGGCTACTTGGAAGGAAACCATGGGTTTCACTCTGTACGAGATTGTGTATAGGACCATGTTGTTCCCCCTATCGAATTTGACAATAAGACATTGAGAACTGTGTTAGCCTCCTATTGCAACAGGTGTTCATTTTTCATGATTGACATTTTTACAGGCCAAATATGTCATACTTTGCAAGCTGCAGTGTTCCATATTTCCAGAAGAGACCAAAGAGGAAAGCCATAAAGTGTGCTAGTCCAAATGCCACTGCTGTATTCCAATTTTGATGAGTCATTCCATTTTGAAGAATTCATTCAGTTAAGGGAAGGCTAAATAATTTAATCTTGGCCTCCCTAGGTTTCAATTTCCTGTTTTAGAATATAGAGAATGTATATGTCCAAACAGTTTAATCTTGGCAGATTTGTAGATAGGTAGAGAATCAAAGGGACCCAACTGCTTAATCTGGGCCCTGGCAGAAATAAGTGTAGATTTAGATAGGAAATCATTCAAAAGAAAAATTGTAAAGCTGGGTCTGCAAGTCTAAGTGCACCAAAACCAAAAAGAAGAAAAAATTTAGGTGAGTAGGCTGGGTAGGTAGTTTTTGAGGTTGCAGAAGGATGATTTATGATCAATTTTGTGTTCCTAAGTATATATCTTTTCAGATCACAGTTGCAGGCAGTTTTTCATCTGAAGGAGCTCAAGCTGGACATCACTAACTGCCCCTTCTTGTAATTCCCCAAGTCACTTACTAATTTCCTCAAGGAGGTCAAGATCTACTTGATTCCTCTTAGTTTCATCATTCTCCATGTCATTTGTCTTGGTGAAGATTTGCTTCACTCAAGGATCCTTTATTTCTCATTTACAAGTTCTTTTCCCCAAAATTAGCCTAAGGTCCTCTACCTTAGCGCCTGCTTATCATCTCCATATTAACTACTAACTCTAGTATATAACTCCCTATCAGTTTTCCCCTTTTCCCTACTAAAAATATGTATATAAAACTCCCCTATATAAATATCCCCTCCCTGGCAATATAGCCATATTTCTTCTTAGTCAGGGAAAAAGCAGTCTATCTGGGGCTGCTTTTAGCCCATCCGAGTCATAGCAAGAGTTAGATGACACCTGGTCATGCTAACAACCTCTCCCCTTGCCCTAAAACCCTCAAAAAACCCACTTTGGCGCCCTTACACCAAAGTTTTATTCACAAAAACATATCCCGCCCGCTTATTAACCCCCAAACCCACAAAACCTAAGTTTAAACCCCGCCGCGCTTTATTTAAATGGGAATATTCCCCAGAATCCCGCCCTTATACCTCCGCCGTTCCACATTCACCGCCAACCGTTAGATCGCCCGCCCCACAGATCTACGGTGGGCGGGCCTTCCCGTCCCCCAACACGCCCGAAGGTTAGCGTCTGGAATATGGGCGGTATTGCCGCTGTACTCCCGCCACGCGTCACCTTCCCGGGCGTGGCGAAGCCCCCTCCCCCGAAACCACCTCTGTCCAAAGGCGGTGTGCCCCAAAACCGGAAACCGCCTCCTGCCCAGTGACGTCACCCGCTTGTGTCACCCCCATCTGCCCAGTCACCATGACACATCATTCGCCTGCGTGGCCTCTTGCCACTGTACCACCGAGTCACCCTGCCACGTGTCCTGCCACCGTGTCCCCTGTCGTATTGCCACGTCACCTCCGTACGTGATGATGTCATCTCGCTGACGTCATCTGCCGTACAAAGTCCCACCATGCTGACGTCATGCTGATGTCATCAGCAATTTTGGCGTGAAGGGCGAAAATCGCACTCTGGAGCCCCGGAATCAGTTTCTGAGGCAGTTTATGGGGAATCTTTTCATCACGCAGCCCCCAGCAAGCCTAAAAGGCACCGAATGACCCGTTTTTCTTCGCGAAGCATGCAGAAAGGAGTAGAAGACAGTTTTAGAGGAAATAGAGGCGAAACAATGGGCATTAATTTTTTATTAGACCCACAGCAAAGGAGAGAAGTGACCCAATTCATTTGTCAGAGAGTATCAGAGGAAAGAGAATCAGCAAAGTGTACCAGTTAAATTTTTTAAAAGAAACCTTCAGTTCCCAAAGCAGGTTAACATTTAATGGCCGCCAACAAAGTCAAATCAGGTGGTGAAAGCCCATCCCTCCTCTCAAATCACAGTTGAAGCATTTAAGGACACCGAACTACAATGGAGCAGAGACCCATGCACAGTTATTGCAGAGACAACTGCACCAAGCCACCGATGTTATCGGGAAAAGTGTCTATTCAGAACGACCCTATCCCACTGGGTTGTGACAGAGACCTCAGAAACAAACAGGGAAAACTACTCTTGTATTCTCCTTTATGAACTATAAACGAAGAGGAATAGGATGGACCAACCTGTGTCTTGCGCTAGTCCTTTGATCCAATCTCTCTTCTCTTTGACAGCTTCCAGCTACCTTCTCCCTTACTCGCCCAGCATCACCAAGTTCCTGCAAGATCACAGAAAGAGGAAACTACACAAAGACATGGGTTTATGTTCATAAAAAGCTTAGGATCATATTTAAGCTAAACATACAAATATAACAAACATCAGTGATATACAAGCATGTAGGAGAAACTCAAATAGTTTTATTAATAAAACAAGAAGATCCAGGAGGAGTTACAACCGATGATTCCTAATCCAGCATCAACCTCCCAGCATAGAATCCCTTCTTCACCTCCAACAAAGCATAAATCACCCAATACTCTGATATCTATCACAAAACCAACAGAAATTCTCTGCAATGTACAAAATTCCAGCCCCCTTGGATCTCTTGGTGAGGGATCCATATATAGATGTATGCAAAGAGGATGAGTCAGCTCATGAATTGATTAGTGGCTTCTCTCTGTCAGTTCTTGCTTCCACTTGGAGACTGAGAGCCTCTTACTCATCACTAGTCGAATTCAGTGAGGCAAGTGTCATTGGAGAAGATTCTGGAAACTTCCATTGTCTCTCCACCTCGTGGAATGACTCTGCCACTTGTCATTTCCCGCTCAACGCACCCTGGTAGTGCATTCAAGTGCGTTGCAGTGCACCTAGCCAGTGTATTTGGGTGCTTTGCAACGCAGCTAGCTAGTGGAGCATCTGAAATGATCCTGATTTGACTAGTTCTGAGCAGTTTCTGGTGGAGAACTTCTGGGAGAAGCTGTAATTTTTTGACCTTGTTTCTTTAGGAGCTGGAACAACACTTTTAGGGACTTAGGATCCCTTGGTTTATGGACATTTCATGCTTATAGCTGTAAGGCACAAAAATGTCTATAACAGTTGCCCCCTAAAGTATGAGGCCGTTTATCGGGTGAAATGCTTTATTAGGAGGATCCGAAGTTCTTCTAATGCTGGGGAGGAGACCTGTAATAAGATACAATAGAATACATTATCTTCATACTGTTTTCATGATCTAGCTGAGGCGGGCATTCCCATGCTCAGCTTTATAAATTCATTTTCATGTACATAGGACAGACAATCGTTTGATGGTAGACTGATGATTCTGATGAAGGCATCATCCTTTTGGGTAGGATGATTATCTGTGCTGCAATGCTGTACATTTCAATGTTTTTATTTTTCCTGAATATATATCGCACCCCGGATGGATGAAACTAGATCCGGGGTCTTCAATCTCGTCCGATCTTCACTCGAAGTACAAGTCGATCCATGTGAGAAATGTTTTGAAGTTGAACATGGAAAGACATCGCTTGATTACCAGTCAATGATGTAAACTATTAACAAGCGCAAGAGGAATCACCGATAATGATAATGACCCTCAAGGTACTACAGTACAATCCACGTGGTGTGAATAAAGGACTTGGCATCGAACACCACGCAAAATCTTTCGGTCGAAGGTCATTGATGTATACCTGTCGCCGGAAGTGAGAAACTTGCCATTGAGGCATGCAAGCTTCAAAGTACTGAAGGGGTTGTTCCTAGATCAACTTCTTGGATAATGAGCTGATGTCGACAAGAAGCGATCTGTCAAAGGAGGGCCTTAATGAATCCCACATCAATGACGTGGAATAGAGCAAATCATTTTGATGGAGGTGAAAACGATCTAGTGATATATGGTTCAGGGTGGCGGTCATGAAAGAATGAAGTATAATGTATGGTAGTGGATGGGACACGGGTGACTTCTCTGGATGACTTCTCTTGAACATGTCGGCGACACTTATGTGATGGATTGGTAGCATTTACCCCAAATGTGGATGGTATGGCGTGACCATGGTGATGTGACTGGTGAATGAAACAACCCAACCCGACTCAGGTACGGAGTGGAAGTGTCATGTTCAAGAGCGACTTGCTACCAATAAAGTTTCTTTGAGTTTTCTTCCCAATTTTTCCCCAGTCATTACTGACCAGTACCTCTTTATTTTTGTCAAGCTTGAGGAGGATAACATATGCTTGTTCTATAATTTTCCCTTCGGGCAAACCCATCACTATGTTTTAACGAGCCTAGCGATAGTGAAACTCGTTCTCGTCTAAAGACAAGTTTGTCGCTATTAATCTTTTTAACGAGTCTAACGACAAAGATAACTCGGTCCTTTTCATTTTTAGAGAGTCTGAAAAGGTACGTAAAGGTAACTCCGGAATTCCTTTTTCGTCATCTAATCCCTTAAGTCCGAAAAAGTATAAAACAATACAGAAGGGATGAGTTTTCGATAGTTTTAACGAGCCGAACAAAACAAGCGCTCGATCTTTTTGTGCAATAATCCCTCAGGTCCAAAAAGATTAAAATCTAGAGGAGGGATAGCACTTCCGGTCGCTTTAACGAGCTGGAAGGCCAAAACTCGGCAATCTTTTCATATTTTACGAGTCAGATGAAAAGAGCTTAAAGAAGACTCGTCTTTTGAGGAACGAGTGATAAAATGGGTAGCAGCTGATTCCAGGTAAGGTTTGGAATTTTCCAATCATGGCAGTGTCACAAGGATGGCTGGTGAAATCACTCTTCGCAGCTGTTCCTCAAAATGGGTAAACAATCAAATGGAGGTGAATGATCGGCCAATGGAAAAGTGGAGGTGACGGTGCAAACACGACCAAGGCTTTAATGGCTAAAAATGCTTCATTCACGGTGGTTATTTACCGGGGGATAGTTCATTTTTTAACGAGCTTAAACGCGGGTGGAAACATTTGCTCGGTCTTATGTTTATTTTTTAACGAGCTTGAACTATGTGCTAAAACTGCTTGATTAATCCAGTCATATGATAAGAATGTCTCATATAAAAACGGCAAATGTCGCGACAATATATAAGTCATGGGGTTGCAATCTGACAGAATGGTAGTTTTCCGAAAGAGGACATAGTGTCGAAATCTTTGGATCGCTTGAACTGCTGCAAGTGCTAGTTTTTCAACATAAGAATATTTGCTTTCTGTATCATTTAAGTTCTTACTTAAATAATAAATAGGATGTTCTATTCCATCGACTTCTTGAACTAAAACCATTGCGATGGTCATATCTGCTGCAGCCAGATACAGGTTAAAGTCTCTTTGATAATCGGGGGCGTACATTAATGATGCTTTCATTAGGGAATCTTTTAAAGCATCAAAGGAAGCTTGCGCGACCTGATCCCAGTTAAAGGGTACCCCCTTTTTCAAAAGACATGTATAACCTTTAGCAAGTTCGGCGTAATTTGGAATGAACCTCCTCAGAAAGTTTGCTTTCCCTTGGAGTTTCTGAATCTGAAGCAAATTCGAAGGTGGAGGCAAATTTATGATTGCCTGGACCTTACAAGGGTCGAGACGAATCCCATCCTTGGAGACTACAAAGCCAAGTAAATGACCAGAACTGACGCAAAATACACATTTGTGCGGATTGAGTCGTATCTTGTAGTGTCGGCAACGTAGAAATATCGCTCTTAAATGCTGCGGATGATCAGTCCGCTTTCGTGAATGAGCCGGAAGGCCATCGAGATAAGGTTGAACGATGCTTTTGATGTCATGGAAGGCATAATTCATTGCCCTCTGGAACGTCGCCCCCGCATTCTTTAAACCAAAGGGTAATTTTCGATATGTGAATGTGCCCCACGGACAAATGAATGCAGTCTTTGACTGGTCCTGTGGGCGGATATTTATTTGATTATACCCGGAGAATCCATCCATGAATGAGAAGAGTTCACATCCGGCGCATTCATCAATTATCTGGTCAATGAAGGGTGTAGGGTAGTTGTCTTTTGGACAAGCTTGATTTACATCCCTATAATCGACGCACACTCTAATTGTCCCCTGTTTTTTCATAACTGGGACAATGTTCGATACCCAATCGGTTAGCGGAACCGGGTAGATGAAACCAGCATGGAGGAGTTTTTCAACTTCTGCCTTAATGGCAGCAGCTTTCTTGGAGTGCACCTGCCTCAGCCGTTGCCGTACTAGTTTAACATCTGGATACATCTTGATTTCGTGTTCAACGATACTTGAGTCGATGCCTGGCATTTCACTGTATGACCAAGCAAAGACATCTCTGAATTCGCGAAAGAGAGCGTTATATATTTCCAGTTCTGAAGGAGAACAACATTTGCCGACATAAATATTCTCTACAACATCTGTTTTGGTCGAGATATTTATGGCTATAGTCTCTTCTATGTTGGATAAGTTCCGCTCGGAATCCACCGTATTTACAGTATTTGATAGAAAATCAATTACCGAAGGATGGTAAAGGTCATTTTGAGTATCTTCTTCGTAATTCGGAAGAAGAGAACAATGGTGGGAATCATTCCATGGTGCTCCTTCAACTACCATAGCTTGGAGAATTCCTTCATCGGTGTCATGCACTTGCGACCAAGGATCTGAAGGAGTACCATATTCTCTAGACCTATCCATCCAAACGCTTGATGAGCGTTGATTTGGGTTTGCCTCCCATGCCAGAAACATTGATTGCTATAATATTTCTATTGGGCTTGGGGGCAAAACCATTGCATGATCCATGTTGATATCGTTTTCTGAGATCTTTGTGGAAGATATCATGTTGCGGGTTCCTATCGACACTACTTCCGCCAAATCAATTGGAGGTGGAAGAGAGAAAGTTCCCATTAGTATAGGATCTTTTAGTAGGCCTACTCCAATATTCTGAAGCGAATGGGGGCTTCCATGGATCATGGGAATGCTTCCTGTAACTTGAGAACCATTGGGGAGGAAGTTTTGTTGGTCGACGATTGTAATCCCTCCTTGAAAGGGAAATGCAATCTTTCTAAAATAGGTCGACATAACAGCGACCATGGCATATATCCATGGTCGTCCTAGTAGGATGTTGTAATCAAGATTCCCATCGATGACTTCAACATCTATTTCTACCGTTTTCCCTCCTAGTTCAACTTTCAAGTTATTTAGGATACCGTACGGGGTATATGTCCTTCCATCGAATTCTTTTAATGTTTTCGCAGATCGCGACAAGGTTGGAGATCCTAAAGTTTTCCAGCAACTCATCGACATAATACATGTAGATGACCCCTCATCAATAATCGTTCAGTGAACAGTTTTGTTGAGGGCTTTCACTTGAACAAGGAAAGCTAATTGAGCTGGTAACTGAGGATCGTACCCTTTGTGGTCGAAGGATACAAGATTAGAATCCTTTGGATCAATCCCAACAATGGCCGATAATAAAGCCTGCCTTTGGGATGGGCAATTTTATAGTACTTCAAGAGTCGACATAGCGGATGGCGATTGGGCCAAATCTTCCACTATGTTATAATGCTGTGCCGCTCTAGCGCGGGGATTAAATGTCGACTTATGTACTACTCCCTTTGGCGGTTTTATTGTCAATTCAGGGATGGTGGGTGGTACAACTTCTGTCGAAGTTGTTGTCGAACTACTTGGTTGATCTTTATCCTTGTTGTTCGACAGCTGCGGATTTCCGTAATCTTTGTTCCTTGTCGAAATCAAAGCATCATTCTGCTGTTTTGAAATCGACAACATTAGCACTTGAGATGAGGAAGCATTTCCACTTTCAACCAGATTTGTTCCTGGATTCGGAAACAGGTCGGTTAACACTGCTGAGGTTTTCGAACTTTTAAAGAACCTCTTAAGCTCATCTTTGTATGGACATTCTTTCGTCCAATGATCCTCATCGCATATCATGCACCCTGAAGGGGGTTTCCTATTTCCAGGAGGGTTTGAAGAAGATTTTTCGGGAGATTGCTCATCCTGTTTCTTCTTCTTCCCTTTTCCTTTCTTCTTGCTTCCTGGTTGTTTGGTTTCTTTGCCCTTATCTGTCGATACGGTATTTACTTCCGAAGCAAGAAGTTCGTCTTTTGCATTTTGACCTGAAACCTTACGGGCCTTTTTGGATGTGGCCTTTGTCGATTTCGTGTCTATCGTGCCAATCACGCCATCACCGGCATGAGAGTCATTGTTCGATTTAGGAGGAGGAGGAATCGAGGATTCCGGTCTAGGGGCGTAAGGTATTTTGTCGTAGAGCGTGTCGGATTGAGTGTAAATCAAATCCAGATATTGTGCACGAGCGATCACTTGCTCTTCTGTTACAACTCCTCCCTTTGCCACATCTTCCGTGATGGAAGGCAGTAATGACTTGATAAACCATTCAGCTAATAGCTGATCAGGAACGTCCGTTTTTACCATCCTACGACGACGTCGCCACTCATGTATATGATCAGATATGTGAGTGGCTGTTGTCTGTTTAAAGTTGGTAAGCAGTTCTGTTCCTGTTTCATACCTTATCGGTAATTGAAAATGGGTTAAAAAGGTTGTGGCTAAGGTGCTGAAGTTGTCGAACGAAGCTCTAGGCAATTCAATGTACCATTTTGCCGATGGACCCATTAACGTCCTCTGAAAAAGGCGAAGTCTTATCGAATCATCATTTAAAGTGTTTGATGAACACCATAGATGAAATGTCATCACGTGATTCGATGGATCTTCACCTGGATTTCCATTAAATTTAGGAATATCTGATGGAAGTTTATGCGGAATCGTTGGCCACCAAGGGGCGTAAGCAATTGGATCGTTTGTTAACCAGTTTAAATCAGGTAACTCTAAAGTTGCCACGAATGGTAACTATTGATTCAGGTTAGGTGAAGCATACCCAGGATACGATGGAATCGCCTGAGCAGTTGGTCTTTGCATACCGGCATAATGCATTTGATGCTGGTATGTTTGGTAAGGTTGGTGGACTTGACCATTATAAAATGGTTGATTTTGATTGTTTTGAATGTACGGCTGCCCACTGTTTGCAAAGATCTGCTGCTCAGCACCTTGGTATACTTGTTGGAATTGTGGTTGTTGGTATTGCACCAGCCACGGTTGTGAAGCCATGTGCTGTTGCCCGATATTAACCGTTTGACCAAGGTGAGGGGTAATTGTACCCGTTTGGGCCTGTGTCGCCCCACTAGTTGGCGATTGTGGTTAAGTCGCAGGGTCAATGAGCTGCTGCACTACAACCTGAGAAATTTGAGGTTGACATACAACAGGCAGCGCTTGAACTTGCGACACAGTCACAATAGCTGGCGTAGTCGGTATGTTCGACACAGGTACGCGTTGTTGCATCGAATATACAACTCTTGGTTGTTGAGGTAGTATAGGTACCCAACCACTTGAGGTAATTCCAGTATAACCTGAATACTGTTGTGAACTCCCATATGGATATCCTCCCGGAGGTGGTAATGAAAGGGCGTACTGCCCTCCATACGGTGGCAATCTAGAACTCAAGGTAATTGTTTGCCCTTGGGGACCGGACTGCCCAAATTGACCTCCAAACGGATCAATTTGTTGAGACTCAACATAAGAGTTTCCGGATATAATTCCGGATGAACAAACAGGAACGGACCAGACTGTCGAAATAGCCCCTGGGTGGGCTCCTTCTAGCGGTTTTGAGCTATTCGGGACAGATGGTATGCCGGCGAACATTGTCGAAGTGACAGCAGGGAGTTCTGCCGTCGCTGTGTCAGAAGACACAGTCCTAGATGTTGACGGTTGTTCAGACATTTGTAGTCTATCCAAAAGATTACCTAGTGATTCTACAGGAACTTCCGCTGGTGGTAGACTAACTTCTGATGTCGAAGGAAATAGAGTGATCCTGACTCCAAAATGCGTTAGAGTACCTGCTTGAGGATCTTCTACAATTTCTTCTATCGCAATCAGACCAGGTGGAAGGGGAAGACCGTCAGGTCCGTAAAATATTTCTGGTGCCGAAGAGGTAGCGACAGAGGTTTGAAGAGTAAGACTCTCTGAACCGGTTATAGATGGAGCTGGTTCAGTTACACAAGTGTTTATTCTCAAACTAGGATCAGTACCACTGTCCTTCTGTGGCTGTTGAACTTCTTCTGTTGAGGCAGGGATTCCAGAAATGTTTGGAGTAACCGGAGTCTCTGATGTCGTTGGAACACTTGTTCTAACTTTGATAGGAGACTTGGATCCGGTTAAACGAGTTCGCTTTGTCCGTACTGGTTTCGTTTCCGGAGACAAAGACGGTTGACTCGTAAGCCTCCGCGAACGACGGGGTTTCAATTGACTTTCTTCCACGATTGCGGATTACTCGATCAACTAAAAATAAAAGGGGAAGTATGTTTCCGTATTAAATGAATTTTAGACGCTTTTGACACAACTTGTTTTTTCAGTTTTTAAGAGTCGAGAAAAAACAAAAGATGACTCTAGTCTCCTTCGATTTTTAATGAGCTTGAAGTGACAAGTGCTCAGATGGACCTTTTCCATTAAGGAGTCTGAAAAGGAATGAAAGGGACTGCTCTGGAGGTCTAGGTAGAGGGAGTACCAAACCAATCGCAAAACTGCAGAATACTTTTTAGGGTACAGCAGTCAATCTTCCCGAATGCTGTGTTCAGTGCATTGCGATCAGTAGGGCGGCCGACACGGCTTCCTATGGATAAAGGTTTTATGCCTATAGGGGTCTCCCAATATATACTCGACGGTACGTGGGAGCACAAATCCATACTGGCACTTATCGTCTCAAAGTGGAGGAATCACCCAACCATCAGTGAGGACAACAGTTACCAGGTTTTACGACGCCGGAACACGTCTCTAGCCTAGACCTCTAAATGTTGTGCGTTAAGTTACAAAGCGTTGTTAAGTTCATTGAATTTATTTTAGGTTGATCTTTCTTATGAAGTTTGCCTTTTGGGTTCACCATGAGATGTAGATGTAATTCCTAAAATGCAATCTAAAGATGATAAGCAAGCTTTTATCTCTTTTCAGCAATGAAAATCCTAGCTACAAGGGAAAAAGAAAGACACAATCTTTTCTCAAAGAGCAAAGAGCACGCTGTAAATGCACTTTTCCTAAATCAAGCCAAACAGAGTGTCAATATGCAAATGCACATGTGCATGTATTTGTTTTTCACTTTCTTAATATTGATACCTAAAAAGAAAGTTGTTGTACAAATTTGAATTCGCTTTCAAGTGAAAAACACAAACAAGTTTCTTTTCGAAATCAAAAGGTAGAGACGATTACGACACTTTATGATTTTGAAATAAACACTTGTTTCGACACTAGAAATTCACAAATTCAAGCCAAAGGCAAAAGTAAAAGCATAATCGACTGTCAACAACAAATAAACTTTCTCCTAAGATCAAAATCGACACTTACGACAGATCTAAATCCAAGGACGATAGTATGACTAGTCTACTTTTGCAATGGGAAACTGTAAATGACGTAACAAACACACAAAAACAAATACAGTTTCTTTTATACAACTGAGGTGGAATTAAGGCAAAGAAAAGGGGCTTTTAAACAGACACACACACTGATCACAGGCTGCAAAAATCAGAGGCAAAACTGGAAAAAGTGAGCAAAGAACCTCAGCTGAACAGGGCTAAGCTGATCAACGCACCTGCTACACAGAGAAACTGAATTGCAACGCAGGTAGCCCTCTCGGGAACTGCGTTGAAATGCAGAGTCTCTTCACAGAGCCTGCGCTGGAGCAGAAACAAGAATTCTCTCCGGGTTCTGGGTCACGGTTTGCAGTTTAATCTATGGTTTTTGGCCGGGTAAAAGCAATCAGTAATGCACAATCAGAGGGTTGATTTAAAAGAGGTTTAAGAGCTATCACAAAGGGTAATCAGATCATTTGTGAATCAGCTGTTCAGATCATAAACAGATCCAGTGAATGGATTGAAATAGCAGATGTCTACTTTGCATTTGTAAATGGCAAATGCAGTTCGATTTGCTATTTCTAAGTTTATGAAACAAACAATCAGAGAAACAAAAACAAACTAACTAGACACGATCCCCAGTGGAGTCGCCATTTTGTTATCAGGAAAAGTGTCTATTCAGAACGACCCTATCCCACTGGGTTGTGACAGAGACCTCAGAAACAAACAGGGAAAACTACTCTTGTATTCTCCTTTATGAACTATAAACGAAGAGGAATAGGATGGACCAACCTGTGTCTTGCGCTAGTCCTTTGATCCAATCTCTCTTCTCTTTGATAGCTTCCAGCTACCTGCTCCCTTACTCGCCCAGCGTCACCAAGTTCCTGCAAGATCACAGAAAGAGGAAACTACACAAAGACATGGGTTTATGTTCATAAAAAGCTTAGGATCAGATTTAAGCTAAACATACAAATATAACAAACATCAGTGATATACAAGCATGTAGGAGAAACTAAAATAGTTTTATTGATAAAACAAGAAGATCCAGGAGGAGTTACAACCGATGATTCCTGATCCAGCATCAACCTCCCAGCATAGAATCCCTTCTTCACCTCCAACAAAGCATAAATCACCCAATACTCTGATATCTATCACAAAACCAACAACAATTCTCTGCAATGTACAAAATTCCAGCCCCCTTGGATCTCTTGGTGAGGGATCCATATAGAGATGTATCCAAAGAGGATGAGTCAGCTCATGAATTGATTAGTGGCTTCTCTCTGTCAGTTCTTGCTTCCACTTGGAGACTGAGAGCCTCTTACTCATCACTGGTTGAATTCAGTGAGGCAAGTGTCATTGGAAAAGATTCTGGAAGCTTCCATTGTCTCTCCACCTCGTGGAATGACTCTGCCACTTGTCATTTCCCGCTCAACGCACCCTGGTAGTGCATTCAAGTGCGTTGCAACGCACCTAGCTGTTGTGGGGAAAAATGCCTATGCAGGACGATCCTATCCACCTAAGGTGTGACAGTGCCTTAGCAACAAATAGAGACAGCTATTCTAGTATTCTTCCTTTATGAATTAGAATGAAGAGAGATGGATGGACTAACCGGTGTCTTCCGTTTGTCCCTCGATCCAGTTTCTCTTCTCTTGGAGAGTTCCCAGCTACTTGCCTTCTCGCTCGCCCAGCTTCAACAGGTTTCTGCAAGATCACAAGAGAAGAACACTACACAAGACATAGATTCATATTCATAACTAGTTCAGGATTAGAAGTAAACTAAACATACTAATGCAATCATACATCAAAGATACACCAGTATATAGGAGAAACCAAGATAGCTTTATTGATGAATAACAAGGTTCAGGAAGAGATACAACCCAGAGGGCTCCAATCCAGCATCTCCTTCCCAGCAAAATGGAATTCCTATCTTCACCTCCCTTCAAAGCATTAAGCACCCAATAATTCTGATCTCAAACCAACAACAATTCTATGCAATAACAAAATTCCAGCCTCTTGATCTCATGGAGGAGAGATCCATATATAGATGTTTGGAGAGAGGATGAGTTAGCTTGAGATCTGACTAGTGTCCTCTCCCTCTGTCAGTTCTTGATTCCACTTGGAGGTTCTTGCTTCCACTTGGAGATTTGGAACCTCTTACTCATCACCAGTCGAATTCCCTGAGGCAAGTGTCATTTTGGAAGCTTCCTGGGTTTTGACACCTTGAGAAATGAACTTGCCACATGTCCATTCTCGCTCAGCGCAGGTAGCCAGTGTTCCCTTTGACATTCAGCGTAGGTAGCCAGTGTTCGCTTTGACATTCAGCGCAAACAGCTAGTGTAGCCACTGAAATGATCCTGAATTGACTTGTTTTTGAGCAGTTTCTGGTGGAGAACTTTTGTGAATTGCTGTGGTTTGTTAGCCTTGTTCCTCTAGGGGTAGGAACAACATGTTTAGGGACTTTGGATCCCTTAGATTATGGACATTTCATGCTCAATGCTGTAAGGCACAAAAATGTCTATAACAGTTGCCCCCTAAAGTATGAGGACGTTTATCGGGTGAAATGCTTTATCCAGGAGGGTCCGAAGTTCATCCAATGCTGGGAGGAGACCTGTAATAAGATACAATACAATACATTATTTTTCATACTGCTTTCATGATCTAGCTGAGGCGGGCATTCCCATGCTCAACTTTATAAGTTCATTTTCTGTACATAGCACAGACAATCGTTTGATGGTAGACTGATAATTTTGATGAAATCATCATCCTTTGAGTAGGATGATCATCTGCTGCAATGATGTACATGTCAAATGTCTTTATCTTTCCTGAATATATATCGCAGCCCGGATGGATGAAACTAGATCCGAGGTCTTCAAACTTGTTCGATCTTCACTCTAAGTACAAGTCGATCCATGTGAGAAATGTTCTGAAGTCGAACATGGAAAGACATCGCTTGATTACCGGTCAATGAGGTAAACCGTTAACAAGCGCGAGAGGAATCACCGATAATGATAATGACCCTCAAGGTACTGCAGTACAATTCACGTGGTGTGAATAAAGGACTTGGCATCGAACACCACGCAAAATCTTTCGGTCGAAGGTCATTGATGTATACCTGTCGCCGGAAGTGAGAAACTTGCCATTGAGGCATGCAAGCTTCAAAGTACTAAAGGGGTTGTTCCTAGATCAACTTTCTTGGATAATGAGCTGATGTCGACAAGAAGCGATCCGTCAAAGGAGGGCCTTAATGAATCCCACATCAGTGACATGGAACGGAGCTAATGATTTTGATGGAGGTGAAAAGGATCTGTGTCATATGATTCAGGGTGGCGGTCATGAAAGGATGAAGGATAATGTATGGCAGTGGATGGGACACGGTTGACTTTTCTGAACGACTTCTCTTGAACATGTGGTGACACTGATGCGATGGATCGGTAGCATTACCCCAAATATGGATGGTATGGTGAGACCATGGATGTGACCGGTGAATGAAACAACCCAACCCGATTGTGGTACGGAGGAAAAGTGTCATGTTCAAGAGCGACTTGCTACCATCAAAGTTTTCTTTAGTTTCTCCCAATTTTTCCCCAGTCATTGCTGACCAGTACCTCTTTATTTTTGTCAAGCTTGAGGAGGATAACATATGCTTGTTCTATAACCTGCCCTTCGGGCAAGCCCATCGCTATGTTTTAACGAGCCTAGCGATAGTGAAACTCGTTCTCGTCTAAAGACAAGTTTGTCGCTATTTAATGATTTTAACGAGTCTAACGACAAAGACAACTCGGTCCCTTTTCATTTTTAGAGAGTCTGAAAAGGTACGTAAAGATAACTCCAAAGTTCCTTTTTCGTCATTTAATCCCTTAGGTCCGAAAAAGTATAAAATAATACAGAAGGGATGAGTTTTCGATAGTTTTAACGAGCCAAACAAAACAAGCGCTCGATCTTTTTGTGCAATAATCCCTCAAGTCCAAAAAGATTAAAATCTAGAGGAGGGATAGCACTTCTGGTCGCTTTAACGAGCTGGAAGGCCAGAACTCGGCAATCTTTTCATATTTTACGAGTCAGTTGAAAAGAGCTTAAAGAAGACTCATCTTTTGAGGAACGAGTGATAAAGCAGGTTAGCAGCTGATTCCAGGTACAGGTTGGAATTTTCCAATCACGGCAGTGTCACAAGGATGGCTAGGTGAAATCACTCTTCGCAGCTGTTCCTCAAAATGGGTAAACAATCAAATGGAGGTGAATGATCGGCCAAATGAAAAGTGGAGGTAATGGTGCAAACACGACCAAGGCTTTAATGGCTGATAATTTACATTCGCAGTGGTTATTCACTGGGTAGTTCATTTTTTAACGAGATTAAACGCGGATTGAAACATTTGCTCGATCTTATGTTTATTTTTTAACAAGCATGAACTATGCGCTAAAACTGCTTGGATCTTGCGTTTATTTTTTAACGAGCATGAACTGTGTGCTAAAACTGCTCGATTATACCAGTCATATGATAAGAGTGTCTCATTGAAGATGCTATTTTTTAGGGAGCTTAGATCTTACGTAAGCTTTGATCCGGATCCTTTCGTTATTCAAGTTCGGGAACGACTAATCCTACGAGTTTAGAGGGTTAGAAGTCCTAAAAATTTAAAAAATAAATAGCCGCCCCTTGCTAGCACTCCAAAAGGTTTGCATGCCCCCAGGCATAAAGTACGATTTCAAGGTTACCTCTACTTCATTTCCGTCAAAACATTCGTTTCACCGAGAGAGGCTTACCTCTTTCAGGTTACCCAAAGATTGTCTCGTTCGCGGGCACGAATGAAACACTTCTTCGGCGATGTCTACTGAGATAAACAAAGGTGAGCGACGTAGCCCGCCAACTCACATAACTTTGACAAAAGAATCTTATTCTAGAATAACCCTCTTCCTAGACGGACGGGGTACAGACTAGTCATATTCTCCCGCGGAAACCTACTCTATACCCAAAGTTTCTCTGCCGAAGCAGACCAGGACGCATGCCCCCTGGGTTCCAGTCATATCCTCCCAGATTACTCGCGCTCATCAGGAGGACGGACCGTGGGTTGAGACACTTCTTGCATGAATAGACCATTTAGGGATGGTATATGACTATTTGCGATGCGTGATCTGGGGAATGAAAGTTGGTCCACGAGCTTGACCATTCTTCCTTCATGCAGAAAACACATTACTCTAAAGAGTGATGAGACGATGGCTCCCATGCAATATATATAGTCTCGTCCAAGGAGTAGGTTATAATCCAAGGGTCCTTGAATGACCATCACGTTCATTTGAATGGTCTTCGCTTTCAATGTTATGGGCACATTGGGGAGGATCCCTAAAGGTCGACTGGTTCCTTTATCAAAGCCTGATAGATTTCTCATTTCAGGCAAAAGCGCTGGCGAACCAAGCGCTTTCCAAGCAATAGAGGAAAGGATACTCACAGATGCCCCCTCATCAATAATAGTGCCAGCCATTACCATTCGGTATATTTGAACGATAATTCTGAATGGTATGCTAGCTGGCAAGCGGGGTCTGCCTAGTTGGTTCCAGTCGAACGAGACAACTAGGTTGCTTGGTGGTGGGACCGAATAGACGGCCAGGTATGACCTTGACGAAGTTCCTTCCTGCGATAAAGGAATGGGCAAATTGCCCTCTTGTTCGTCAGAGTCTGTGTTAATGAAGAGAACTTGGACGGTGTCGTCTTTATTCTCCTCTGTGATGGTATCATTCGAAGATAGAGCCTCTGAAGGCAAAACCGGGTCAACTGCTGCCTCAACCTTTTGACTTTCGTCAGGTATGGATTCAGACGGTTCATCTTCAATGATAGGTGCTTCGGCTGACCACCTGGGCGGGCCAGCCGGGTTCTCAACTAGTGAAGGACTTGGCAGGAGTTTTTGATATCCAGGAGGAAGTTGCACTGGTAAAACCGGGCGATCTTCCAAAACTCTTTTAGCCTCGTCTAAGAAGGGACAACGGTGGATGGCGTGGTCGCCTTCACATAGTTTGCAGGGAAATCTAGCTTTCCCTCTCTGTCCTGGGGCTTCACTTTCACTAGTTGACGGTGAGCAGTCAACATGGCTATCAGAGGTTGACGCTACCGAATTGTGCAGACGGGGAGACCGGTCCCTTAGTATCTGAGGGATGCAGGGACAATCTCTGTGGAAGTGGTCTCCCTTGCATATGACACATGGCGATTTAGGCCTAGTCAGTGCTGTGTGTGGATTTCTGTCAGACGACACTTGTTTGCCCCCAGTCGCCTTTGGCTCCTTATTCTTCTTATCTTTCTTCTTCTTTTCCTTCTTCTCCTTAGGAACTTGGTTTTTTGTTTTACCAGTTCCGTTAAGCGAAGAGGAAGGAGGAGAGGAAGAATTATATGAAGTGGAAGGCTGGTGGGCAACTCTGGTCTGGTCTAATTGTTGACTCGACTGTTCAGGAATAGTGGTGTTCTGAACGACATTGGTTGAAAAGAGCCAGACTGGCAGGCCAATTGTCAGTCCTGGAAGCGACAATGTGGCAATATGGGGCGCACCAACATCTCCCCAAGAGGAGAAGGGACTAGGATTTCCACCAAGAGGAATTCCTTGGTTGGTGGGCTCCATATTTTCAACCTAAAGATCAACGCGGGAATAAAGGGTAATTGTTCCGTTTAAAATAAATTGTTAACGACGCTTAGACACAACTTGCTTTTTCACTTTTAAAGAGTCGAGAAAAAGCTAAAGATGACTCTAGTCTCCTTCAATGTTTTAACGAGCCTGAAGTGACAAATGCTCGGATGGACTTTTTCCATTATAGAGTCTGAAAAAGGCCAAAAGGAACTGCTCTGGAGTTCTAGGCAGAGGGTGTGCCAAACTTTTCGCAAAACCGCAGAATACTTTTTATGGTACGGGCGGTCGATCTTCCTGAATGATGTGTTCAGTGCATTGCGATCAGTAGGGCGGCCGACACGGCTTCCTAAGGATAAAGGTTTTATGCCTATAGGGGTCTCCCAATATATACGCGATGGTACGTGGGAGCACAATCCGTACTGGCGCTATCGTCCCTCAGGAGGAATCACCCACCTTCAACGAGATCGACAGTCACCAGGCTTTACGACGCCGGAACACGTCTCTAGCCTAGACCTCTATGTTGTGCGTTATGTTGCAAAGCGTTGTTAAGTTCATTCAGTTTATTTTAAGTTGATCTTTTTAGAAGTTTGCCTTTCTGGATCACCACGAGATGTATGGAACAATTCCTAAATGCAGTCTAAAGATGATAAGCAAGCTTTATATCTTTTCAACTTTGAAAATCCTAACTACAAAGGGAAAAGAAAGACACCATCTTTTCTCAAAGAGCAATCAGCACACTCTAATGCACTTTTCCTAAATCAAGCATGCAAACTATCAAGATGCAAATGCACAATGCAGGTGTTTGTTTTCCGCTTTCTTAGTATTGATGCCTACAAAGAAAGCTTTTTGTACAACTTTGAATTTGCTTTTAAATGACAAATATAAACAATTTTACTTTTTCTGAAATCAGAAAGGGTAGAAGAGATTACAACACTTAACGATTTCCGAAATGAACACTTGTTTCGACACTTAAAAGAGACAAACCCAAACCAAAAGCAAAAGCAAACGTATAATCAACTGTAAACAGCCAATGAACTCTCTCCTAAGATCACAATGAATAGATCTGAATCAAGGGCTACAGGATGATTATTTCACTCATGCAAAGGAAAACTGTAAATGATGCCACAAACACATAAAAACACTCACAGTCTTTTTGTACAAAAGGAGGCGGAATTTAAGCAGAGAAAAGGAGTTATCAGACTGGTACCTATGCTGGTTACAGGCTGCAAAAATCAGAGATCAAAACAGGGCAAAAGAGAGCAGAGAACCCCAGCTGCACAAGGCCAAACTGGTTCAGCGCAACCTCAACACTGGGGTTTTGACATTCAACACAGGTAGCCTTCACGGGACCTGCGTTGAAATGCAGAACCTCTTCACAGGGATCGCGCTGAAGGAGAAACGAGAGTTTCTCACTGGGTTCTGGGTCACAGATTGCTAATTAATCTACTGTTTCAGGCCAAATAAAAGCAACAAGCAAGGTACAATCAAAGGGATGCTTTGAGGGGGTACTAAGATCTATCACAAAGGATCATCAAATCATTTGTGAGTCCATTGTTCAGATCATAGACAAATCCAGTGATTGGATCAAGGCAGCAACTGTCTACTTTGCATCTGAGAAGAGCAAATGCAGTTCGATTGTTGCTGTTGAGTCTATGAAACAAACAATGATAGAGACACAAATAAAATGACTAAACAGATGTCCCCAGTGGAGTCACCAATTTGTTGTGGGGAAAAATGCCTATGCAGGACGATCCTATCCACCTAAGGTGTGACAGTGCCTTAGCAACAAACAGAGACAGCTATTCTAGTATTCTTCCTTTATGAATTAGAATGAAGAGAGATGGATGGACTAACCGGTGTCTTCCGTTTGTCCCTCGATCCAGTTTCTCTTCTCTTGGAGAGTTCCCAGCTACTTGCCTTCTCGCTCGCCCAGCTTCAACAGGTTTCTGCAAGATCACAAGAGAAGAACGCTACACAAGACATAGATTCATATTCATAACTAGTTCAGGATTAGAAGTAAACTAAACATACTAATGCAATCATACATCAAAGATACACCAGTATATAGGAGAAACCAAGATAGCTTTATTGATGAATAACAAGGTTCAGGAAGAGATACAACCCAGAGGGCTCCAATCCAGCATCTCCTTCCCAGCAAAATGGAATTCCTATCTTCACCTCCCTTCAAAGCATTAAGCACCCAATGATTCTGATCGCAAACCAACAGCAATTCTTTGCAATAACAAAATTCCAGCCTCCTGATCTCATGGAGGAGAGATCCATATATAGATGTTTGGAGAGAGGATGAGTCAGCTTGCGATCTGACTAGTGTCCTCTCCCTCTGTCAGTTCTTGATTCCACTTGGAGGTTCTTGCTTCCACTTGGAGATTTGGAACCTCTTACTCATCACCAGTCGAATTCCCTGAGGCAAGTGTCATTTTGGAAGCTTCCTGGGTTTTGACACCTTGAGAAATGAACTTGCCACATGTCCATTCTCGCTCAGCGCAGGTAGCCAGTGTTCCCTTTGACATTCAGCGCAGGTAGCCAGTGTTGGCTTTGACATTCAGCGCAAACAGCTAGTGTAGCCACTGAAATGATCCTGAATTGACTTGTTTTTGAGCAGTTTCTGGTGGAGAACTTCTGTGAATTGTTGTGGTTTGTTAGCCTTGTTCCTCTAGGGGTAGGAACAACATGTTTAGGGACTTTGGATCCCTTAGATTATGGACATTTCATGCTCAATGCTGTAAGGCACAAAAATTTCTATAACACTAGCCAATGTATTTGGGTGCTTTGCAACGCAGCTAGCTAGTGGAGCATCTGAAATGATCCTGATTTGACTAGTTCTGAGCAGTTTCTGGTGGAGAACTTCTGGGAGAAGCTGTAATTTGTTGACCTTGTTTCTTTAGGAGCTGGAACAACACTTTTAGGGACTTAGGATCCCTTGGTTTATGGACATTTCATGCTTATAGCTGTAAGGCACAAAAATGTCTATAACAACCGAGGACAACACATTCACTCAGTCCCCATACGGCGGCCCTCAGCGCAACTCAAGATATTTTATGCATTTATTCCTGGATGGGATTAGGTTAAAGTAATCATCTTTCCTCCAGACCTGTTTAGGTCAAACTGTAAATAAGCAATTTTGAAGAGTTTTCCCTATATATACCACCCTTTACACTGTTTTAAGGGTTGGTAAATTGGTATTTTTGACTAGAGATTCGCACTGTATACCTGAAGTTGTTTCTGTAATCAAAGATTGCCGAAAGTTCTGAGAAGAGACTATTTGATGTGTTTTTAATGTTTTTCTGGAGACTGAAGATGGAATTCTTGTGCTACAATCTGATACAATAAGTGCTCCTTACCTCTGTCTACTATTTACCATTATCTAAATAGCAGAAAGAAAGATTAGCTTAGAATTTGTTTAAATACACTCTATGCTCAATTTCTGCTGTTTCTTTATGTTTTCCTCTGAATGAATTGGTAATGAATATGAATTCCTTCTGGCTCACATTTACCCCGATTCACCTACGTGTGCCAATTATCTAGGGATTCTTTACTGCCCCTAGGTAGAGCTCTGTTATCTTCCCCTGTTAAGCTGATTGAGGGATTCTTAAATGCCCCTCATTACTTAGCATTCACCCCATCCCTTAAACCTGAAACATTGTTTCATTTGCAGCTACCTTGCTCCATTTTCTCTTTTGGGACCAAGAAAACGCACCAGCACTCCTCCTTTTCGACTCCACGCCCAATGGTTTGAAACTTTCAGACTATGCTCTGCCTCTCTATTTGAGAACATCAATTTTCCCCACCAAAATCAGAACAAAAACCCCTGAACTCAATAACTAGCCTAAGATCCGTTTCAACAAAGCTAAATCTGAAAGAGAGAGCCCTCTCTGACTGCAGGTGGGCTAGAACCTGCAGTCCAAAGTTGGTCTGTGGTTACCTCGGCCGTATCCTTTTTCGGAGATTAAGGACAACCTGAGTGATAACATAATGGCGTCTCCACTGGGGACTTTCCTCAAATAATTTCACAAAGAAGGTAAGAAAGCTCCGCTGAGACCATAAATCAATCTTTCCAATTGCTATTTATCTCTTAAAACTACAGATGAAGCCTGAATGTCAGCCAGGAAGCCTTTGAAACTGTTCTTTGCTTTGCATTAATAGGAGTAAATAAATGTTGCTTCAGTCAATCTTCATGCTAGTTTTAAGTTACAAATAAGTTGTCCCAAATTTTGATTAGTTCTTTGCTATTTCTAAAAACATTTCCATAAAATACCCAAAAAACAAATTCGGAAGCTGGCTCCTAAGAAAAATCCACGATACACAAGGGAAAATCCAGACCCAAACCCTCCAGCTGTTTTTGAGAACCCTAACATAATCCCAAAAATCCTTAGGAAGCAAGAAAGACAGGAAAATTTTGCTGATTTG
Source organism: Pinus tabuliformis (assembly GCA_031772625.1). NCBI lineage: Eukaryota > Viridiplantae > Streptophyta > Pinopsida > Pinales > Pinaceae > Pinus > Pinus tabuliformis. Next base: position 1,336,218,554 of record CM062804.1, on the reverse strand, counting down.
AGTCCTGAAACAGCTTACCCTATCTCTATTCTGACTCCTATCAAGGTTTTATTTCGTTCAACCCCTGTTTCCCCAAATTCATCATCCACATCTCATAGCACTCCTTCTACACCTTCATTCATTGCACATACTAACACTACTGTTGTTCCCACCGTTCCAGCTATTCTATTTATCCCTCTCGATCTTGTAATCCCTGCGAATATGGCTAATAGATATGCACCCCTGAAATTACCGGCTAATGCTGGAGCTTTACCTCAAGAGTACCAATCGAAGATCACATATTTTGATAGTACTGGTCCTTTTACTGCCCTTCAGCACACTAAAAAGATGCAAGATTATTTTGAAAACTACGAGATAGATGATGATAGCGTGAGAATGAGAATTTTTGTTCAGAGCTTAACAGGTGATGTAAGAACTTGGTTCAGATCACTTGCTGCAAACTCCATAACCACCCCAGATGAGCTGTACCAATCCTTTACCAATAGATGGGAGAAAAAGAAAGACCCCTTGCACATACTAGCTGAATATGATACGATTAAACGAGGTCCTCAAGAGACTGTTTTTGAGTATTGTGCAAGATTCAATAATGTATACAACGCAATACCACAGAACCTAAGGCCTCCCCTCGATCTGGTCTTGTATAAATTTCCTGATGGATTCGACCCGGATATGGCATACCAGCTAAAAGAAAGAGCTCCCCAGACCCTTGCAGACATGCAAAATGTTGCTGTCAGCATAGAAGCCAACTTAATTGCCAAGAGAAACAGAGCTAGAATGGAAAGAAGAACCACCTTTAAGGAAGAACCCTCAGCCTTTGACCAAAAGCTTGATGCTATTATTAGTGGCCTACAAAGGCTGGGAGAGAGAGTAGAAAATGTCGAGAGAAAAGGATCATGGGAAGGACAACAGTCTAATACCATAAGGAACCCAAATTTTAGCAAAACACAGAACACAAATGTTGGTAGGTCTAACCAAGACCATGACATAAGACCCCCTTTTCAAGAAAACTATGTTGAAGGATCTACTTCTAGTGAAACCATAGAGGACACTCACATGAACCTGATGGATCTAAAGGGTGAGCACAAAACGTTTTTAAGCCAAGAAGACCAAAATGAACTCGACTACAATCAGTTTCAAACTAAGTCTGGCGAGTCTTTTGATTTTAAACAAGGTTACGATACTGCTGTGTATGAAGTACACAAACAATATAAGTTGAGAACTCGGACCATTGACATTTCTGAACCTAGCAAAACAAAGGATGGCAAATAGCCCAACAAGATTAAAGGCAAAGCTGTTGCAACAGAACCAGTTGATCCAACTGTCCCGCAACCGCAACATGTCATTGTAGAAGACATAACAGAAATACAGCCTTCCAAAGATCAGCCTTTGCCACCTTCTTCCTCGAAAGAAAGCTCGAACAGTGTTCCAAAAAGCCCTCTTGAAATTGAAAAACCGCAAGCAATCAAGCCCCAAAACACTGATAAAGAAGAGCAAATTGCACATAATTCAAATGAAACAGAAAAAACTGCCACTACCAACACCAAGACTCCATTGGAAAAGCCATTTAATTTAGAGGCAGAAATAGCTAAGTTGAAGATATCCATTCCCCTCTCAGAACTTGCCAAACACGATGTATATAGGCAACAGATTCAGAGATCACTTCAAATGCCAGAGGTTAAGGATGATGTAAATGTTTTAGATGACACCCTAGAACTGTTGTTTGGCCAAGAGGTTAATGGAAAATCAACACATGGACCTGTCCCACCCTTTTATGTCAGTTTGCATATACATGACCAGATTTTGCACAACGCTATGTTTGACTCAGGGGCATCTCACAATCTTATGCCCAAAGCAGTTATGGAAAAACTGAACCTTGATGTTACAAGACCTTACAAAGATTTATACTCATTTGACTCAAGTCAAGTGAAATGTTTAGGCCTCATCAAAGACCTGTGTGTCTCCTTAGTCCAATATCCAAATAAGACCATCCTCATGGATGTAGTGGTTGCTGACATTCCACCAAAATACGGTATGCTCCTATCAAGATCATGGGGAGCAAAGCTGCAAGGATCCCTTCAACTAGACCTCTCCTATGCCACCATTTCAGTCTTTGGGCAACCAAAGATACTGTACAGAGAAATGCTGATGAAATATGTGGTAAGTAGTGAGAGCAAGCCTGAAAATTTTCCCATTTACTCAATCCACTCTGATATGGATTCCTTTATTTTGTTTAATGATGACACAAATTCTCCAACTAATGATGAGCGTTTGGCTCTGGAACAACAGGCGCAGATCAATGAAGAATCAGCTGCACACACTGACGAAATTGTCACAACAGTCAATGCAACCAACATGCAAGAAGAATTTCCCCAAACAGAAAACGCAACTCTACCCAATCCTAAGTTGGCTGACACTTTAGGCATCAACCACAAGCAAGAAATCACATGGTATTTAGAGTTTGATGGCTCTGTCAACAAGCTAGGAGCAGGGGCAGGTGTCTGGATTCATAATACGTATAACAACCATGCAGAAGGTCATGCCTACAGACTGAATTTTAAATGCACAAATAACATGGTGGAGTATGAGGCTCTGCTGCTAGGCCTTAAACTGCTCAAAGGTATAGGAGCTGCGAAAGTGTCTATCCTAGGAGACTCTGATTTAATCATACAACAGATGAAAGGTAATTTTGTAACCAATGACAATCGAATGCGAGCCTATAGGACTGCTACCACTAATATACTCAATGCATTCACTGAATTCAAGCTGGCCAAAATTTCAAGAGAACATAACATTCATGCACAGAGCCTAGCCACCTTTGCTAGTACATGCAAGCTTCCTTTTGACCCAAACCATCATTTCACAGCTGAAATAAAACATAGGCCCGTTGTCCCAAATAACGTTAAGGATTGGCAAGTGTTCGAAAATGATACCCAGATTAATAATTTTCTTACCCTTGAGCATGAATTTTCAAATATCAACATTGACTTAGATGCTATGAAAGATTCAGAACAGCAAACAACTGAAAATCTGCAAGATGTAATAGCTGCAACAGCCAAGCAAATCCTGAAACCAACTATTTTTGACAACGAAAACATAGAACATCTGAAACAAATGCACTTGGAAGAAATTGCCAAAACAGAGGCAGAGATCATTGACTTAAAGGATAACTTTCTGCCTGCTGGCCTAACCCCATTAGAAGACATGTTTGACGCCAATGATGTGCCCAGAAAGCCAAAATTGCAACCCATTAACACTGATATAGAAGAACACAAAATTGGAACAAAAGAAAATCCCAAAATGATCAAATTGTCCAGAAATTTACCTCCAGATCAAAAGCCCAAGTACATTGATTTGTTCAAAGAGTTCCAAGATGTATTTGCTTGGAGTTATGAGGATTTGAAATCCTATGACACTTTGGTGATCCAACATACAATTCCCTTAAAACCAAACCAGAAACCCTTCAAACAGAAACTTAGAAGAATTAACCCTATGCTCCTTCCACCGATTGAGAAGGAAGTAAAGAGGATGTTTGAAGCAGGCATCATAGCACCCATCAGATTTTCTGAATGGGTATCCAATCTTGTTCCTACAAGAAAAAAGACAGGTGAGATTAGACTTTGTGTAGATCTCAGAAATTTAAACCAAGTCTCCTTAAAAGACCAATATCCTTTGCCCAAAATGGACCACATCCTGCAAAGAGTAGTGGGTTCATCTAGAATCTCTTTGCTAGATGGCTTTTCAGGTTTCAACCAAATACTTGTTCACCCGGACGACCAGGACAAGACAGCCTTTACCACACCATGGGGAACATTTAAATATGTGAAGATGCCATTCGGACTCAAAAACGCTGGTGCAACCTTTCAAAGAGCAATGGATATTGATTTTTCCAAAGAAATACATGACTTCCTAGTTGTCTATCTTGATGACTTGACCCCATTTTCCAAATCTGATGAAGAGCACCTCAAGCATCTTAGGCAAATTTTCAAGACATGTAGGAAATATGGCATTTGCTTGAATCCCAAAAAGTCTCTCTTTGGCCTTGAAGAAGGCAAATTACTTGGCCACATCATATCAAAAGATGGGATCAGAATTGACCCTGAAAGAATCCAAGCCATCCTCCAAAGCCCATATCCAAGAAACATAAAAGAGCTGCAAGCATTCCTTGGAAAAATCAACTTCCTAAGAAGATTTATTCCAAATCTAGCTGAACTGATAAGACTGTTAAGCAACATGTTAAAGAAGGATGCCAAGGTAAAATGGTCTCTTGAAACCAAACAAGCATTTGAGAGTATCAAGTCTGCCTTAACCCAAACCCCTGTCCTAACCAGCCCACAGTTTGACAAAGATTTCATCATTTTTCCGTTTGCATCTGACCACACGATAGCAGCTGTCCTGCTACAAAAGGATGAACAAGGGGCTGAAAAGCCAATCGCTTTTTTTAGCCGAGCCTTAAGAGATGCCCCTTTGAAGTACCGAATCATGGAAAAACAGGCCTACGCTCTTGTTAAGGCCATCAAGGATTTCAGAGTGTACATTTTATATTCACATGTGATTGCCTATGTCCCACACGCTACTGTAAAAGACATATTGACCCAAGAAGGATTAGAAGGCAAAAGAGGCAAGTGGATTGCAAACATCCTTGAATATGACATAGAAATAAAACCAACCAAGCTGATAAAGGGACACGGTTTTGCTAAACTGATGTCCAAAACAAATTTCCAAGCCTTAGACATTAACCAGCTGGACAATGAACCGGAGCTGGCGACTCCACAGATCAGTGAAATCTTTTTACAATCCCCATGGTACACTAATATATGTTTTGTATTGTTAAACCTGTGTGCTCCCCCAGGATTATCCAAGACTAAGAAAAGATTTTTGAAAATGAAGGCTTTAAAGTTTTGTGTTATAGATGGTGCATTATTTTGGAGAAATCATGAAGGTATATTGCTTAATTGTTTAACCATGAATGAAACTAACAATGTCATGAAAGAATTCCATGCAGGTGATTGTGGAGGACATCTATATTGGAAGTCCACTGCTGATAAAATTCTAAGGGCTGGTTTCTATTGGCCCTCTCTTTTTGCAGATGTAAAGAAGTTTTCCATGTCATGTCACAAATGCCAAATTTTTGAGGGCAAGAGAAAGTTGTTACCGCTGCCCCTTAAACCCATCTCAACCGAAAAACCTTTTCAACAATGGGGTCTTGACTTCATTGGAGAAATCCATCCCTCTTCCTCAGGCTAGCACAAATGGATCCTAACAGCCACTGACTATTTCACCAAGTGGGTTGAAGCCATCCCCTGTAGGCAGGCCAATGATACCATCATTATCCAATTCCTTGAGTGCAATATCCTTTCTAGATTTGGCTGCCCTGAGAAAATCATCACTGACAATGCCGCTGCCTTTAAGTCCAAAAAGATGATCAATTTCTGCCACAGATTTCATATTACCTTGGGCCACTCTACAGCCTATTACCCTCAAGGTAATGGCTTGGCCGAATCATCTAACAAAAGCCTCATCAACATCATAAAGAAAGTGCTAGAAGAAAATAAGAAGAACTGGCACAAAAAGCTGGTAAATGCCCTGTGGGCAGACAGACTTTCAAGCAAGAGATCCATTGGAATGAGCCCTTATGAGCTAGTGTATGGCATGGAGGCCAGATTTCCTTCATCCCTGGGCATTCCTTCTATCAAGCTGTTACAGGAAATCCAGGCTGAACCAAATGACATTCAAAGAAGAATAAATCAGACAATTCATCTTCAGCAAACCAGAGAACAAGTTTATGACAGAGCTCAAATTTTGCAAGAAAAGCTTAAAAAGATGTTGATAAGAGAGCCAAGGCTGAGGATTTCAATATTGGTGACAAAGTTCTAAGATGGGACTCAAGAAGGGAAGACAAAGGCAAACATGCCAAGTTTGATTTCCTATGGAAAGGGCCATTTGTTGTTTCTGCTGTTCAGGGAAATAACACTTATTTTCTCATATCTATAGAGGACGACACTGCTGAAGAAGGCCTTGTGAATGGCCGTATGCTGAAACATTACCATGATCCCTTTTAAGGGATACGGTGCAGCTTTGTATATATCTTTGTATAGTCTTATTTGTATATATCAACACTCTGTTTTTCATTATTATAAGCAGGCCGATTGTTTAAGGAACAACAGTAAATTTAGAAGACACAGCCAATGTGAGTAGTCCAGTTTTAAAAGCTCTGTCTCTACACCAATTTCAGCAAAACAGCAAGAGGAAAACTGTCACATTACAAGCAATTCATGGTAGTAAAGAACTATTTGCAGTCAAAGGCATGTTCCAGCAGCATTGTACATAATTATCAAGCACGAAAAAGAAAGCAGGCGATGCTGCACAGTTCACAGTAATTCAGTTTGAGGAGGAGGTTGTTCATAGTTCAAAGTTTTACATTTTTAGCAGCCAGAACAAATGTTTCCAGTCTACAGCAACCATAGAAGATCAAGGCAGTCTGACTTACTGTTCTTGGCTTTTCACAAGGAAAAGCCATCCCCAAGTGGAGCCACTGTTAGCCTCCTATTGCAACAGGTGTTCATTTTTCATGATTGACATTTTTATAGGCCAAATATGTCATACTTTGCAAGCTGCAGTGTTCCATATTTCCAGAAGAGACCAAAGAAGAAAGCCATAAAGTGTGCTAGTCCAAATGCCACTGTTGTATTCCAATTTTGATGAGTCATTCCATTTTGAAGAGTTCATTCAGTTAAGGGAAGGCTAAACAGTTTAATCTTGGCCTCCCTAGGTTTCAATTTCCTGTTTTAGAATATAGAGAATGTATCTGTCCAAACAGTTTAATCTTGGCAGATTTGTAGATAGGTAGAGAATCAAAGGGACCCAACTGCTTAATCTGGGCCCTGGCAGAAATAAGTGTAGATTTAGATAGGAAATCATTCAAAAGAAAAATTGTAAAGCTGGGTCTGCAAGTCTAAGTGCACCAAAACCAAAAAGAAGAAAAAATGTTAGGTGAGTAGGCTGGGTAGGTAGTTTTTGAGGTTGCAGAAGGATGATTTATGATCAATTTTGTGCTCCTAAGTATATATCTTTTCAGATCACAGTTGCAGGCAGTTTTTCATCTGAAGGAGCTCAAGCTGGACATCACTAACTACCCCTTATTCTAATTCCCCAAGTCACTTACTAATTTCCCCAAAGAGGTCAAGATCTGCTTGATTCCTCTTAGTTTCATCATTCTCCATGTCATTTGTCTTGGTGAAGATTTGCTTCACTCAAGGATCCTTTATTTCTCATTTACAAGCTCTTTTCCCCAAAATTAGCCTAAGGTCCTCTACCTTAGCGCCTGCTTATCATCTCCATATTAACTACTAACTCTAGTATATAACTCCCTATCAGTTTTCCCCTTTGCCCTACTAAAAATATGTATATAAAACTCCCCTATATAAATATCCCCTCCCTGGCAATATAGCCATATTTCTTCTTAGTCAGGGAAAAAGCAGTCTATCTGGGGCTGCTTTTAGCCCATCCGAGTCATAGCAGGAGTTAGATGACACCTGGTCATGCTAACAACCTCTCCCCTTGCCCTAAAACCCTCAAAAAACCCACTTTGGCACCCTTACACCAAAGTTTTATTCACAAAAACATATCCCGCCCGCTTATTAACCTCGAAACCCACAAAACCTAAGTTTAAACCCCGTTGTGCTTTATTTAAATGGGAATATTCCCCAGAATCCCACCCTTATACCTCCGTCGTTCCACATTCGTCGCCAACCGTTAGATCGCCCACCCCACAGATCTACGGTGGGCGGGCCTTCCCGTCCCCCAACGCGCCCGAAGGTTAGCGTCTGGGATATGGGCGGTATTGCCGCCGTACTCCCGCCACGCGTCACCTTCCCGGGCGTGGCGGAGCCCCCTCCCCCGAAACCACCTCTGTCCAAAGGCGGTGCGCCCCAAAACTAGAAACCGCCTCCTGCCCAGTGACGTCACCCGCTTGCGTCACCCCCATCTGCCCAGTCACCATGACACATCATCCGCCTGCGTGGCCTCCTGCCACTGTACCGCCGAGTCACCCTGCCACGTGTCCTGCCACCGTGTCCCCTGTCGTACTGCCACGTCACCTCCGTACGTGATGACATCATCCTACTGACGTCATCCGCCGTACAAAGTCCCACCATGCTGACGTCATCAGCAATTTTGGTGCGAAGGGCGAAAATCGCACTCTAGAGCCCCGGAATCGGTTTCTGAGGCAGTTTTTGATGCGCGATTTGCACCTAACGCAAATCGCGCATCGCTGGATAAAATAGGCCTGAATGGGGAATCTTTTCATCACGCAGCCCCAAACAAGCCCGAAAGGCACCGAATGACCCGTTTTTCTTCGCGAAGCATGCAAAAAGGAGCAGAAGACAATTTTAGAGGAAACAGAGGCCAAACAGTGGCCATTAATTTTTTATTAGACCCACAGCAAAGGAGAGAAGTGACCCAATTCATTTGTTAGAGAGTATCAGAGGAAAGAGAAGCAGCAAAGTGTACCAGTTAAATTGTTTAAAAGAAACCTTCAGTTCCCAAAGCAGGTTAACATTTAATGGCCGCCAACAAAGTCAAATCAGGTAGTGAAAGCCCATCCCTCCTCTCAAATCACAGTTGAAGCATTTAAGGACACCGAACTACAACAGAGAAGAGACCCATGCATAGTTATTGCAGAGACAACTGCACCAAGCCACCGAGGACAACACATTCACTCAGTCCCCATATGGCGGCCCTCAGCGTAGCTCAAGATATTTTATGCATTTATTCCTGGATGGGATTAGGTTAAAGTAATCATCTTTCCTCCAGACCTGTTTAGGTCAAACTGTAAATAAGCAATTTTGAAGAGTTTTCCCTATATATACCACCCTCTGCACTGTTTTAAGGGTTGGTAAATTGGTATTTTTGACTAGAGACTCGCACTGTATACTTGAAGTTGTTTCTGTAATCAAAGATTGCCGAAAGTTCTGAGAAGAGACTGTTTGATGTGTTTTTAATGTTTTTCTGGAGACTGAAGATGGAATTCTTGTGCTGCAACCTGATACAATAAGTGCTCCTTACCTCTATTTACTGTTTACCATTATCTAAATAGTAGAAAGAAAGATTAGCTTAGAATTTGTTTAAATACACTCTATGCTCAATTTCTGTTGTTTCTTTATGTTTTCCTCTGAATGAATTGGTAATGAATATGAATTCCTTCTCGCTCATGTTTGTTGGAATTATGATGCATGTGTTGTACTTGATGGCAACCCTCTCATAGAAGAATATCTCACTTATGTATAACTGGATGAATCTTCAGAAGAGATATCAGATGTGACTGATGGAGGACAGCTCAAAGGAATCAGATGATAGTTCTAAGTGTGACAAGTTAGCTTTGCCATCAAGTCCAAAGGGGGAGATTGTTGGCATTATGAGATAAGTGTTGTCCTTGATGGCAAACCACACTGATGACAAATCATAGTGCAGAAGGTCAGCAGCAAGGAATTGATGATCAGACTATAAGAAGAAGAGGAAGTTCATACACGCAGGTTCATTAAGCCCAAGTCGCATATACAAGCAGGTTCACTATATACCAAGTCGCGTATACGCAGGTTCTCTATATACCAAGTTGCGTGTACACGCAGGTTGGCTTCAGTAAAAGCGCGTGTATGTGGAAAACTTATCTTTGGTCCACGGCGGTTATTCCTTGGAAGTTGTGCCTATGGTTTTGGACCTTGGTGTCTCGACGGACGTGTTGATCCCTAGTTTTGAAGATGATGGTATTGGATTTCTATGGTTTTGGCTCTTGGTATTGAACAAGGCCTAAGGCTATATAAGGAGAAGGAAATCATTAGGCAAGCGTATCTGAAATGTCTTGAATATCTGAAGAAGCATGAGATCCAGTATGCAGGTTATGGGTTGATGATGCATTGCTTGATTTGAGCTAAGGAGGGATCTCACCGGCTGATTGAGAACAAGATCTAAGGAGAGATCGGGATCAAATGGTTTGAAATGAACTATCTTTATGATGCTTATTCTAGATCTACATATTGACGCATGTATTGTTCTGAGTATGACTGATGTCTGGTACAGCTGCAAGTTATGAGAAATTATTTTTAGATCTGTACGCGGGTTTTCTTTGGAAAAAGCGCGTATACACGCGGGTTTTATTCATCGAAGTAGCGTATACATTGTAAAGCTTGATATTTGAAGTTGCAGATGGGTCTGATGGTTATTACAGAGTTCTGTGTCTGCTCTGTGTTCTGGTGACGGTGTTGTTAACAGGGTTTCAGTGATTCAGAGTTTGATGATTGTTTTGAGCTTCAATGATAGTTATGGGTCCAGTATGAAAATTGGATGAAAAGTGGCCTTTCAAATTATGTGTTGTGCTTCAGTGTATCCAGTCTGAAAATTGATGAAACGTGGTACCTGGAGGAGAGAAGATTGTAGGCCAGCGCCTACGTACTAGTATCTAAGCTAGTACAAAAGCTAAGGGAGATCTTTGAAGCATTGTAGCAGGTAGTAGCCTGTGTACTAGTAAATGGATCGGCTAGTACAAGAGCAAAGGGGGTTGTAGCTCCCGTACTGGTATAAGACTGCACCAGTACAAATATTGTAAAAGGATTTTCTTATTAAGAAGAAGATTGAGATGACTTGCAGCAGGTGGTTTTCACCCACATTGGGTTTCCACCTTATATCTTTGTGTTCATGTGTGTGGCTTTTGTGTGATGATCTGTTCTGTTATACTGCACCTGTTTACTGTTAATATGGTTAATAATGTTCTGATGCATTTACTGAAGATAAGCTAACTGAATCATAAGATTTCTGGATATACGCTAGTTGCTTTAGACACAGCAGCGTGTACACGCGGGTTCACTTAACTGAGGTAGCGTATATGTTTTTGAGCTTTGAAAAAGTTTTAATGATCTGATAATACTGATTCACCCCCCCCCCTCTCAGTATTATTTCCAACAATGTTTACCCCCATTCACCTGTGTGTGCCAATTATCTAGGGATTCTTTACTGCCCCTAGGTAGAGCTCTATTATCTTCCCCTATTAAGCTGATTGAGGGATTCTTAAATGCCCCTCATTACTTAGCATTCACCCCATCCTTTAAACCTGAAACATTGTTTCATTTGCAGCTACCTTGCTCAATTTTCTCTCTTGGGACCAAGAAAACGCACCAGCAGTCCTCCTTTTCGACTCCACGCCCAATGGTTTGAAACTTTCAGACTATGCTCTGCCTCTCTATTTGAGAACATCAATTTTCCCCACCAAAATCAGAACAAAAACCCCTGAACTCAATAACTAGCCTAAGATCCGTTTCAACAAAGCTAAATCTGAAAGAGAGAGCCCTCTCTGACTGCAGGTGGGCTAGAACCTGCAGTCCAAAGTTGGTTTGTGGTTACCTCGGCTGTATCCTTTTCCGGAGCTTAAGGTCAACCTGAGTGATAACAAATTGGATAGCAAGTAGGGATGGATATTTATAAAACACAACAACATTGATTAGATCCACTTAATGAACTCGATGATACTTACTAAGATGTCGTATCTCAAATGACTATTGTACGACAACATCACACAAAGTGGCATGATAAGTTTATAAAGAAGAAAAAGTCTAAGGAATGAGATTGGGCTCATTCATTCTATTCTAGATATAAATATTTCAAGGGTAAATTTTACACTCAATGGTCGGGGCCTTATGAGATTGAAACAATGTTTGATATTGGTTCCATGCAACTTCGTACTAGTGAAAATGCCTAGACACCATTAATGGAAAATCGACACCGATTGAGGGTATATTAGAAACCCCAATCCAAAGAAGATGTGAAATCTCCTAACCTGAAGTTTATGTGTAGATAAAATTGTATATATTTGTTTACTTTCTAAATGTTTAATTTTGACATACATATGAAGAAATTATTTATCTATATTTTATTACTGATAATCAATTATTATAAAGTTTTATTAAAAGTGTTTATAATAAGCAAAGATCTCTAGAAAGTTAATGTTGGAATAAAAAAAGTTGGATAAAAAAGATGAGGTTGTAAATCAATGATGAATATTAATTACCTAGTAATAAGTCCTAGACAACTAATCTAGATTATTAGATTTATTGAGATTAAGGATTGGCCAATTTATAATTTGTAATTTTATGTGCAAATGAAATTGTATATATTTGTTTCCTTTTTGGATGTTTAATTTTGAAGTACATATGAATAACTTATACATCAGTGTTTTATTAATAATAATGAATGATTGTAAATTTGTATTTAAAGTGTATATAATAAATAAAGAGGTCTAGAAAGTTAATGTTGGAATACACATGGTTTCAAGAGATGTGGATAGAAATTGATGATGAATATAAATTGCCCATTAATAAGTCATTAGCATGTAATCTAGATGATTAAAGTTATTGAGAATTATGGAATCAACCAACTTATTACTTCCATAAAAGACATGATGTTATTTTTGGAAATGGGAAGTAGATATCATTTAGGAGCTAGTAACTACGTTTCATCTATTGGTGAGGTGGACGTAGTAACAAACTACCAAAATGAGTGGCAATGGGTAATGGAAGATTATCTTTTTGATCTCTTTGTTTTGGATCTCACATGGGCTTAAAGAGACTAGATAGAAACAAGTGAAAAGGAAAAAAGAAAAAAAAGAAAAATTAGGATGTATGCTCAAGGGGGGTAAATCCTAGAAGTAGTATCAAGGTTAGGGGGAGTTCAATGTTCTTATATTAATTTTCCATACACATATTTCAAGTCAGTATTTTGAGATTTCTAATTTTGTACAACTTTAGTGGAATCTGAAGAAAAACTAAGTTCTACTAGATATTAGTAGTATTTATTTCTTCAATTTAGATACTTGAAAGGCTCTGGAGTGTCTAGAAAGAAGAAATCATGCTCTATTTATTATATTCGCGACATACCTATATAGAATTTGGTACATTTCACATATATATAACATGCATCCAATATAAACAAAATACAAAGACCTATATAGGAAAAATATACACAAGTAAAAAGATATATCGATGAACAATTTTCCTTTCAAAGAGAACACATTCAAATTATGGAAAATACAAGTGTAGAGAGTAATTTCTTATACATGTTTTCTTGTAAAATATCTAGAACAAGGTTAAACATTAGTGGATTTACATTGAGATAGAAATCATGTCAATATATATTATAATAAAAATATGTTATAAACACGATTAAAATAAAACTCAGTGTTCACACACACACACAAACATATGAAATTTTAATAGAATCTAACGACTTAAAGTCATAATGTCAATAACATTGTAAGGATCATATATGACCTCAACAGATTCACAACTAATAAAAATATATATAACCTATGTGTACCAAATGGAAAGTTTTACTACATGAGAGGCCTTGAGCGTTTGATTAGTTACTTCAATTAAGAAATACATTCCAAGAAAATATTAACAAAAATTATTAATAAACATTTTAAAATAAAAAATATGGAGTTTTGAGTTCGATCACAACATTCACATCCCAATAGAAGAAGAAGCCAAATGTTTGGATCATCCAATATGGAAAAGGGATATGAATGTCCCATGAGATGCAGAAGTAACCCAAAAACTAGAAACATCGAAGGAAGAAGGGAAACTGATGTTAATTTGGCAACTCAGGGATAAATTCCCTCCATTGGAAAATCTTCCCCATCAATGAAGGCCCCTTATAGCCCTTGGAAGAATTTAATTTGGTTATAGAAAAATATATTTTAATTTGAAAACCCACTTGTGCACAAAAGGATAGGTCGGTCCAAAATAGAAATTGGACACCCTTCGATGGCTAGAAATACAAGTCAAGTGACCCTCATTTGGAGACAATCATCAAGAATTCATATTTTCTCTTCTTTGGTTTTGGATCTCTTAGCTCTAAAATTGGTTCTTGGAGAATTCATTTGTATAGGTCTGAAATTACAATGTTTGAATATTATACGTGTGCTTAAGGTTTTTGGTTCATAGGCACAAGGTTTCCATAATACAATTTCAGTCACATCCATGCACATGCAAGCCTCTATGTGCAACTAGAAAATTTCAGCCACACAAATATCTCTCTCTCTATCTCTCTCCATGTGATTGGGACATAAGGTTTCATTTGATAGTTGAATATAGATTTTGAAAGTTGATCATAGGATTCTGAATCATGGTTTTGATTAGTATTATTGTTGGCTTCATCTCTAGGATATGATTTAGATAATTTTGCTGGATAGTCTTGTGAATAAAGAAATAGATTATTTTAGTCTCTCTTGGCTGAATATTTTATGAAAATCTAATAAGAATAATAATTTTAAAGGGCTTTCCCTTTTGTACGGTTTTTCCTTGGCCTCCGACTAATCCTGGTATCTCTATGTGTGAATGATTTTCTTCTATTGTTCCTTTATGTTCTATTGCATTGATGATGATATTGTTCTTTATATATAATTGGATATGTTGCTAATTATGTTTAAATGTTATGGAATGAACTCATCATGTAAATAATGAAATACGATTATCAAAGCAAAGAACAATATAGCCCTAAGGCAAATTAACTTGGTACTGGAGCTGGGCTGAAGAAAAGTCATTGAGATCACCCCTATGAAGACAACATTTATGGAAGTAAGAGAAAATGGAGGAGACGTAAAATAATGTTAGGGTTTGATTGATATCATGAGGTTATGGTTTGGAATAAACCCTATGATATGATAAGGGCTTGAGTTTTGCAGCCCTGAAACTATAGCATGATCAATGAGAAGTTGTTGTAACACTTGTGACTGATATGGTGTAAACATAGCTTGGATAGTCTCAAACATGCCTCGTTTGTGATAAATTCAATGGAAATATTGAAGGAAACATTTCTACATGGATAATGGACAATACTAATTCTTAAAGGTTGGTTCAAGAGGGAGATGATAACCTCTCGTTTAAGATAAGTACCCTTTAGATTTATGTTATTTCTTTGTGATACTAGACTTATTGTTTTGATTATTGCTTAGCCTTGTTGCACGAATATTAGAATGCTTCTAACATCAAGATGTGATCCAGGTCCAGGTGTAACAAAGGACCCTTCCAAGACCTTTTACTTCCGTGATGTGTTAAATTGCATTTTTAAAAGAACATAAATGAATACATTTGCATGTTGTAAAGAATAAGGAACATGACAATCATCAGCAACATAAAACTCAAGACATTGATAACAGAGTTTGTCCAAGAGGGACTACGTCTTCGGGCCCCGGTGTCAAGATGGTGTAGGCAGCTGCATTAAGTGTTCCCAATAGTGATGATGTACATAAGAGGTGATGTTGCTACCATACAAGGAAAATGCCCTCATGTAGGAGTGGCTCCAAGAGATGTTCTGCTACAGGAACTCTAAGTAAACAAAGACTCCTATCAATATGACCTAAACTCATGCATGATGATAACGAGAATCCCGCCAACATGGAATAAAAGGGATGTCAATGCAACATACATGGCAACAACATGAGTATCCCATCAACATAATGACAAAGAGATCTCAAACAAAACATGACGAATCATGACAACAAGTACATCCCACAAACGATTCTGTATCATGTCAAATAGGAATCATGAAACAAGTAAGAAACAAGATCCCACATCAAACATCAAATAGGGATTTGTGTATCACAATGAATAGCAAAAATAAGTACATGAACACACTGCATATACCTCACATCCAAGGGCCATCTGAAGGGAACGATGTCAAACTACTAAAGCTAGACGTACCATCAGTCTCGCAGCGTCGAACCTCATGGAATGACTGCTCGCACGTCAAATGCTGACACCTGCACTCCACTTAGAAAAGTGGCCAAAAAATGAAATGCAAAAATGGAAAATCTAAACGCACCATTAGATTTGTGGTGTCAAATAGTGCAAAAATGACTATCAAATTTCTGAATTATGAGAAAGTGAAAATGTGGGGCTTAAGGAATATTTTAGATTCCCCCTAGATTCCTCAAAGATTCCCTCCTCTGGGTCCTCTGCAAATATGCTACTTAGATCAGGAAACTGACTGTGCCATCGGGTTTGTGTCGTCGAGAGGTGTAGGATCGACAAAAAAATTGTCCAATTTAGACACTGCAAATTTTTCACCCTCTTGAGAATTTTGCTCAATCATGGCTCCACCTGCCATAAATTAATTAAAAATTATAGTCTTGGTTTCCGTGTGTGCTCCTGGTTCCTCCATCTCTATGGGTGCACTGAAAAATGAGGTTTATATACATTTTTGGGCAGAGACTTCCAAAGAAACCATTGGCACTTTGGTAAGTTTAGGAATTCGTTAAGGAGGGGTCAGGGGGTGAAATCCCACCCCTCCTGAATTAACCCATGAATAATATTTTTTTTGGTTAAGTCTGGGGTGGTGGGTCCACTGTTTTGGGTGGCCCATCCCCCATTTCCACACTGCATGTTGTTTAAACATTAAATGGGTGCATGGTTTGTTGGTTGGTGGCACGATGTTTTGGTTGGTTCATTCATGGGGCTGCCCAGTGGGGGTTGGCCAATGTGGGCTAGGCGGATCCAATCCCTGCTGGCCCTGCATTCATTGTATATATCATACCATAGTGGTTTGGGGGTGTGGGTTGGGTCCACTGGAGGTGGCCTGTCCACCCCATGTTTAATTTTGTTTATATGCACATAGTTGGAGGAGGGTTTGGCGGGGTCATGGCCACCAACCCAACATTTAAATTTAAATCGCGTGGTGTGGTTGGTCCAGCAGGGATCATGACCCATCGACCTTTTAATAATTAATTTTTGTTATGTATTTTTGGGGTGGCGGGGGTAGTGGCCCGCCACCTCATTTATAATTTTGTTTGTTTTATTTAACAACCATAAACATTTTTGAAAAATTGAAAAATGACTAAAGAAGACAAATTAATCAGGCCACAAATTCACTTGGAATCTAGCCCAGGTTGGCTGAAATCTGGTGGCTAGATTTTGTCCAAATTGTTGCCTCCTTAAGCCTGCCTAGTCACCCAAGTCAACCTGAACTTTGACTTCTCCTAAATTTCACATACGGACTCGATTTGACAAACCATTCAAACCACCACGATCAGGATGACGAGATCTACGCTTTGGTCTTGGTTCGAAAGCATTCCAATCACTTTGATTTTGAGCTTCCATAAGCCCTCTGTCCTGTGTGTGTCTCTAGAGCCACTTGGATCAAGATGAAATGTGATAAGAAGGTTCTTCTTGAGGATCATCTAAGTTGCAGGAAAAGAGAACTAGTGCAAGAAGTGAAGAGATAGTGTTGGAAAAGGAAAGAAGTACCTGAATAAAGTCTTTAAAAAATTTCAAACTAGCATCCAGAAATTACAATATGAAAGTACTACAACTGCTAATGAAAAATAAATGTTACAAGTTGCAAAAGTATATGAATACTACAAGGTATGTATAGTATATAGTTTCAATGTTATGATTTAGATGCACGATTGGATGGAAAGTTAAGCCCTAAGGTATGTTGAGAATATTACCTTCATAAATGACTCATGCATTCATATGAAAATAAGTTTTATTTTTTGCAAATGTAACATATTGGTGCTCTTTATATTTGGAAAGTATATTACATTTATTTAGACATGGTGATTTCCTAATTTGATAAAAAAGGCTAAAACCTTTATTTTTTCACTCAGGATCTTCTTATTGATCTTGATATGGGTTCCATGTGCTAATAAATTTGACTATTTGACAAAAATGAATTCCCTCAAATGATGAATAAGTAAATAAGTATGACTCTTGTTAGCACTCAGAATGAACCTCAAGGCTAAAAAGAGGCAATTCCGAGGTAACCATATACCAAGCTTTCGATCTGGAATCTAGCCCTGCCAGACCAGAGAGGGCTCTCTCTTTGCCAACAAAATGTGGCTGCCATAAGTGAACCTTAAGATAGCTATGAAGTGTGAGGATTTGATTTAAAAGTTTTGGGTCAAAAACAACAAGAGAAGGGACCATTGGGCTATGGATTCGAAACTAGTTTCCACTAGCAAACTTGGGGCAAAGTAAGTGCAATGTTTAGCCAGATAAAAGATTGCAAATGAGAGAAGAAAAGAGGAGAAAGACCGCTGCCCTGTAGGAATCAATTAGGGAATGGATCTACAGTGGGAAATTTAGGAGAAAGAGAAACACAGGATTACTCAATAGAGCATCTAACAGAGGATGGATTCTGAAAACATAACCACTACATTAAACAACATAATCGTTGTGAAAGGAGCATCATGCATGGATGAATTCCTAACATTTCCCTTAGAGAATGTTGTAATGAAATTAGCAGAAAAAACAAAGCATGGAAATGAATTTACAAGAAAAACATGTTGCACATAAAACACCATAATGGATCCCACATCTATAGGGCAAAAACTACTTCATCAAAATAATATTCAAGAAAAACTTTACACAATCCCAAGTAGCCCCTTTTTTCTGCCAAAATCCCACCCTTACACTCTGAAATTAATAAAATATATACAATTTTCTCATCCCTGTACTAAGGGAATTGAGCTCAACCATCTTCTTCAAAATAGAATCAGTTACATTAAATTTGGACTGAATTTCTGAAAATAGGGCTCACAGATGAACTCGTATCTCTTGAACCATAATAGTTGTTACAAAACTGAAAGGGGTTTCTGTAGATAAGGTCATTTTTGAGAACAACCTCTCTCAAAGTTTGGAAATTCACTTCCAATTTCTCGAAGTCTGTGCCACAAAATCATCTCTAAAACAGAAAATCATTAAAAATTTAAATATGTAAAAATAAGTTGTAAATATCTAGTCAAATATTCCAATTCACGACACTTGCGAATAAAATGAATGATATTTTTTGTTATATGGCTCGTGGTGGACAAAAACCTCCTTGGGTTTCTCAAAATTACTTTCCATCTGTTGTAAAATGGCACCGCACTAAAATGACTAAAACAGTAAAATAAGTGCAAAATTTGTTTTGTTTTAATGTAGGCTTTAAATATCACTGCATATCTCCCACATAGTAACACCTGTGCATAAACCGAAGGAGGTTTTTGTGATTTGGTAGGTTATGGAAAAAATATCTTTCACTTTTGTAAAATTCATGTCCATTACTTCAGAAACTGATTTTGTAGTAAACTTGTCCTTGTGTGCAGCAAATGACCTCAAAACATGCATAACCAAGAATCAATCATTCATTTCGATCATATCTTCTGATCCAAAAACTGGTTATGGGAGTGTGATATATCGTTGGAAATATTTTTCCAAGCTCCTTTTGATGGAAATACTTAGGATATGATTTGCACTGAAACTCATGTGTGTTATTGAGAAATCTAGTGTCCACTCAGATCTGCTAGTCCCACTAAGACTGGTAGCTATCTTGGAAACAAACAAACTAAAACTACTTTAGTTTTCCTTTATGAGAAGTAGATAATAGGGGAACAAAGGAGACCAACCTCTATCTTGTGCTTGGTTCCTTGCTTGATTCCTCTCCCTTCTGATAGATCTTTGCCACTCGCTTCCTCGTCTACCTAGCTTCAAAGAGCACCTGTGGAATCAAAGCAGCATAACACTATCCAAGAACAGAGATCTACTATCATAAACAATATAGGACCAGATATATATTGACCACACAAATGCATATATCGTCAATCATACAAGAATGTGGAGGAAAACTTGAATAGCTTTATTAATATCAAGAATAGCAAAGAGGATTACAACCAATTGTTCTGACCCAACGTCATCCTCTGAGCAAGAAAGCCCTTCTTCACCTCATGAAAAGCTTAGATCACCCAACACTATGATGTTACACCAAGAAACCAGCAGCACTTCCTTACAAGATATAAAATTCCAGCCACCTGAATCTCTGGGATGAGGGATCCATATATAGATGATTGAAGGGAGGTGAGTCAGCTTCTGAGATTTGATTAGCATCCTCTCTCTGATAGTTCTTGATTCCACTTGGAGATTGATGATCTCTTACTCATCCCTGGGTGAATGCAGAGAGGAAAGTGTCACAGGAGAAGTTTCTGGAAGATTCCATGATCATCCACCTCGCAAATTGACTCTGCCATTTGTCCACTCTCGCCCATCGCACCCCATAGAAGGGCTTTTTAGTATGCATCGCACCTCCCATGTGCATTTAGGTGGGATGCAGCGCACTTTGACCATGGAGCAGGTGATATGGTCCAGTTTTGACGAGTTTCAAGTAGTTTTTCATGGAGAACTTCTGGGAGATGATGCAATCAGCTGACCTTGTTCTTTTAGGGGATGGAACAACACTTTTAGAGACTTAGGAGCCCTTGGTTTATGGACATATATGATTGGGGTTGCAGTGCCCAAAAATGTCTATAACAGTTGCCCCCTAAAGCATGAGGTCGTTAATCTTTTGATGTCGGGTGAAATGCTTTATCATGAGGATCCGAAGTTTTTTCGAGCTGGAAGGTGACCTGTAATAAGATACAATACAATACATTATCTTCATAATTTTTTCATGATCTAGCTGAGGTGGGCATTCCCATGCTCAGCTTTATAAATTCATTTTTATGTACATAAGACAGACAATCGTCTGAGTGCAGACTGATGATTCTGGTAGAGCCATCGTCCCTTTGATTGGATGATTATCTGTGCAGCAATGATGTACATTCGATGTCTTTATTTTCCTGAATATATATTGCAGCCCGGATGGATGAAACTAGATCCGGGGTCTTCATTCTCGTTCGATCTTCACTCAAAGTACAAGTTGTTCCATGTGAGAGATGTTCTGGAGTCGAACATGGAAAGACGTCGCCTGATTACCAACCAATGATGTAAGCTATTAACAAGCGCGAAAGGAATCACCGATAATGATGATGACCCTCAAGGTACTACATTACAATTCACGTGGTGTGAATAAGGGACTTGGCCTCGAACACCACGCAAAATCTTTCGGTCGAAGGCCATTGATGTAAACCTGTCGCTGGAAGTGAGAAACTTGCGATTGAGGCATGCAAGCTTCAAAGTACTGAAGGGTTGTTCCTAGACCAACTTCTTGGATAATGAGCTGATGTCGACAAGAAGCAATCGGTCATAGGAGGGCCTTAATGAATCCCACATCTACGACACAGAACGGAGCAAATGATTTTAATGGAGGTGAAAACGATCTGATGATATAGGGTTCAGGGTGGCGGTCATGAAAGAATGGAACATGAATGTATTGCAGTGGATGAGACACAGGTTAATTCTCTGAGTGACTTCTCTTGAACATATTGGGGACACTGACATGATGGATTGGTAGCGTTAACCCCAAATGTGGATGGTGTGATGGACCCATGGTGATATGACCACTGAACAGAACAACCCAACCCGACTCGGATGCGGAGCAAAAGTGTCATGTTCAAGAGCGACTTGCTACCAATAAAGTTTCTTCAAGTTTTCTTCACAATTTTTCCTCAGTCATTGCTGACCAGTACCTCTTTATTTTTGTCAAGCTTTAGGAGGATAACATATGCTTGTTCTATAATTTTCCCTTCGGGCAAACCCATCGCTATGTTTTAATGAGCCTAGCGATAGTGAAACTCGTTCTTGTCTGTATGGACAAGTTTGTCGCTATTCGGTTTTAACGAGTTTAACAACAAAGGTAACTTGGTCCTTTTCAATTTTAGAGAGTCTGAAAGGGACGTAAAGAAAACTCCAACAATCCTTTTTCGTTATATAATCCCTTAAGTCCGAAAAAGTATAAAATAACACAAAAGGGATGAATTTTCGGTAATTTTAACGAGCTGAACAAAACAAGCACTCGATCATTTTGTGTAATAATCCCTCAGGTCCAGAAAGATTAAAATCTAAAGGAGGGATAGCACTTCCAGTCACTTTAATGAGCTGGAGAGGCCAATTACTTGGCAATCTTTTCATATTTTACGAGTCAGATGAAAATAGCTTAAAGGAGACTCATTTTTCAAGGAACGAGTGATAAATTCGGGTAGCAACTAATTCCAGGTAAGGTTTGGAATTTTCCAATCATGGCAGTGTCACAAGGATGGCTAACAGGATCACTCTTCGCAGCTTTTCCTCAAAAAGGGTAAACAATCAAATGGGGGTGAATGATCAGCCAATACAGAGTGGAGGTGATGATGAGAACACGACCAAGGCTTCAAAGGCTGATGATAATGCATTCACGATGGTTATTTACCAGGAATTGGTTCATTTTTTAATGAATGAGCTTAAACTCTGGGGGAAACATGTGCTCATTGCTTATGTTTAATTTTTAACGAGCTTGAACTCCACATAAAAACTGCTCGATATAATGGTCATTGATTACCTTGATTTTACCATTGACAGCTTTGTTCCTTCAAAGGTTGTACTGCCTATTCAATTGCTTCATCAAACTAGTTAGAAACGAATAATACATGCTTGAAAAATGAGTCAAAACACTAATATTTTACTTGAATTACGTGAAAAGTAATTTAAAAGTGGTTTTTACCTCTCATTTTACCATTTCATTTGAACTTTGGTTTGTTGGAGCTTTGGAGGTGCTTTCGCCCTTGATTTTCACTAGCTGATTCCGGGAGATTCTATGGACGATTCTTGGCGCCGTCTGGACCAGGTAAGAGATAAACCTGAGCTCTTCAGTTTCATTCTTTCCTTTTTGAATTCTGAGCATGTTTCCTAGTTCTTCTGAGCCCCTGGGGTTTGAAGAATTTGCCCTGGCTCCATCGCACCTTTACTATATCGAAAGGTGCGATGCATGCTAGCTTGGCCATTAGCCAGTTAGCATGCATCCCACCCAGTACACTACTAGGGGTGCGATGGGCGCAAGGAGGGAAACTTGTGCACAGGTTTCATGGAAATTTTTGCCTGTTTTTCACCAAATCAGGATCCTGACTCTTCTCTTGTTTGTTTTTAGAGATTCATTGGAGAAAAATGCCTGTTACATCACAAGAACGTGAGCATGAAGAAGAGGACATGCTTTCTTTACATGATCTGGTTACGGTAAATGCACTGCGAAACTGTGGCATGTTCAAGTTTTTCTGCATCTCTAGCATGAGGCAACAAATCAACTTGTTGCAATATTTTCTCGATGCATGGGATCCTACCAACCAGGTGTTCTAGATTAGGGGAAAATCCATCCCTTTGACTTTCGTGGACATCTATTTTTTGACCGACTTATCGAGGCGTGGTGCCCCTATCTCATTATCAGGTTCGGCCCATGGGGGTGAATCCGTGAGAGATTATATTCATCGGTACTGTAGAGGGGGATGTCAGCCGAGTAAGGATGGAAAGATCAATATCGGAGACATCACTGACAGGTCTTTGAGGACCATTCTGTTCACTTTTGCTAGACTGGCTAATAGTGTGGCTCTTCATGTGGCCAACAGGTCTTATATGCAGTATGCCTTGGAATGCCTTGAACCAAAGGTGTTCAACTAGTGTGCTGCAGTACTCTCTGTGATGAAAGAACAACTGACCAAGGTAAAAAATGGAAGATTGAAGAACTTTGGATATGGTTCTATTTTGAACGCTTTTTCCTTGGAAAAGATCCTACTGATGCAGCCGCAGTATGTTTCACTTGGTTTACCTCCACCGACTGAGCCACGGATGCAGAGATGGGTTGACCTTATGGCCAGACATGCTGGTCAATCCCAGGTTTCCTTTTCTGATACCTTCTTCGAGTGGTTCAATCATTAGGAGATGGTTTTTTCCGAGTATCCATATGCTAGTATGGATTTCCGGGGTGACCCAGATTTGGTGCTGCCAGCTGGCGAGCAGTGGGGTGCCATCGGTAATTTCTCTGACCATATCTCCGTTTATCGTTTTTTTTTATAATGTTTTTGTGCTTTCTTCTATCAGGACTCATCAAAACTCATGTGCTCATGCAGATGTTGGACCAGTTCGGCCAGTAGTACGCTTGAGAGTGCCAACTGCTGCTCCAGCAGGAGAAGCTGTGGGGAGGGCTATCCTTCGCGACCTTGATGTGGCCGAGACTCTTTCAGCATTGCAGGACCAGATTGAGGGCCTCACTCTTGGTATTCCAGACGTCAGGACTGACGAGCTTCCTCTGAGGTTGTAGCGACATGCTACCGGTGTGCCGAGTTGATGGACTACGCTTGTACGCATGATTGCATAGGCGGTGACTTGTTATCACCAGCATCATTAGACTAGGGTTCCCCCTAGCGTTTTGAGTTTTGGGTCATCTTGACCAATTTTGTCTTGGTTACATAACATTATGTGTAAACGATAAACATATATATATATATATATATATATATATATATATATATATATATATATATATATATATATATATATATATATATATATATATATATATATATATATATATATATATATATATTTGATTTTCGGAGTTTTATTCTGGTTAAATTACATGATCCTGATGCAAATATTGATGAAATGATTCTTTTTATAAATGTTGCAAATGTCTATCTAACACATAATTTTCCAATGAATCTGTTAATGTGTTTAAGTTTATGGAAATATGCTGATATTGAATAAAATCAAATTGCCTTTCCAAAATCTTGACCCTTAGGAACATGCGATAGATAGCTAGATTTCGGATGGAGTAGATACCAGTGAGTTGTAGGATGACGAGTTGTGAGTCTAGCCTGACGACAAGTTGGCGTATGTCATCTGTGATGGCATCAGAGAGAAGTTCTATCAATGCGCTATATTCAGCGATGTTATTTTTTGACTGACCAATACATACCCCTCTGAAACTTACTAACTCTTTGCTTGGATAAAAAATGGCCCAGGCCACAGAAGATAGGTTCCGCGAACTACGACTCGCTCCGTCAGCATATCCAACAAATGATTCCAATAGGTTTGACATTTGCAACAAATGTAAAAAGTGGATTACTTGACCAAAACAATTACCCTTAGCGAAAACAAAAATGTAACAAAAGCATAGGGGTTACTACATTGAATCATGCGTAGTAACGCTTAAGGTACAACTTGTTACGAGGTTGCGCGAGTGGAATCCCATCATAATCCACTAACTCGTAGGCCCCTTTTGCTAATACACATTTAACAATATAGGGGCCCATCCACAAAGACTTGAATTTACCTACTCCCAATTTATCGGATTGCTGGTTGTAAAGTAAGACCAAGTCACCTTCTGAGAAGACATGGGGTTTGACATTCTTGTCGAGCCGTGCCTTGACTCGTTTCTTATGGGCTTCGTTAGCCAAAGTGGCATCACAACGGGTTTCATCCAATTGGATTAGTTCCAAGAAACGAGCCTCCTCTTCTGAAGTTCTATGGAGAAGGTCGACTGCGAGTTTGAGGGACGAGATTTCACACTGAACTGGTAAGATTTCTTCTAGGCCATACACTAGCTGAAAGGGTGTAAACCCAGTTGCATTCCTTACCGATGTTCGGTATGCCCACAAGGCTGAGTACAGGATCATGTGCCAACTCCTTTTGTGGACTCCAATCATCCTTTGCAGCATCCGCTTCAGGACTTTGTTGATTGCTTCAACTTGTCCATTGGCCTGCGGGTAATATGGAGTAGAGCTGTCGTGGGACAACCCCAATTTGGCAGCCAATTCAACCATCATGTGATTGCGAAAATGTGATCCATGATATGTGACTATGGGTTGTGGAACACCGAATCTGGCAACTACATGATTGAAAAAGAAAAGGGCAACTGTTTCGCCGGTGTTGTTTAATGTAGGCATCGCCTCGGCCCATTTGGTAAAATATTCTACCGTGACTATGATATACCCATGCCCCCCAGTCGAGGTGGGGTTACATGTCATGAAATCTATGCCCCATTTGGTGAATGGCCCAACAG
The DNA here is from genome assembly GCA_031772625.1 of Pinus tabuliformis. Lineage (NCBI taxonomy): Eukaryota > Viridiplantae > Streptophyta > Pinopsida > Pinales > Pinaceae > Pinus > Pinus tabuliformis. The sequence continues at coordinate 1,336,192,790 of CM062804.1, read as the reverse complement.
CAACTATTGGTTGCAGGGGTGCGGGTGGTCTTCTGGTTTTGCTATCGAAAATTTGACATGCATGGAAACTTCTGACTACAGTTATGCAATCTTTGAACATTGTTGGCCAGAAGTATCCTGCTCGTAAAAAATTTTGCACTGTAGCGTAACCAGATTGATGCCCCCCACACGTGCCTGAGTGGCAATCATTTAGGAATTTTTCGGCCTCCTCATGGGTGAGGCACCTCCTCATAACTGTATCGACACCACGACGGTAAAGCGTATCACCGACGACCATGTAGTCTTTTGATTGGTGTCGAATACATTTTTGTTCCGAGCGAGAGGTATTAGACCTATATTTTTGGGTTTGGAGATAGATGATTATATCTCCATACCATGGATTGCTTGAAGATATTAGAAACAAAGATTCATCCACGATGGTTTCTTCGGATGTTTCATCGTTCGACAACGATGGGAGATCGCATAGTAATTCTGTGAAAACCAGGGATTTCTTTGATTTGGATTTTACAAATTCTAGATCAAACTCTTGAAGAATTGTTATCCATTTTGAATATTTTCCCCCCAGCAACTGTCGCGATAATATATAAGTCATGGGGTTGCAATATGACAAAATGGTAGTTTTTCGAAAGAGGACATAGTGGCGAAATCTCTGTATCACTTGAACAGCTGTGAGAGCCAGCTTTTCAACATAGGAATACTTGCTTTCTGTATAATTTAAGTTTCTACTCAAATAATATATGGGATGTTCAATTCCATTGTCTTCTTGAACTAAAACCATTACGATGGTTGTATCCGTTGTAGCCAGATACATTTTAAAGTCTTTTTGATAATCAGGAGCGTACACTAATGCTGCTTTCATTAGGGATTCCTTTAAAGCATCAAAGGAAGCTTGCGCGACCTGGTCCTAGATGAAGGGTACTTCTTTTTTCAATAGACGTGTATAACCTTTAGCAAGTTCGGCTTAATTTGGAATGAACCTCCTCAGAAATTTTGCTTTCCCTTGGAGTTTCTGAATCTAAAGCAAATTTGAAGGTGGAGGAAAATTTATGATTGCCTGAACCTTACATGGGTCGAGACGAATCCCATCCTTTGAGACTACAAAGCCAAGAAAATGACCAGAACTGACACAGAACACACATTTGTGTGGATTGAGTCATATCTTGTAGTGTCGGCAACGTAGAAATATCGCTCTCAAATGCTGCGGATGATCAATCCGCTTTCGCGAATGAGATGGAAGATCGTCGAGATATGGTTGAACGATGTTTTTAATGTCATGGAAGGAATAATTCATTTCCCTCTGAAATGTTGTCCCTACATTCTTTAAACCAAAGGGTAACTTGCGATATGCAAATGTGCCCCACGGACAAATAAATGCAGTCTTTGACTGGTCTTGTGGGCGGATATTTATTTGATTATACCCGGAGAATCCATCCATAAATGAAAAGATTTCACATCTGGCGCATTCATAAATTATCTGGTCAATAAAGGGTGTAGGGTAGTTGTCTTTTCAACAAGCTTGATTTACATCCCTATAATCGATGCACACTCTAACCGTTCCTTGTTTTTTCATTACAGGAACAATGTTCGATACCCAATCGGTTAGAGGAACCAGGTAAATAAAACCAGCATGGAGAAGTTTTTCAACTTCTGCCTTGATGGCAGCGACTTTCTTGGGGTGCACCTGTCGTAGCCGTTGTCGTACTGGTTTGACATCTGGATATATATTTATTTCATGTTCAACTATACTCGACTCAATGCCTAGCATTTCATCATATGAGCAAGGAAAGACATCTCTGAATTCGCGAAAAAGAACTTTGTATATTTCCAGTTCTGAAGGAGACCAACATTTTCCAACATAAATATTCTCTACAACATCTGTTTTGGTCAAGATATTTATGGCTATAGTCTCTTTGATATTGGACAAGTTTCACTTGGAATCCACCGTGTTTATAGTATTTGATAGGAAATAAAAAACTGAAGGATGATGAAAGTCATCAGGAGTATCTTCTTGACAATCCGGAAGATGGGAACAATGGTGGTAATATTCCCATGGCGCCCCGTCAATTATCATTGACTGAACAATTCCTTCGTCGGTGTAATGCACTTGCGACCAAGGATTTGAAGGGGTGCCACATTCCTTAGGCCTATCTATCCAAACGCTTGATGAGCGTTGATTTGGGTTTGCCTCCCATGCCAAAAACATTGATTTCTACAATATTTCTGGTGGGCTTGGAGGCAATACCTGTAGATGATCCATGCTAATATCATTTTCTGAGATCTTTTGAATAGAAGATATCATATTGTAGGTTCCTACCGTTGCCACTTCCGCCAGATTGATTGGAGGTGGGAGGGAAAAAGTCCCCATTAATATAGGGTCCTTTAGTAGGCCTACTCCGATATTTTGAAGCAAATATGGGCTTCCATGGATCATCGGAAAGCTTCCCGTAACTTGGGAACTATTGGGGAGAAATGTTTGTTGGTCGACGATTGTAATTCCTCCTTGAAAGGGAAATGCAATCTTCCTAAAGTAGGTCGACACAACGGCAGCCATAGCATATATCCAGGGCATTCCTAGTAGGATGTTGTAATCGAGGTTTCCGTCGATTACTTCAACATCTATTTCTACTGTTTTCCCCCCCAGTTCAACTTGCAAGTTACGTAAAATCCCATATGGGGTATATGTTCATCCATCAAATGTTTTTAATGTCGTCGGAGATCATGACAAGGTTGGAGATCCTAAAGTTTTCCAGCAACTCATCGACATAATACATGTAGATGCCCCCTCATCAATAATTGTTCGATGAACAGTTTTATTGAGGGATTTCACTTGAATGAGGAAAGCTAGTTGAGCTGGTAACTAAGGATCATATCCTGTGTGATTAAAGGACACAATATTAGAATCCTTTGGGTCAATACCACCTATTGCTGATAATAGAGCCTGCTTTTGGGAGGGGAAATTTTGCAGTACCTCAAGTGTCGACATAGCGGATGGCGATTGGGCCAGATCTTCCACTATATTATATTGTTGTGCTGCTCTGGCATGAGGATTAAATGTCGACTTGTGTACTACTCCCTTTGGCGGTTTTATTGTTAGCTATGGAATGATGGGCGGCACAACTTCTGTCGAAGTTGTTGTCGAACTACTAGGTTGATCTTTATCCTTGTTGTTCGATAGCTGTGGATTCCCGTAATCTTTATTCCTTGTCGTTATCAAAGCATCATTTTGTTGTTTCAAAACTGACAACATCAGCACTTGGGATGGGGAAGAATTATCACTGGCAACCAGATTTGTTCCTGGATTTGGAAACGGATTAGTTAATAGCACTGAGGTTTTTGAATTCTTGAAGAATTTTTTAAGCTCAGCTTTATATGGACAATCTTTTACCCAATGATCCTCATCACATATAAGACATGGACGATTTCGTTTCATATCTCCAAAAGGGTTTGCAGAAGATTTTTCAAGTGATGATTCCTCCTATTTCTTCTTCTTCCCTTTGTTTTTCTTCTTGCCTCCTGGTTGCTTGGTTTCTTTGCCTTTGTCAGTTGAGATGGCATCTACTTCCGAGGCAAGAAGTTCTTCTTTTGCATTTTGACTAGAAATCTTACAGGCCTTTTTAGATGTATCCTTTGTTGATTTCGTGTTTGTCGTACCAATCACACCATCACCGGCATGAGAGTCATTGTTCGATTTAGTAGGAGGAGGAACGGAAAATTCCGGTTTGGGAGCATCAGGGATTTTATCGTAGAGCGTGCCAGACTGAGTATAAATCAAGTCTAAATATTGTGCACGAGCAATAACTTTCTCTTCAGTGACGACTCCTCCCTTTGCCACATCTTCTATAATGGAAGGTAATAATGACTTAATAAACCATTCAGCTAAAAGCTGATTAGGAACATACGTTTTTACCATTCTACGACGACGTCGCCACTCATGAATATGATTGGATATGTGAGTGGCCGTCATTTGCTTGAAATTGGTAAGAAGTTTTGTTCTCGTTTCATAACTTATGGGTAACTGAAAATGGGTTAAAAAGGTTGTGGCTAGGGTACTGAAGTTATCAAACGAAGCTCTAGGTAATTCGATATACCATTTTGCTGCCAGACCAGTTAATGTTCTCTGGAAAAGGCGAAGCCTAATTGAATCATTGTTTAGGGTGTTTGATGAACACCACAGATGAAAGGTCATCACATGATTCGACGGGTCTTCACCCAGATTTCCATTAAACTTAGGAATATCTGATGGAAGTTTATGCGGAATTGCTAGCCACCAAGGGGCATAAGCAACTGGATCGTTTGTAGCCGATTTAGATCTAGTAACTCTAAAGTCGCCATGAAGGGTAACTTTTAATTCAGGTTTGGTGAAGCATACCCGGGATAAGATGGAATCACCTGGGCAGTTGGTCTTTGCATACCAGCATAATGCATTTGATCTTGGTAACTTTGGTAAGGTTGATGGGCATAACCATTGTAGAATGGTTGATTTTGACTGTTTTGAATATACGACTTCCCATTATTTGCAAAGATTTGTTTCTCAGATCCTTAGTAAACTTGTTGGAATTGCAGTTGTTGATATTGCACGAGCCATGGTTGTGAAGCCATGTGCTGTTGTCCAATATTGGCTGTTTGACCAAGATGAGGGGTAATTGTACCCGTTTGGGCCTGTGTCATTCCACTAGTTGGCGATTGTGGTTGAGTCGCAAGGATAAGAGGCTGTTGCATTACAACCTGAGAAACCTAAGGTTGGCATACAACATCCAACGCTTGTACTTGCGACACTGTCACAATAGCCGGCGTAGTTGGTATATTTGACATAGGTAAACATTGTTGCATCAAGTATACAACTCTTGGTTGTTGAGGCAGTATTGGCACCCAACCGCTAGATGTAATTCCAGCATAACCTGAATTTTGTTGTGAACTCTCGTATGGTTGTCCTCCCAGAGGAGACAATGAAAGGGTATATTGCCCCCCATACGGCGGTAATCTGGTACTTAAAGGAATGGTTTGCCCTTGAGGACTAGACTACCCAAATTGACATCGTGAAGGATCAATTTGCTGAGACTCAACATAAGAGTTCCTGGATATTATTCTGGATGAACAAACGGGAACGGACCATACTGTCGAAATAGCCCTTGAGTGGGCCCCATCTAGCGATTGAGAGCTAGTTGGGACAGATGGTATGCCGGCAGACATTGTTGGAGTGACAGAAGGAAGTTCTGTCGTTGTTGTGTCAGATGACACAGTCCTAGATGTCAACGGTTGTTCAGACATTTCTAGTCTATCCAAAAGATTTCCTAGCGATTCTACAAGAGCTTCCGATAATGGTAGGCTAATTTCTGATGAAGAAGGATATAGGGTGATCCCGACTCCAAATTGCGATGGAGTACTAGATGGAGGATCCTCCACAATCTCTTCTATAGAAATCAGACCAGGTGGAAGAGGTAGACCGTTAGGTCTGTAAAATATTTCCGGTGTCGAAGAAGGTATAGATTCTACAGCGACAAATGTTTGGGGAATAACACCTTTCGAATCAGTTGTAGATGGAGCTGGTTCAGTAATACAAGTGTTTACCTTCACACTATGATCAACCCTACTATCCTTTGGTGGCTGCGGAACTTCTTCTATAAAGGTAGAGATACCAGAAATGTTTGGAGTAACCAGAGCCTCCGATGATGTCGGAACACTTGTTCCAACTTTACTAAGGGATTTTGAACCAGTTAAATGAGTCCGCTTCTTCCGTAACAGTTTTGATTCTGGAGACAAAGACGGTTGACTCGTAAGCCTCCGCGAACGACGGGGTTTCAATTGACTTTCTTCCATGATTGTGGATTACTCGATCACTAAAAATCAAGGGGAAATATGTTTCCGAATTAAATGAATTTTAGATGCTTTGACACAACTTGTTTTTTCAATTTTTAAGAGTCGAGAAAAAACAAAAGATGACTCTAGTCGCCTTCGATTTTTAATGAGCTTGAAGTGACAAGTGCTCAGATGGACCTTTTCCTTTAAGGAGTCTGAAAAGGAACAAAAGAGACTACTCTGGAAATCTAGACAGAGGGATTACCAAACCAATCGAAAAACTGCAGAATACTTTTTACGGTACGACAGTCAATCTTCCTGAATGTTGTGTTCAGTGCATTGCGATTGATAGGGCGGTAGGCACGGCTTCCTATGGATAAAGGATATAGCCTATTGTGGTCTCCCAATATATAATCAACGATATGTGGGAGCACAAGCCCGTACTGGCACTTATCATCTCAAAGTGGAGGAATCACCCAACCAGAAATGAAAGCAATAGTTACCAGGCTTTACGACACTGGAATACGTCTCTAGCCTAGACTTCTAAATGTTGTGCGTTAGGTTCCAAAGAATTTTTAGATTCATTAAATTTATTTTACAGTTGATCTTGCTTAAGAAATTTGCCTTTCAGGTTCACCGTGTGATGTAGATATAAAATTTGTAAAATTCAATCTAAGATGATAAACAATCGTTTAATCTTCATTTTGCAATGAAAATCCTAGCTACTAAAGAAAGAGAGATGATATTCTTTCAACATAGAGCAGAGAGCACACACTATATGCACTGTCCTAAATCAAACCATCAAACAGTCTAAATGCAAATGCACATGCATGTATTTGTTTTCAGCCTTCTTAATGTGTGAATGATAAAAAGAAAGCTAAGCGCAAATCAGAATTATTTTTCAAAGTGACATTACTAACAAGCTTCTTTTCAAGACAAAATGAAGACAATGACGAAACTTTGTGATTTGGAATTGAAAACTTGCTTTCGACACTTGAAAAACTACTAATTCAAATCAAATACAAGAGTAACAGTGTAATCGACTATCAAGAGCAATAGGATTCTCTTCTATGACTGAAAATGACACTTGCGACACTTTCAAATCAAGAAACGACAGTTCAATTACGCTACTTCTTTGTAAAAGAGAACTGAAAATGGCTCACAATACATAAAAACATTTACAGTTCTTTGCACAATGGAGGCAGAATAATGGCAAGGAAGGGGGTTTCCAACAGAGGTATAGTGACTACAGATAGCAAAACTCCTGAATAGAGCTGAAAAGAGTGAAGAAAAACCAAAGCCTGGAGGCAAAATTAGCTTTTTATGATCAGCACACCTATTACACAGGGATTCCAGTATGCATCCCACCTACAGCACATAGGAAGTGCGATGGATACCGATATCCTTGAAGAGACGGTGTGATGGTACAATGCGAGACTTTTGATCCAGTTCTTGATCACAGTTTGCAGCACAGTTTAGGGATTTAGGCCGAGCAAGTGGTAATCAGTAAATAAATCACAAGGGTAGATCTAAGGAGGTTACTAGAGCCACCACAAGGGAAATTAGAGAAATATAGTGGAGTCGCCATTTCGTTAGCGGGAAATCTAGTGTCCACTCGGATCTGCTAGTCCCACTAAGACTGGTAGCTATGTTAGAAACAAACAAACTAAAACTACTTTCATTTTCCTTTATGAGAAGTAGATAAGAGGGGAACAAAGGAGACCAACCTCTGTCTTGCGCTTGGTTCCTTACTTGATTCCTATCCCTTCTAATAGATCTTTGCCACTCACTTCCTTGTCTACCCAGCGTCAAAGAGCACCTGAGGAATCAAAGCAGCATAACACTATCCAAGAACAGAGATCTACTATCATAAACAATATAGGACCAGATATATATTGACCACACCAATGCATATATCATCAATCATACAAGAATGTGGAGGAAAACTTGAATAGCTTTATTAATATCAAGAATAGCAAAGAGGATTACAACCAATTGTTCTAACCCAGCATCATCCTCTCAGCAAGAAATCCCTTCTTCACCTCATGAAAAGCTTAGATCACCCAACACTGTGATGTTACACCAAGAAACCAGTAGCACTTCCTTACAAGATACAAAATTCCAACCTCCTAAATCTTTGGGATGAGGGATCCATATATAGATGATTGCAAGGAGGTGAGTCAGCTTCTGAGATTTGATTAGTGTCCTCTCTCTCATAGTTCTTGATTCCACTTGGAGATTGATGATCTCTTACTCATCCCTGGGCGAATGCAGAGAGGCAAGTGTCACAGGAGAAGTTTCTGGAAGATTCCATGATCATCCACCTCGCAAAGTGACTCTACCATTTGTCCACTCTCATCCATCGCACCCCATAGAAGGGATTTTTAGTATGCATCGCACCTCCCATATGCATTTAGGTGGGATGCAGTGCACTTTGACCATGGAGCAGGTGAGACGGTCCAGTTTTGACGAGTTCCGAGTAGTTTTCATGGAGAACTTCTGGGAGATGATGTAATTAGCTGACCTTGTTCTTTTAGGGGATGGAACAACACTTTTAGGAACTTAGGAGCCCTTGGTTTATGGACATATATGATTGGGGTTGCAGTTCCAAAAAATTTCTATAGCAATGTGCAAAACATCTCTGAAAACCAGACATAGTAAGAGCTCATTTTGATCCCTGGTAACAAGTTGCGAAGAGTGGAACTAAGATTGGCCTTATTGGGGATGGAAGCTCCTTGGAGGTTTCAAGAACACTATATACCAAGTGACTCATCCATTGGGAAATACGGTCACAAACATCTGTAAACCCAAAAAACTCATACCAAACCAAAAACATATACATACTGCAATATGTACATAAACAAATACCGGAAACTGAAATGTTGCCTTGGGCAGCTTACTTATTTCCAAATATACCCTACTCTGATGAAAACTTGATAGATCAAGTAATGTTTTCATGCCAGAGCAACCAATCAAGTAACTGTGACAAGGATTTTGTTTGGAAGTGCTCGAACCAGGACACAATTGGAAATGCTGACAGCCATACATGCACAAAATGAGTGTGGATATGTAAAAGGAAATCTAGCTTGTTATTCAAACTATTTTTTTTTCCATATATGCCACAATAGGATCAAAGAAACTAGACTCTGTTTTCTTCCCCAACTCCTCAATACATGCTTCCAGCTACAAATTATTAATGCAAACATCCAAGGGCAGCCTTACCTTTCCTTCCCTCTACTGGAAAAGGTCCCCAAAGAATGGGACTTGACAGTCTAGATCCTGGGATTGTATTTGGGTCTCCAATTCAGTTAGATCTTCTTCAATTTTGATGGAAAACTCTTGCAAAAAATTGAGCTTAACTTCATGGCTACATCGACAAGAATTCAAATAAGAAGAAAGAGATGAAGCAAAGTTCTCATCTACCTCATCATTCGTGCACATATCTTCCCATTCTCTAAAGCCTTGAATAGAGGTCGCCTCTATTTCAAATTCTTCCTCTTTCTCCATCCATGTTTCAAGAAAGATATGCCAAAAATCTACAAATGACTTAATAGATCTGACAGGAAAACTTTTGATCGATTGTCTACATTTCCCTTGAAACAAATCATAGAACAATCTGATAAACACATCCTCTTTTTTGACTCTAAGAGATTCTATAAATGTTTTGAAATTTGCTACATGTTCAAGAGTCAAAGTCAAATATTTCTTATTGAATTTAGGGCCATTGCTAAAAAAATATGCATCTTTCAGCAACTGATTAGGAAAACCAAGAAGATTAGAAAAATCTATACATTAATACCTTGACCAAATAGAAGCAACATCTAAGTCCTTCATTTAGCCAGTGGAGCCACCATCAATACTTTGAAACTTGGGATTTCGAACAATGGATTCGTCAGGTAGATGATTTCAGCCCTCATATGTGTCTAACTACTATCCACCATTAGCAATCAGATCTGCAACTTGAATGATCTTTCTCAGAGATGATCTGTCACCTTGTTCCCTGGCAACGGTGCCAATATGTTAGCACTCAGAATGAACCTCAAGGCTGAAAAGAGGCAATTCCAAGGTAACCACAGAACAAGCTTTCGATCTGGCAGCTATCCCTGCTAGACCAGAGAGGACTCTCTCTTTGCCAAGAAAATGTGGCTGCAATAAGTAAATATTAGGCTAGCTATGAAGTGTGAGGATTTGATTTAAAAGTTGTGGGTCGAAAACAACAAGAGAAGGGACCATTGGGCTATGGATTCGAAACTAGTTGCCACTGACAAACTTGGGGCAAAGTAAGTGAAATGTTCAGCCAGATAAAAGATTGCAAATGAGAGAAGAAAAGAGGGGAAAGCCCACTACCCTGCAGGCATCAATCAGGGGATGGATCTATAGTGGAAACTTTAGGAGAAAGAGAAACATAGGATTACTCAACAAAGCATCTAACAGAGGATGGATTCTGAAAATATAACCACTACATTAAACAACATAATCATTGTGAAAGGAGCATCATGCATGGATGAATTCCTAACACTTCCCTTAGAGAATGTTGTAACGAAATTAGCAGAAAAAACAAAGCATGGAAATGAATTTACAAGAAAAACATGCTGCACATTAAACACCATAATGGATCCCAGATCTAAAGGGCAGAAACTGCTTCATTAAAATAATATTCAAGAAAAACTTTACACAATCCCAAGCAGCCCCTCTCTACTGCCAAAATCCCATCCTTACACTCTAAAATTAATAAAATATATACAATTTGCTCATCCCTGTACTAAGGGAATTGAGCTCAACCATCTTCTTCAAAATAGAATCAGTTGCATTAAATTTGGACCGAATTTATGAAAATAGGGCTCAAAGATGAACTCATATCTCTTGAACCATAACACCCATTATAAAAAGGAAAGAGGTTTTTGTAGATAAGGTCATGTTTGATAAAAAACTCTCTCAGATTTTGGAAATTCATTTCCAGTTGCTCGGAATATATGCCACAGAATCATCTCTAAAACAGAAAATCATTAAAAATTTAAATATGTAAAAATAAGCTATAAAGATCTAATCAAATATTCCAATTCACGACACCTGTGAATAAACTGAAAAAGGTTTGTGTTATATGGGTCGTGGTGGAAAAAAACCTCATTGGGTTTCACAAAATTACTTTCCATCTGTGGTAAAATGGCACCACACTAAAATGACTAAAATTTGTTTTGTTTTAATGTAGGCTTCAAATATCACTGCATATATCCCACATAGTAACACATGTGCATAAAATGAAGGAGGTTTTTGTTACTTGGTATGTGATCGACAAAAAACTCTTTCAATTTTGTAAAATTCTCATCCATTACTTCAAAAACTTATTTTGTAGTAAACTTGTCCCTATGTGCAGCAAATGACCTCAAAACATGCATGACCAAGAATCAATCATTCATTTCGATCATATCTTTTCATCCAGAAACCGATTACGGGAGTGTGATATACCATTTGAAAGATTTTTCCAAGCACCTCTTGATGGAAATACTTAAGATATGATTTTCACTCAAACTCATGTGCAAAACATCTCTGGAAACCATACATAGTAAAAGCTCATTTTGATCCCTCGTAACAGGCTGGAAAGACTGGAACTAACAGCTCTAACCATGGATGAATATTTTATGACATGTTCATATGTGGTGATGAAATAGCTAATTAGGATTTGTTATGATCATGATGCCTATATGTTTGAGAACTTGATATAGTTGGAAACCATGATCTCAGAGTTTTGTTGATACATAATAGTATTATGATAGACATGTTGATGTCTTATGATTGAAGAGGCTTCCCATTTATGGGTAGAAGCTCTTCATAAAATCCCAATGCCTATTATTATTTCCAATAAGACTCTTTATTATTGAATCAAAGGTTTTTGGACATGAATAAATGATCTTTATGAAGGAAGAAGCTTTGGAAAATTATGATATGAGCAAAAAGGGTTTCTCCTAGTCCAAGCCCTAGTTGCAAAGAGAATGGATTAAAGGTGCATTTGATCCTATAGGATACAAAAACTAGAATATTATTCATGAAACTAGGAGTGCATCAAGAGTATGGAAGACCTACATTCATGAAGCACATGGACAAAAAATGAACAATAAGATATACATAATGTTTGACTTGTTGCAGGGATTAAAATCAAGGATGTTTGATAGAAATACCTATATAGATATTGTTAAGTGACCTACCTTTTGGAATCTACTCTTACTTATGTTAGAGGGCTAGAAAATCATCGTTGATAGAATCTTGAGCAAAATTTCATAATTTTCATGATTACTATCTTATGCAAAGATCCTTATGTTGTAGAGAATGTGAATGTCTTTGTTGGGTTGTGTTATATTATTTCCATGACTAGCCCACATAGTTAACCGGGGGGTTAGAACGGGGGCAGAGCCCCCCTTTCGTTGCATCAATTGCGTAGCGGGGGGAGTCACAGGGGATTTGAGGGGTGTAGGTAACCCCACTCTATGGGGTCTGGGGCAGCGCCCCAAAAAATTTTGGTTTTGGACCCTATGTTAGGTTGGACGGACCTACCTATGGTTTTGTGCATGATTTTCGCACATGGTTTTGGATGCGATGGTTTTTGGTCCATGGTGTTGGACGCGATGGTTTTCAGTCCATGGTATTGGATGCTTCGGCATGTATAAATATGTATTGTAACATTGAAAGGAACATAATGAAAAATCAAGCTGGTAGTCCCACTTTTTGGATCCAGGGGAAAATCTCTGTGTATATGTGTTTTATGTGTTATGCTCTCGCATTATTTATTTTCTGTGTTTTAGAATTTGTATGTAGGTAATTTCTGTATGCGGTTAAAACCTACATTTGGTATCAGATCTATTTTGGCTTCAAGGGGATGCCTTTGTTGCTAAGGGGTTTCGCTCGAGCCTGTGGTAGACCCTATTCAGTGGGAGATCTATGTGATCGATTTTGGTTGTGAAAGAAGATGGTGAGTAGTGGAAAGAAAGAGATCGAGAAATTTAATGGTCAGAGTTTTGAGTTGTGGAAACTAAAGATGGAGGATCTGTTGGTGGATAAAGATCAGTGGATCGCAGTAGATCCGGGTACTAAACCAACGGAAGTGTCCGATGAAGAATGGAAAAAGTTGGATCGGAAGGCAAAGAGAACAATATGATTATGTGTCTCAGATTCAGTATTGCTGAATGTATCAGGGGAAGCTACGACGAAGGCTTTGTGGGACAAGTTAGGGAATTTGTACCAATCTAAGTCTCTAGTAAATAAATTGTTCCTGCAGAAAAAGTTGTATAACCTGAGGATGAAAGATGGAGACTCGGTGACAGAGCATCTAAATGCATTTAATACTATGGTAAGTCAGTTATTGTCTGTTGATATCAAAATTTCAGATGAAGATAAGTGCATTAGCTTGTTTTGTTCTCTACCAAATTTGTGGGATAGTCTGGTTATTACAATAGGTAGCAATGCAACTGCCTTACAGTTTGATGAAATAGTCTCATCCTTGCTGACGGAGGAGATGAGACGGAAAAATATGGAGATCCAGAATGGTGATGCCTTTCCTGTACAAGGATGGTCCCAGAATAGAAACAAAAATAAATCATCGAGTGGGAGACCTAAATCTAGAGGGAGATCTAAATCTCTAGTAAAACCTGTAAAGGTGGTGTGCTGGAAATGTGGAAAGGAAGGGCACTACAAAAGGGACTGTAAATCTAAAGCTCCTAATAAAGGAAAGGGATTTGATGGTTCTCCTTCTACAGAGGTGAAAGCCACCTCAGATGAAGGTGGGGATATGTACTTGGCTTCTTCATGTACACATGTAGATCATGAGGCATGGTTGATTGAATTAGGTGCATCCTTTCACTTCACTCCCCATAGAGAGTGGTTCTGCGAGTATGAGAAATACGATGGTGGTGATGTCTTCTTAGGGGATGATAAGAAGGCTAGAATTGTTGGTCGCAGAAAAGTAAAGTTGAAGTTGCAAGGTAGAAGGGTTAGAACACTTCCAGGTGTTCTACATATTCCTGCATTGGCCAGAAATATGATTTCTATAAGCAAGCTGGATGATGCAGGTGTAAAAACAGTGTTCGAGAAGGATACCTTCAAGATGGTTCAGGGGGCACTGGTATTGATGCGGGGAGTTCGGATTAGAACTCTGTACAAGTTGCAAGGTAGCATTGTTGTTGATGGGTGCACCAGTTCCATGGTTCCTGAAAGTGGAGCAGAAAATATGGTGGTCTTTGGAGAGAAGACCATGCTATGGTGTCAAAGGCTTGGACATATTGGAGAGAATGGCCTTTGAATACCTCATGGTAAAGGTATGGTAGAAGGTATGAGTAATAGCTCTCTAGATTTTGATTTCTGTGAAAATTGTGTATATGGGAAGCAAAATCGAGTGAGTTTCCCCTCTGGTGGTAAGAGGGACAAATAGATATTAGAGTTTGTGCACAGTGATGTGTTTGGACCTATGAAGGTTCCATCACTAGGTAAGTATGTGTGTTGTGAAACTAGCTCACAAAAAGATAGAAAAGAGAGATCCACACCTTAGAATTCAGCCTCTTCAAGGGGGCAACCTCCGTTACATTACATAAATGAACAATTCTTGGATGATACAAATGAAAAGACCACCTTTCTATATATAGGAGTCTAAGGGGTCATAAAATAATCAGAGCTGACATAACAATAATAATGTAAGGGCACAATAATAACAATAGTGGGCTTCTATGGGGCACAATAGTAACAATATGGGCACTACATGGGTACATCAATATAATAAGTGAGTTGTACTAATAACAATAAGGGGTTACACTAGTAGTATAGGGGCCTAACATGCCCCTCTCCTTCAAAAGGCGTTGTCCTCAGCGCTTGAGTAGTTCTTGATGCTTCTGTATAAAATTATTGTCCTCCCATGTGGAATCTTCAGCGGGTAAATTCTTCCACTTTATGAGATACTTTGAAATTGATCGATTTCGTAGCTGTCAGGTTCTTGTTTCTGTGACTGCTCCAAGTTCCAATACGATTTTTCCTTCCTCTTCAATTTCTGGCAATATTGTTTGAATTGGGATCTTTTGCAACTTTTGAATAAGTGGCCATACTTCTTCATGCTTCTTCCATTCATCGCTTGCTTTGTCTATCCAATCTGGTTGGATAATAGAAATAGCACAAAACAATGCTTCCACATCCTCATCCTTGAAGAGTCTTCCCATTCGGTAAGGTCGCCATTTTTTAAGTGCATGTAGTATTGCCAACATTTCCTTCTCATAAATAGCTCGATTGATATGTAGCTGTAAAAATACCCAATCACCTACATCAAAACAATTTTCACTATGATGTTGATCTACCTGTTGTTTCGTTTGATTTTGCACCGAAGTGGCATTATCCTTTAAAAGTTGGAGAACTTGTTGTTGATGCTTGATGTGATCTTTTACTGCTTGAACCTTTTTCTTCTTGATATGTCCTTCTATCTCTACAATTTGAGGAGTGGTAATTTCTTCCAATCATTTACAAGATATGGTCGGATTCATTTCTTGATGCTCGATGTGATCTTTCAGTTCTTGAACATTTTTCTTCTTGGTATGTCCTTCTATCTTGATAGTTTGAGGAGTGGCAATTTCGACCAATGAATTACAAGATATGGTTGGATTCATTTCTTCTTTCTCGATGTGATCTTTCACTTCTTGCACCTTTTTCTTCTTGATATGTCCTTCTATCTTGAGAGTTTGAGGAGTGGTAATTCTTGCCAATGCTTTACAGGATATGGTCTAATTCATTTCTTCTTTCTCCGGGGTGGGTTCCAGGCGTATATCTTCTTCTTTTGATGTTTCTTGATCCTTTTCTTCCTCATCTTCATATTCTATGTAAAATAATTTCTTCTCAGCACACTTATGACCTTTAGTGCATTTACTATCACAATTATAACAAAGCCCTTTTTTCTCTTTTTTCTTCTAATTGTTGTGGTGTAACCCTTGTAGGTTGTGGAAGGCTAGGAGAAACAACACTTCCATCTTTATAGTTGTGAGGGGTATGCTTCCTGGTTTCCATAATTTTGCTTTCCACTATGTCACAAAGCCCTTTTACCCTTTCCAATTGTTGTGGTGTTGCTCTAAAGGAGGTGTTTCTCTTTGTATCCTCATAATGTGCTATCATTTCCTCCGTGAAAATTGACCATGTAACAAGTTGTTTACTGGAACAAAGCCCTTCATACCATAAAAATTGATCCGGTTCTAAATATGAAGATGCAATACATACATTTTGTAACAGTGGTACACCATGTAGATCAAAATATTGCTCCATCTGATGTATCCAATTTACCAGATCCTTACCATCAAACTTCCTCATCTTGATTTTTCTTGATTTTAGGAGCTCAATCTTGAAACGACTGTAACTCTGTACTTTCGGATCTTTAAGTTCTGAAATTGCGATTTGTAGTAGCCCTCTGTGTCCTCTTTCTAATGCCACCAGTCTGATCCAAATTGGATTCTCCAAGAAAGAGTTATGCACAATCTCCCAAGATGACCTGATTATAGACCCTTCCAGAAGAGAAAACTTGTATGAAGTGCCACGTGTCACTGTTTCGACCTTTGGCACTGAAAAATATATACAAGAAACTATATTATATCCTCTTTTTGTACCTTATAAAATTTCAATCCGATGCTTAGAGAGAAAGTTATGACGATTTTCCCCAGGTCACCTGTTTGGAATGTAATTCAAGAGTCTGCAAAAAGACCAACTTCCTCAGATCATATCTCCACAAATATAGCATGAAAAGCTCTGAAATCTAGACCCAAGATTCAACACAATTTATTCTCAAATGGGTTTTTTCTTTTAGCTTCTGAAACGTCGCAGAAAAAAAGTTATAGCAAAAATGCCACAATGACCTGTTTGGAGCAGCGAAACCCTAGAATCCAAAGCTCTAATACCAAATGTTATGAAACTACCTCACAAAAAGATAGAAAAGAGAGATCCACGCATTAGAATTCAGCCTCTTCGAGGGGGCAACCTCCTTTACATTACATAAATGAGCAATTCTTGGATGATACAAATGAAAAGACCTCCTTTCTATATATAGGAGTCTAAGGGGTCATAACATAATCAGAGCTGACATAACAATAATAATGTAAGGGCATAATAATAACAATAGTGGGCTTCTATGGGGCACAATAGTAAAAATATGGGCACTACATGGGTACATCAATATAATAAGTGGGTTGTACTAATAACAATAAGGGGTTACACTAGTAGTATAGGGGCCTAACACTGTGTACTATGTATCATTTATAGATGACTTCTCAAGGAATACATGGATATATTTCCCTAAGAAGAAATTTGAAGTCTTTGATAGGTTTAAAGAATTTAAGGCTCTGGTGGAAAACCAGACAGAGAAGAATATAAAGGTGCTGAGGACAGATAACGGTGGAGAGTTTTGCAGTAAGGAATTTGAAAAATTCTGTAAGAAGTGTGGTATAGCATGGTAGAAGACTACTCTATATACACCTCAGCAAAATGGAGTTGCAGAAGGAATGAACAAGACATTGATGGAAAGGGTAAGAAGTATGCTCAGTGGGGCCGGGTTAGGACAAAAATTATGGGTAGAGGCGGTGGAGACAACATGTTACCTGGTCAACAAATCACCTTCATCAGTGTTGGGGGATAGCACTCCACAAGAGGTATGGACTAGTAAGAAACCCTCTCTTTCAAATTTGAGGGTATTTGGATGTGATGCATATGTACATGTTCCAAAGGAGAAACGAACCAAGTTGGATAGTAAATCTAAAAAGTGTATCTTTATTGGGTATAAGGATGGTTTGAAGAGTTATAAGCTTTGGAACCCAGTAGCAAGGAAGGTTGTGTACAACTGAGATGTGGTTTTCAAAGAGGTGAAAGATGTTATTAAACATGAAGTCCAACCAAAGGAACCTAAGAAGATAGAGTTTGAGCTAAAGGAGGAAGAATCAGACTCTACAGTAGAGGAGGAATCAGAAGATGAAGAGCCACAAACTCCAGGTGTGAGAAGATCAGTTCGAGAAAGAAGGCAGCTAGAAAGGTATAGTCCATTTTCTTTCTGTTCAAATTTTGCTTTATCTATTATTGACGATGATCCCAAAACTGTGAAGGAAGTAGTAGATTCAGAGGATGGAAAATTTTGGAAAGAGGCCATGGTTGATGAAATAGCATCTTTACACAAAAATGAGGCTTGGGATCTAGTGGAGTTGCCGGCTGGAAGGAAACCCATTGGCAGCAAATGGGTTTTCAAGAAGAAGACAAATGCGGAAGGAAAAGTGGAGAAATACAAAGCTCAGTTAGTAGCAAAAGGTTATTCCCAAGCGCCGGGAATTGATTTTGGTGATATTTTTTCTCCTGTTGCCAAGGTAGATTCTATTAGATTACTTCTATATATTGCTACTGCTTTTGATTTTGAGGTAGAACAGATGGATGTGAAGACAACATTTCTTCACGGGGATCTAGAAGAGGAGATCTACATGAAGCAACCTAAAGGTTTTGTTGTGAAGGGTAAGAAAGAATTGGTATGCTAGTTAAAGAAGTCTCTATATGGGTTAAAACAGTCACCAAGGATGTGGTATCAAAAATTTGATACATTTATATGGGGACTTGGCTTCACCAGAAGCAAAGCAGGTCACTATGTGTATTTTAAATTAATTGGTGACCATGTTATTTATTTGGACTTGTATGTGGATGATATGTTGCTGGTTGGAAATGACAAAGAAATTATCCAGGATTTAAAGACCCAATTGTCCTCCAAATTTGACATGAAATATATTGGTGCTGCAAACTATATTTTGGGCATGGAAATTAAAAGAGATCGGGCAAAGAGGAAGCTTTGGTTAAACCAGAGGAAGTATGTCGAGACAACATTGCAGAGGTTTAATATGCAGGATAGTAAACCGGTGAAGGTTCCTATTCCTGTAGGTGTAAAGTTATCTATTGAACAGTGTCCCAAGACACAAGAAGAGGAAGAGGATATGTCCCATGTTCCATATGCAAGTGCAGTTGGTAGCCTGATGTATGCGATGGTCTGTACTAGACTAGACATTGCACATGCAGTGGGAGTATTGAGCAGGTTTATGTCAAAACCAGGGAAGGAGCACTGGATAGTAGTGAAGTGGGTTTTCAGGTATTTGCGTGGCACTAGTGATTATGGTTTGTGGTACCAAGGAAGACTAGGATTGGACAGAGTGTTGGATATTCGTGGCTTTGTTGATGCAGACTGGGCTAGAGATCTGGATAAGAGAAGATCTACAAGTGGGTATGTGTTTAACCTATTTGGGGGTGCAGTCGGTTGGATGAGTAAGAAACAATATTTAGTGGCACTATCAACTACAAAGGCAAAATACATGGCAACCACTCATGCAAGAAAGGAAGTAGTTTGGTTGCAGAGATTGTGTTCAAGTATGGGGTTAGTACAGGGAGATATAACTATAGACTGTGATAGCCAAAGTGCAATTTTCTTGGCAAAGAACCCTACATATCATTCAAAGACAAAGCATATTGATGTTCAGTATCAGTTTGTGAGGGATATGATAGAAGACAAAAAGGTGTTGCTGGTGAAGGTGGACACTTTGAAGAATACTACAGATGCATTGACAAAATTTGTGAGCTCTGAGAAGTTCTCTTGGTGTAGAGAAACAATGGGCATTACAGGGCTGGATAAATGACTAAGCTCTCTTGCGGCACCCTGTCGAAAGAAAACAACAACTGGGAGAATGTTGGGTTGTGTTATATCTTTCCACGACTAGCCCACGTAGTTAACCGGGGGTTAGAAGGGGGGCAGAGCCCCCCCTTCGTTGTGTCGATTGCGTAGCAGGGGGAGTCATAGGGGGTTTGAGGGGTGCAAGTAACCCCACTATATGGGGTCCGGGGCAACGCCCTGGAAAATTTTGGTTTTGGACCCTATGTTAGGTTTGGCAGACCTACCTATGGTTTTGTGCATGATTTTTGCACATGAGTTTTGACGCGATGGGTTTCCATCCATGGTTTTGGACGCGATGGTTTTTGGTCCATCGTATTGGATGCTTCGACATGTATAAATATGTATTGTAACATTGAAAGGAACATAATGAAAAATCAAGTTGGTAGTCCTGGTTTTGGGATCAAGGGGAAAATCTCTGTGTATATGTATTTTATGTGTTATGCTCTCACATTGTTTATTTTCTATGTTTTAGAATTCCTATGTAGGTAATTTCTGTACGGGGTTAAAACCTACAGTCTTAAATCATCTTGTTTCTGTAGGGGTCTGCATATCAGTATGTTATTTTTCTCGATTTGATCATTGGAGCTATCATGTCAATAAGGAATTACCCCTCAAGATGTTGTAATTTATATTCTAGTTATTACAAAGGTTTCACAAGGAATGGATGGCAGAAACTTATATGATTTGTCCCTGGTGTATGAATTTACATTTAGTGGTAGAAATGATTCATATTATGATCATGTCGATGAATTGATGAGTTTGAGTTTATATTTCTTGGTAAATGACATTTGTTGATATAATAATAGATAAGGTTGTAACATGTTACTTGACTGTGAAATATTCTTTCAAGAGTTTTAAAATGATAGTTTCTATGGCATTGATATTTTTCTAGCGGCTACAACCACCCTCCAAATTTTTTCCTTCGCTTCCTTTTTGAGCCTCCCTCCTTAAATCTTAGCAGCTTGTCTTGCCCTACCTAGGTACTTGTGTTTTCATTTGAATTTATCTTCCTCTTTACAACTTGTGTTTTCTTACTTGATTTCTCATCTAACCACAAGCTTACCCCATGAATTGGTTGCAAACCAGTTCTAGCACTGTGTTGATGATCTGCACAATCCTAGAAGGTAGCATGTCTTTCTCTTAGGAATTGCGCACTGAAACTCGGTAGTGAGATTAGGCTCTAGAATTGTTTAGATGTACCTACCATCCTCTCTTCAGCTAGGAAACTGCACAAAGAAGTCTAGGCTAGCAAGTGAGCCTTCAGCTCTAGAATTGCGTAGAGCCAGCTGACAACCAGCATTCAACTCAGAAATTATGCAGTCTAGACCCACAATAAGCACTCAAGTCCAGAATTGCATAGAGCTAGCTGACAACCACCCTTCAGGTGGGAAATTGCGCAGATCCTGAGAGGTCGCCCAGAGCCACTCAACCCAGAAATTGCAGAGAACCATACGATTCTCAAAACCTATCAGTGCATGAACTAGAGAGTTTCTTGGTCCACCCTAGAACTACATAGTCATTTTGGGTAGTGCATGTCAGTGTTCCCAAAAAGAAATATGATAAGAGGAAAAGCATCCCTAGAAATTAGGGAATCTATTATTAGGTTCCCAAAGGTGACATATTTCCATCTTTAGAAGTTTCTGCTAAGTGTCATTATTGTCCTTGATCTCAAGCATACATGTCATGAACTCCATTTGCTCAAATCTATGTAATGGATGCCTCTAGAGCTCACTTATGCATTTGATCATCAAGCTATAGATTGCCTAGGAGATCAAGGAGCCTTCAGAGCATTGTCATCACTTTTTGTGGTGAGTTTTACTTTTCCTTTTGCTACTTTTTATGTGTCTTTTGTTTGTTTAGCTTGTGAGAGGGTTGTTTCACTTGCTGTTTTGAACAACCATTGACATTTTAACTTGCTTTAGTTTGGAGAAGTGGTGTTTCAAGTTACACATTTCCTTCCCCAAGCGCCACATGATTTTTCTTATTTTTGAAACAATAGTCGCCAATGCGATGACTCCCTTCATATGCTTCATGTTCCTTCAATTTGATCCATTTTTGCACTTGTTTTACATGTATACATCTACACTCATCCTTACATTATCCTTTAGATCTGCCTATTTTCACTCTCCTCGTGGATAGATATGGACTCCCTTTACTTGGGTCTCACATTCACTTGCATGCACTGTGCAATCTGATAGCTCAAGGCCTCCGCCTTGGCTTCTGGAATTATCCAGGGGCTATTCTGAGCTATATACAACTGTGCTCTGTGTAGTTCTAGGAGCCATTCTCCTACCTTGGTCACTGAGACTGTGCAATGTGCAGTCTCTCCCAGGCCCTGTCCCAGACTAAATTGTGCATTGCATAGTTCCAGTTAACAAGATTCCACAATGACTATCAGGACTGCGTAGTGTGTAGTTCCCACAATCATTCAATCACCCCTTTTCAGTCAAAACTATGAATTTCCTCTCATCGTATGCTCTGACTGGTACTTGATCATGCTATAAAGTTAGATTTGTAAGAGCTAATGATTTCTTTCCATGGTTATTTGTTCTATCCCAGGGGTACCACATGCGTTAAGCACTTCTCTCCAATAGTCATTGAACCATTGCACCAAAGAGAGATGCTTCAAGAGTAACCACTAAAAGAAGTACCAGGGAAGCAGTTGAGAACACGTCCATTTACTTGCCAATATATGCAAATGCAGTGGGAGAAGGCAGCAACCCAGTGAAAGATCAGGGAAAGAGAAAATTGTTGACATAAGAGAGGGAAGACAAAGATGTAGAGTGAAAGAACATTTAGTCTCTATGCAGGAAGTTTTGATAGTTAAACAAAAAGGAAGCACGGGTCATATACAATAGAGCAGAGGAAGAGAAAATGGAGGAGATTGAGGGTAGCAGAACTAAGATCGCAACAAGCAGAGTGAGAGTTGAAGCAAGAACAGGAGAAGAGAAGTAGAAACAAGAAGAAGAACAAAGGAAATGCACAATTATAGAGAAACATCACTAATACAGGTTGATGAGCCCGAATAGCCAATAGCTAAAGAAGAGAGTGTATAGATGCAGGTTCCCCCACCAAAGCTAAGCACAAGAACCAAGTCTAGCTGGAATTCGACAAACATATGGAGATGTGTGAGTCCACTAGTGATGACTTGCAGTTGAGCGCGGACAACATGCAAAAGTATGTTGGTGGTCCACTCACACTCAAGACAACACTACGCATGCTTTAGGATGAGACAGACATAGTTTCCAAGACCACAAGCCCAAATTGTATGGAGGCAAGATTCTATCTTCATCAAGACAACATCATGACATCACAGCATGGTACCAATATTGACATCAGTATGTGACTGAGTAGCATCAAGTGGAGGCTGCTGATTTGGTCTTTTCCCACACTCTCAAGTCATAATGTTTTGTCTTGTTAGGGTGCCTCTAGCCCATTTTGTCCCACATGGGCATATGTGAAAATTGTATGGTATTGTAAATATGTTATAAGTGAAATTCCAAGTGTCATTAGTGGAATGTGAACAGTCACTATGTAATGTAAAGAGTCATGAGGGTATATGAAGAGTCACAAAGGGGAATATCAAGGGTCACCCCACCCTTTTCTATAAATAAAACCTCATAATGCATAAAACAAGATTTTGGGAGCCAAGATTTTGGCTAGGCATTTCTTAGAAAAGGCTTAGAGAGTATTGTGATGAGCCTTGGATTCTCCACAATGTAGAGTGAGCACATCTCTTTGGAGAAGCAAAGGGTGTTGACTATAATGTTCCACTACTAGGGCTAGAGGCTTTCAATGTTGTATGTACGGATGGCACTGTTTTAGTGTTTTCTTCTCAAAGATGTACAAAAAGAACCCACTAATATTGTGATTATGTTGATGGTGCTGGACCCGCCCACATGTAATGGGATCTCCCTGATAAGAAGTCTCAATTAGACCTCAAAACATTTGATGTAGAAGTCCCGGAAGTGGTTTGTATGGTAATGTCTTGACCACGATTTCGCATAGAGACAAGTAAGATGTCCCTGTTGGTAGCAAGGGTTTGATAGCTGCATTAAGCCAAGGAAGGTGCATGAGAGGTTCTAACACACTAAGGGTGAGGTGAGTGCACCCCTTGGAAACCTGTAATAGTATGCTACTTGGAAGGAACACATGAGCGAAGATGCATCACAAGCTGGAAAGCAAGTTAGCGAGCAATCCAAAGTGAAGGTTAAACCAACAACACATTTCAGAAACATTCTTACATACTTATACAGAATAGTCCATACATGCATGCGTAAGAAAATAAATACATATATCATTTAGAGTAAACCTAATAACATAGAATACAATACAACATATGCATGAAATATGTTGGCTCTGTTATATTAAGAAGTGTAAGTTCCAGTCATACAATACATCCATGTCTAAGCATTAGTTCCAACAACGGAATGTTACAGCCAAAACCACCTACTCCTCCAAAGAGATATACTAGCTCTGTGTAGTGGAGAAGCCAAGGCTCGTTACAATACTGTCCAAGCTCTCTCAAAGATAGTATTATTGGAAAATTTCCTGAGCAAAAGCCTTTACAATGAGTTATGAGGTTATATTTATAGAAAAGGGTGGGGTGACCCTTGACATTCCCCTTTGTGATAGTTCATATACCCTCATGACTCTTCATCTACTCTATGACTGTTACATCCAACTATCGACACTTGAACTTCCACTTGACAAGACGTTACATTACAATGCACATGTGGTAATGTGAGACAAAATGGCTTGAGAAAGCCATGCAAGACATCACTGACACTCGGTCCATTGTGGTGAGACAAACTCTTTGACATGCTTGTGATGGTGAAGGTGGTGAGTTGATGCCAAGCTTGGTCGTCCGTGATGGTGTGCATGCACTCCATGGTGACATCTTCCTAAAGCGATCTCTTGCCTCCGTTGCATCTGGGTGAATTAGTGTGGCTCCTCTATCCAACTCGTCTACTAACATGCACATGGTCTTCATGAGTTTGGTCGAACCAGCAACACATTGATGCACAGTGTCCTGCTGATCTTTCAGTGTGTGCTGGTGGTCATGCACACCAATCGTCAACTACATGTTTAGCTCCAATCAGACTTGCTTCTTGCCTTCACCTTGGTGAGTGTGCTGAACGGGTGGGATTGCATGCATGTGAAAAATGACATGCATGCTATTGCATTCCCTTGCATGCAATCAACAACACTCCTCACCATGTCTACTCTGTGCCTACTGCTAGGATGGATGTTAACTTGGACGGGCGCAGTTTCATCTGTGAGTGAATGTTGTGGCCACTACTGTACCTGTCCCTACTACAACTCATTCTCTCATCTATGCAGCTCCTGTTCTTCCATGAGTTGATGCTTCATCACATGCAACTCCTTTTTTGTTCCATTCTCTATCTTCGCGCAATATTCATGTTGCGCCGTCACCTCATTGCCTGATTATCCAAAGTTGCTCTCATCACCAGTGGATCTGTTTGAGGTTGCAACTTTTTTCTGCCTCTGTGTTTTCAACAAGCTTCCTCTTACATTCGTTGCATCTAATATGCTACCTTTAGCTATTGTTCATGATGTTGCTTGTTGTGATGTTGTTGTCGTCATATCTTGATGTCCTTGGAAAGTCCATAGACACTTGATCGACTGCATCCCCAAGTGTGCTCTGAACAGTGTCCTTGACTCCACTCTGTTGGAAACCATTATACCTGTACTGTTTAGAGGCATATGAACACTTGCGATACCTAGAGACATGGAAACACTCATGGAAAGAAATTTGTTAGTCGAAAACCAAAATGAACTTGAGAACTGACTTGCAACATACCTATGTGACTGATCATGAAGGCTGTGCAATTTCTGTCAGCAGGTTGGGAGACTGACTGCCAAGACTGCACAAGGCACAATATGGGCTACTGGGAGGCTGACTGACTACTGGAATTGTGTAATGCACAATCTCAGCTAGAAATCGTTGCAGGCTCAGTGACTGCATTGCGCAATTTTCTGGGCCAGCAGTCACTGTCCCTTAGAATTGCGCAATGAAATACTAGAGGATAGTCACTGGGAAAAAATGTGCATTTTTTGAGAGGAAGAAAGAACCTACACTCTCAGGATTGTGCAATGCTGTCTTGGTGAGGCAGGGTCCGGGACAAGGCTGGCCAGACTCGCCGATGGGAAACTGAAAGTGAATGTGAATTCGAATGAATGGTGATACCGAGTGTAATCATAAGTGAATGATCGTGCATGAAAATGGTGAATGATATATTTAGAAAACAGAACAACATGCATGTCGGTGAGGCGAGTCGCCGAATCAGCGATCGTTCATGAAAAAAACTTCATGCATGTGACAGCAGTGAGATGTTAACGAGAACTGAAATGGTGCTAGTACAAGCTAGTATGTATCAAAACAACAACAAGTGCTCACTGAAATCAAGCAGACAACCTTCATATGGAGCGAAACACAAAAGGCGCCAGAAATGCAACACAAGACATGGAAAGCGAGCTTACCCCAAAATTGCTGAGCTAAATGTGCCGACAACTCCTAGATGTGTTGTGGGATGTGAGAGCTGCAAGGCTGATTTGACGAATGAGCTAAATAACATCTGATTGACGAGTTTTGATAAAATCGCAATTGTGATGCGCATGCCACAAATCTAGGGAAAGCGAAACTTGGTGGGAGGTTTCTGAAAACATACTTGCATGTAACCTCAAACTGCGAAAAATGGATCCATGAAACAAGGGATGCCTCTACATGTTGCCTTGGGAGAAGTAGCCCATGCATGTAAGTCTATTTTTCTTGGTCTCGGAGGGAACCGATCGACTCAGCTACACATGCAAGAGGCTTCTCAACTGTTGGGAGAAAATGTGCATTTCTGGCTAGGACCTAGGCTGCTTCATAGAAGATTTGCATAATTTCTGGGTAGAGAAGTTGACTGCTACCCAGATTTGCACAAATTCTCGGCTGAGCAGCCCTGCTAGGAGGAATTGCATAATTTTTTGGAAGAAGCCTGACTGGCAAGATTACACAATTCTAGAGACCAGCAGGCTGCCAGACAGAATTCTGCAATTTCTAGAGGCAAGGTTGGTTGCCCTCTAGAATTGCACAATTTATTGAGGGGATTTCTCAGCCTGCAGCTGGACCAAGTCTAGAGGAACAACCTATGAGGGTAACTCAACAGCTCTGCTGGGCAGACTGTCATTCTACAAGAAAATCACTAAAGCTTGTGTACTTGACGAAGCAAGACATCCTACTGTGAAAGGTTGGTAGGGAGGCTCCAAAATGAAGCTAAGGCAAAATTTTGGAGGGTGGTTGTAGCCGCTACAACAGGATGAAAAATGGTCTGAACAATATAAATGATTGTGAAACATTGTAGATTTGTAGCAACTGATAGAAACAAGCCCTGCCAATGTCCATATATATGCTACAATCATAGTCAAACATAAAAAAGAAACAATAATAACTCCAATCATCCAATGGAAACCAGATATACAAAGAATAGATTATATTATAACACCTGTGAAGGGAACAAATAAATGTTACCAATCCCCCTCTATGGGATAGGTTCTTAGCTATCCTCAGACGTTTTCATCTTTTTGATAGATTCTCTCTCCTCTATAATTTGTACACCTAGGAAGTAAAATGTTTGAGCTCAATAGGAGCTCAAATGGAAGAAAATTGGTGGTGGACAATGAAAATAATCAGAGTTACAGTAGTGAGTGCAACAATGAAAATAATCAAAAGTGAAGAATGAATGGAAAACCCTTCTATTTATAACAAAATATTGAGTTATCCTCGAATAATGAGCAATAATAAAATATTAATAAGTCCATTCTTGGAATGACCACTTGGAATATTTTATTATATTTGGTTAGGAGGGAAAAAGCATTTAAAATTTTATTTAGAAATAATAATAAATAAATAAATAATTTATTTATCATCTCAAGAAATTGGTTAAGAAATAATAAAAAAAAATGATTTATTTAATTATTCATAAAGAATTTAGTCAAAATTGACAAGGAATAATAATTAATTAGTGATTAACTAATTATTCTTAGAGAAAAATAAGATAATTATTCATTTATTTGTTGATTTTTCATAATTGGGTCAAATATGACAAGGAATAATAATTGAATAGTGGTTTAATTAATTATTCATAGAAGAAAATCATATAAATAGTGATTTATTTAATTATTGTTCATTAGTTTAATTATAAATTACTTAACAAAAGTGGTTTATTAAGTAATTTCTCACACTGAAAGCAATTTTACTATAGTAAAATTGGCTTTACATGGTGTACTTCAATCCATATAGTAAATTAGGCTAGATAATTGATTTTTTGGTGATAACAGATTTCCCCCCAACGTACGAGTGTTAGGAGCAAAACGTATGATCGAAGTACAATGTAAAGTCACAATCACTAGACAACCCAGTGGAGTTAGAGAGAGAGAGAGAGAGAGACCAATAAAGCTGAAGCGAAAGAGGATATTGACAGAGGGGGTGAGACTAATGAAATCATCCTTTTATGTTGTGGTACCATACCTCAATGAGGTGGGGGAGGCATACCCATACCCATGGAGATAACTTAGTACAAAAATAATGGTGCGCCAAGAACCATAATGCTAGGCAATGATGTACATGTTGAATGGTACATGACATGCTGGCATAATAGAGAAAAAAAATTAATATAACGTATCCCATATACATAATGCACTTGGAAAAACATGAGAAAGGACTAAATAGAATAATATCTAAGTACATGAGATATAATAGCCCTTCCCTAAAAAAATGGGTGGGAGGGAGGGTAGAACAACTGAAGAAGACCTGTTGAATAGCGAATGGCTTTGCAAAACAAAATGGATCATCTAAAGGAGACGTGCATGCTATGAACACTGCGATTGGTAGGAACCGAACCCATCCACTCTGTGGAACTACATCTGAGGTTGTAGCATAATAGGAATGCATCCAGGCATGTCGGGGGTTACCTGAAGGGCCACCCCCTCATGAGGTCTGAAACATCTCACACACACCAGGAATCATTGGTACAATATGTTGAATCACTCGAACATCAAGTGTATGAATCAGGAATATGAAACAACCAAATCAAAGGGAAGGAAAATAATGAGTCCCTCTACTTGATCCGAGGCACTGAACAAGAATGGAAGTTGGAACCAAGATACACCACCCTTTGGGCCATCCTTCTGGAATAAATGAGTTGATGTCGACAGAATAGGGCCCACAATAGGTGAGGCAATAAGGATCCTCAACTAAGGCCAGAGCGAAAATAGTAATGTGACTGATGGACTGACACCAGGGAGAATGGAAAATGTGGGACTGAGGGACAAATAAAAAAATTCCCTCGTCAGAGCATAAATTGCATGGTTGACCTCATAGCGACTAACTCAACTCTAGAGGGGATGGGGAAAGTATGACTGTAGGCCAAAATTGGCAACACAGGATGTATGGTATGTGAAGATGGATGGAATGCTCTGAACAAGGGTGACTCGACGACGCTGCCACAAAGAATAGGTCCGGTGGGGACAATCAAAAAATAAGTAATGATGGTTATTCATGATGAAAATCAACAAGTGGTATGACAAGTATTAAGAGGAGGTGGACCTCAAAATACAAGTGATGCTTTATGAAGAAATTTTCTTTTGAGAGGCAACAAAGTGCCCTTCCTGGAAAAATGGCTTCCTGGTGAAGTGTCAAATCAATAAAAATTAGGAAGACCCATTATAGTACTTAATGAGATATTTCCAATGGTTCTAATGGTTCATAAAATGGAGCTATGGTGTGGTCACAATGTGTGACAAAAAAACTGTGGGTTTTCCTATAAAAGGGTGTTTTCCCTCCAATTGGAGAGCAGGAGAAGGCCCTAAATATTTTGGAGATCATAGCAGACAAACTAACCAGCGTAATCAGGATATACGAATTTGAGGCAAGTGTCCTTACATGTCTAAACATGGCCTTAATGCTTCTTGGAACGATGGTTCCTGGTGAAGAATTAAGCGAATATCAAAATGAGAATGAACTGCTAGAGGAGGTCTAGAATCATTCTCACCCACTAAGTCAAACATGGGGACTATGTGGACATAGAGTAGAATATTTGAAGATATGGTATCAAACGTCTATGATATTCGATGTACATATGGCTCACCAAAGAGGCTGATAGGACAAAATATCCAAGGAATGGGAGGCTAATCGACCATACCTAGATCTAGTGGGATCTAGGCCGAGACTTATGTTAATCAATTGAAAAGATGGCCAGGAAAAAAGCATCATGCCCCCAAGCATGGGATACTACTCGCAACTATATGTGATAGAGGGGACTCGTTTAGTATGCAAAGGTGGGAATGATGCCCCCTAGCAGGAGGATTTTGTGGAGCGCCATTGTGTTTCTAGTGCTCAAAAAAGGGATCCTTGGCACGAGATCCTCCAAAGGACAATAATTAGATGTAGGGGCCTGTGTGCCCCTCAGTATGCTCTGGGTGTACTGGATGTATTTAGAGTGGTGGACTCCAAACACCTGTATGTTTTATGTGATATATGATTATGCATTTTTATATGACGATGATGGTTCACCATGTGTTTTTCTTATGGTTGACTTCTTTGGTATACCTGTGATAAATGAAAATCTAGAATGTGATTTGCAATGGTATCGACATGGTTATTTTGAGCTCTAGGAACATGATTGAAAATGATGGTTTTAAATTCACTTAACAACAACTTAACTCGTAGATATTTTCTAAATAGGACTTGGTTGTGCACATGACAGACACCATTAAATTGCATTACAAGTAGCAAGTAATCTAAATGACCATCAAGATGAAGGATGCGATGAATGAGGGCATTGACTAAAAAACCTATCACTACATCATATTTAGCTGGTTATTGGTGGTAGATCCAATGCACATGCCGTTCGAAAGGACTAACGTATGTAAGGGGGTAAAAATGGCCGAGGCTAGATTCTTGGAGAAGCGACTCATACCGTCGGCATGACCGATATACGATACTGATGATGGATCCGTCTGAAAGGTGCGAAAGACAATGGATGATATGATGCAGCCTACCTGTTGTAGGGAAAAGTATCCGACTCGGATGACCCTATCCCACTCTAAGGGTGATAGTTCCTTAGCAACAACTGTAAAACAAACTACTCAAGGTTTACTTCTTTATGAAAGCAATAGAGAATGGAGAAAAGCACTAACCGTTGCCTTGCACTTAATGTCGAATCCAAACTCTTCTCTTTGACCGCTTGCTCCTAGCTCCTTGTTCTTTTGCTTGCCCAGCTACAGTGAGATCCTGCAAAATAACAAAGAAGGAAACTACAAGAGGCATGCAATCATAACTGGTTCATGGATTAGTGTAAACCAAACATGCAGTTATCACAATATATCATTGAAACAAGAGCACATAGAAGAACCTCAATAGCTTTTATTAATGAAGAAGTAAAGGTTCTGAGAGTATTACAACCATTGAAGGCTCCAACCCAGCAACACCTCCCAGCAGAAAGAATTTCTCCTCTTCACCTCTCTCAAACAATCACCCAATAGTTCTATAGTGAAACCAACAGCATATCATTACTTTGCACAAAATTCCCGCCTCCTGAGCTCATAGGAGAGAGCTCAATATATAGATGAATTGAGAAAGGATGAGTCAGCTTGCAACTGATGTGTAGCTGCCTTGTGTCCTCTCTCTCTTCAGTTAATTTTTAGTTGATCTTCAGTTCTTGAGTCCACTTGGTGAACCTTGCTTCCACTTGGAGAAACAAAGCCTCTGACTCATCACAAGGCGAAATCCCTGATCCAAGTGTCATTTTTGGAAGATTCCAAAGCAATGACTCATTGTGCCACTTGTCCCATCTCGCTCAGCGCAGGTGGCCTTTGTCCCACTTGCTTTGCAACGCAGGTACACCATGGAGCAACTGAGTTTCAGCGCAGAAACCTAGTGGAGCACCTGCTTTGATTTCAGGATTGCTTGTTTTTGAGTGTTTTCAGGTGGAGAACTGATCTGAGAGCTGTTGGTTTGCTGACCTTGTTCCTCTAGGGGTAGGAACATCATGTTTTAGGGAACTTTGGATCCCTTGGATTATTGACAATTCATGCTTGTTGTTGTAAGGCACAAAATTGTCTATAACAGATGCCCCCTAAAGTATGAGGTCGTTTATCGGGTGAAATGCTTTATTGAGAGGATCCGAAGTTCATTCAATCTGCTGAGAAGTGTCCTGTAATAAGATACAATACGATACATTATTTTTCATACATTTTCATGATCTAGCTGAGGCGGGCATTCCCATGCTCAGCTTTATAAATACATTTTGGTACATAGAACAGACGATCGTCTAATTGTAGACTGATAATTCTCTGCTGAAATTATCATCCTTTGAGAAGGATGATCATCTGCTGCAATGATGTACATATCAAATGTCTTTATATCCTAAATATATATCGCAGCCCGGATGGATGAAACTAGATCCGGGGTCTTCAATCTCTTCCGATCTTCACTCGATGTACAAGTCGATCCATGTGAGAATTTCTTGAAGTCGAACATGGAAAGACATCGCTTGATTACCGGCCAATGATGTAAACCGTTAACAAGCGCGAGAGGAATCACCGATAAGGATGATGACCCTCAAGGTACAGCAGTACAATTCACATGGTGGGAATAAAGGACTTGGCGTCGACCACCATGCAAAATCCTCTGGTCGAAGGTCATTGATGTATAACTGTCGCCGGAAGTGAGAAACTTGCCATTGAGTCATGCAAGCTTCAAAGTACTGAAGGGGTTGTTCCTAGATCAACTCCTTGGATAATGAGCTGATGTCGACAAGGAGCGATCCGTCAAAGGAGGGCCTTAATGAATCCCACATCAGTGACATGGAACGGAGCTAGTGATTGTGATGAGGTGAAAACAAACTGTGATGTATGATTCAGGGTGGCGGTCATGAAGTGGATGAAGGATAATGTATGGCAGTGGGTGGGACACGGTTGACTCTTTGCAGAACCACATCTCTTGAACATATAACGACACTGATGTGATGGATCGGTAGCATTACCCCAATTGTGGATGGTGTGGCGAGGACCATGGTTATGAGACCGGTGAATGAAACAACCCAACCCGATGTGATACGGAGGACAAAGTGTCATGTTCAAGAGCGACTTGCTACCATTAATGCTGTGAGGTTCTCCCAATTTTTCCCCAGTCATTGCTGACCAGTACCTCTTTATTTTTGTCAAGCTTGAGGAGGATAACATATGCTTGTTCTATAACCTGCCCTTCGGGCAAGCCCATCGCTATGTTTTAACGAGCCTAGCGATAGGGAAACTCGTTCTCGTCTAAAGACAAGTTTGTCGCTATTTAATCATTTTAACGAGTCTAACGACAAGGAAAACTCGGTCCTTTTCATTTTTAGAGAGTCTGAAAAGGTACGGAAAGTTAACTCCAAAATTCCTTTTTCGTCTTCTAATCCCTTAAGTCCGAAAAAGTATAAAACAATACAGAAGGGATGAATTTTCGATTGCTTTAACGAGCCGAACAAAACAAGTGCTCGATCTTTTTGTGCAATAATCCCTCAGGTCCAAAAAGATTAAAATCTAGAGGAGGGATAGCTCTTCCGGTCGCTTTAACGAGCTGGAAGGCCAAAACTCGGCAAACTTTTCATATTTTACAAGTCAGTGAAAAGAGCTCAAAGAAGACTCGTCTTTTGAGGAACGAGTGATTAACAGGGCAGCAGCAGATTCCAGGTACAGGTTGGAATATTCCAATCACGGCAGTGTCACAAGGATGGCTTAGTGAAATCACTCTTCGCAGCTGTTCCTCAAAACGGGTAAACAAACATATGGAGATGAACGATTGGCCAAATGAACGGATGGAGGTGAGACTGCAAGAACACGACCAAGGGCTTTAATATGGCTGTCAAAGGTTACATTTACCAAGGTTATTTACCGGTTCAATTTTTCTGGGTGAGCTTGAACTCTAGGGGAAGATTGCTCACAACTTATGTTTATTTTTTAACGAGCATGAACTATGCGCTAAAACTGCTCGGATCTTTGCGTTTATTTTTTAACGAGCATGAACTATGTGCTAAAACTGCTCGAACATACCAGTCATAATACAAGAAACGCCTCAGGTGAGGTAGTCATTTTTAAGGAGCTATACCTCACTAGTTACTCCAATTTGGCAAGTTTTAACTTTCGCCCCACATCCTTTCTTTATGCAAGCTCGGAAACGACTAATCCAAAAAACAGATAAATAACCGCTCTTTGCTTGCACTCCAAAAGGTTTGCATGCCCCCAGGTATAAAATATAATTTCAAGGCTACCCCTCCTCCCTCCCACCTCTGTTTTTCTACTTGTCGTCTTGCTATATTTTTAACGATACTTGTCTTCTCGTTATTCTTCGGTGCCGACGGTACTTGTCTTCCCATCAGTTCACTTTTAGGTTTTTGCAAGATCGCAACAGATAAAACATTGGTGTTACGGATGGAGGTTTTCCTCTTACTTATTATCCGAAAAATGGTTTTGTTTGCTGCCGCAAACTAAACTCTTTCTCCCGGCGATGTCTACCATTAGGTTACTAAAGATGGTGACCACTTGTTGTAGCAATAGAATCTCTTTCTTTGGAGGCTGCCCCTACTTATCCTTCAAAACATATGTTTTAATGGGTGAGGCTTGTCTTCAAAGATGGTTACTACTTGCTACCGCAAATGGTCCTCTTCCTCGGTATCCTTATTATCTAGACAAGGGGAGCGAGAAGCAGATTATCCCACTCACATAACTTTGACAAAAGAATCTTATTCTAGAACAACCCTCTCTTCCTTCTTTCGGACGGGGTACGGACTAGTCATATTCTTCTGCGGAAATCAACTTTATACCCAAGGTTTCCTCTGCCCAAGGCAGGCCAGGGTGCATGCCCCCTGGGTCCCAGTTCTTTCTTTCCGAATTACTCGCATTCATCGGGAAGTAGAACCGGGGGTGGAGGCATTTCTTGAGTGAATAAGCCGTTTAGGGTTGGTATTTGACTATTTGCGATGCGAGATCCCGGAAATGAAAGTTGGTCTACGAGCTTGACCATCTTTCCTTCGTGTGGAAAACACATTACTCTAAAGAGTGAGGAGACTATAGCTCCCATGCAATATATATAGTCCCGTCCAAGGAGTAGGTTATAATCCAAGGGTCCTTGGACGACCATGACATTCATATGAACTGTCTTCTTCCTCAATGTAATGGGAACATTGGGGAGGATCCCTAAAGGGCGACTGGTTCCTTTATCAAAACCTGATAGATTTCTCATCTCAGGTAAAAGCGCCGGGGAACCCAGTGCTTTCCAAGCAATAGAGGAAAGGATACTCACAGATGCCCCTTCATCAATTATGGTTCCAGCCATTACCATTCTATAGATTTGGACAATGATTCTGAATGGTATACTGGCTGGTAACCGGGGTCTTCCTAGTTGGTTCCAATCAAAGGATACAACCAAGTTGCTTGGTGGTGGGACCGAATACACGGCCGGATACGACCCTGACGATGTTCCTTCCTGCGATAAAGGAATGGGCGCATTGCCCTGATGCTCATCAGAGTCTGTGTTGATGAAAAGAATCTGGACGGTGTCATCCTTATTCTCTTCAGTGAGGGTGTCATTTGAAGGTGAATCTTCAACGACGGTGTCATTTGAGGATGAAACCTCTGAAGGAAGAACCGGGTCAACTGCCGTTTCGACCTTTAGACTTTCGTCTGGTCTGGATTCAGTTGGTTCATTCTCAATGACCGAAACTTCAGCTGACCACTTGAGCGGGCCAGTTGGATTTTCAACTATCGAGGGATTAGGCACGAGTTTTTGGTATCCAGGAGGAAGTCGTAACGGTGATACCGGACGATCTTCCAAAACTCTCTTTGCCTCATCTAAGAATGGACATTTGTGGATGGCGTGATCGCCTTCACACAATATACAGGGTGATCTTGGTCTCCCTCTTCGTCCTTCACTCTCGCTAGTTGACGGACTGCAATCAACATGACTACCAGAGGTTGATGCTACCGGATTGTGCAACCTTGGGGACCAGTCCCTTAGTATCCGAGGAATACAAGGACAATCATGATGGAAGTGGGCCCCTTTGCAAATGACACATGGCGATTTAGGCCCGGTCGGTGCAGTGTGTGGGTTTTTGTCAGCTGTCTTTTGCTTGCCCCCAGTCGCCTTCGCCATAGGCCCCTTCTGCTTCTTTTCCCTCTTCTTCTTTTCCTTCTTCTCCATGGGAGGCTGACTTTTGCCGGCTCTACCTTGTGAAGATGAAGGATCAGAGGAAGAATTGTAAGAAGTGGAAGGCTGGTGGGTAGCTCTAGACTGTTCTGACTGTTGATTCGACTGCTCAGGATTAGTGGCGATCTGGACTACATTAGTTGAAAAAAACCATACAGGTAGGCCAATTGTTAATCCTGGAAGTGACAATGTGGCCATATGAGGCGCACCAACATCTCCCCAAGAGGAGAAGGGATTTGGACTTCCGCCAAGGTTACTTCCTTGGTTGGTGGGCTCCATACTTTTTCAACTGAAAGATCAACGTGGGAATAAGAGGTGATTATGTTCCGTTTAAAATAAATTTTATTAACGACGCTTTTAGACACAAACTTGCTTTTTCATGTTTTAAGAGTCGAGAAAAAGCTAAAGATGACTCTAGTCCCCTTCGATGTTTTAACGAGCCCGAAGTGACAAATGCTCGGATGGACTTTTTCAGTTATAGAGTTTGAAAAAGGCCAAAAGAAACTGCTCTGGAGTTCTAGGCAGAGGGTGTGCCAAACTTTTCGCGAAACCACAGAATACGTTTTACGGTACGGGTGGTCGATCTTCGTGAATGCTATGTTCACTGCATCGCGATCAGTAGGGCGGCCGACACGGCTTCCTATGGATAAAGGATAATTGCCTATAGGGGTCTCCCAATATATACGCGACGGTACGTGGGAGCACAAGTCCGTATTAGTGCCACCGACTCTCAGGAGGAATCACCCACCTTCGTAGAGATCGACAGTCACTATGTTTAACGACGCCGGAACACGTCTCTACCTAGACCTCTATTTGTTTGCGTTATGTTACAAAGCGTTGTTATGTAAATTGAATTTATTTTAATGTTGATCTTGCTTAGCAGTTTGCCTTTAAGGATCACCACGAGATGTATGTAACAAATTCCTGAATGCAGTCTAAGATGAGAAGCAAACTTTTCAATCTTTCAACTTTGAAAACCTTAACTACTGAGGGAAAAGAAAGGCAAATCTTTTCACACAGATCATAGAGCACACACTAAATGCAAATTTTTCCTAAATCGTCAAGCAAACAGTCAAATGCAAAATGCACAATGCATGTATTTTCTTTTCCCTTTCTTAATGTGGATGGGTTACAAAAAGAAAGTTGTTATATAACTTTGATTTCGATTTAAAGCGAAAGTAAACAAGCTTGTCCAAAATCAAAAGACACCTTAAGATTCACTTGCTTAATCACTGGAAATGCATGAAATCAAACCATAATGACGAAAGTAAATGACTAATCAGCTATGGACAGCAAACAAGCTAACTCTTTAGACCAGCAAAATGCCTAACACAGGTTCAGATCTAAGAGGCCAAAAGCAAGACTAGTTTACTTTTCGTTATGGGAAATTGTAAATGAGTAAGAAATACAAAGAACAAGTACAATTTCGTTATATAACAGAGGCGGAATGATGGCAAGTAATATTGGTTTCAGAACAGGTGCAAGACTGGTAACTGGCAGCCAAATCAATAGTGAAAACAGGCAAGAGAAAAGGAGGAAACCCCAACAGCACTAGGCAAAATTGGGCCAACGCAGGTGCTGCACAGCCAGTCTGGCTCTCAGCGCAGGTAGCCCCTTTGGGACCTGCGTTGCAAAGCAGGTAGCCTGTGTACTACCTGCTTTGGAAAACGAAAGTTGCGTTTTCACAGTTCCCAGGTCATAATTTTCTCAAAAATGCACAGTTTTTGCTCAAATCAGAAGCAATCAGTCAAGCACACTCAAAGGGATGATTAGGAAGGTAAAAAGCTATCACTAAGAGCTTACAAGGATCCTTGTAGATCAGCTTTTCAAATCATGAACTTGCTCAGAAATGAGCTAGAGTAGCTGCCCTCTACTTCGCTTTTGATATAGTCAAAAGCTTTTCGATTTGGTACTCTTTTGTTCAGGAAATGAATAGCAAGATACTACAAACACAATCAAACGGATACGATTCCCCAGTGGAGTCGCCAGTTTGTTGTAGGGAAAAGTATCCGACTCGGATGACCCTATCCCACTCTAAGGGTGATAGTTCCTTAGCAACAACTGTAAAACAAACTACTCAAGGTTTACTTCTTTATGAAAGCAATAGAGAATGGAGAAAAGCACTAACCGTTGCCTTGCGCTTAATGTCGAATCCAAACTCTTCTCTTTGACCGCTTGCTCCTAGCTCCTTGTTCTTTTGCTTGCCCAGCTACAGTGAGATTCTGCAAAATAACAAAGAAGGAAACTACAAGAGGCATGCAATCATAACTGGTTCATGGATTAGTGTAAACCAAACATGCAGTTATCACAATATATCATTGAAACAAGAGCACATAGAAGAACCTCAATAGCTTTTATTAATGAAGAAGTAAAGGTTCTGAGAGTATTACAACCATTGAAGGCTCCAACCCAGCAACACCTCC
This sequence comes from Pinus tabuliformis, assembly GCA_031772625.1. Taxonomy (NCBI): domain Eukaryota; kingdom Viridiplantae; phylum Streptophyta; class Pinopsida; order Pinales; family Pinaceae; genus Pinus; species Pinus tabuliformis. The sequence continues at coordinate 1,336,154,623 of CM062804.1, read as the reverse complement.
CAGCAGAAAGAATTTCTCCTCTTCACCTCTCTCAAACAATCACCCAATAGTTCTATAGTGAAACCAACAGCATATCATTACTTTGCACAAAATTCCCGCCTCCTGAGCTCATAGGAGAGAGCTCAATATATAGATGAATTGAGAAAGGATGAGTCAGCTTGCAACTGATGTGTAGCTGCCTTGTGTCCTCTCTCTCTTCAGTTAATTTTTAGTTGATCTTCAGTTCTTGAGTCCACTTGGTGAACCTTGCTTCCACTTGGAGAAACAAAGGCTCTGACTCATCACAAGGCGAAATCCCTGATCCAAGTGTCATTTTTGGAAGATTTCAAAGCAATGACTCATTGTGCCACTTGTCCCATCTCGCTCAGCGCAGGTGGCCTTTGTCCCACTTGCTTTGCAACGCAGGTACACCATGGAGCAACTGAGTTTCAGCGCAGAAACCTAGTGGAGCACCTGCTTTGATTTCAGGATTGCTTGTTTTTGAGTGTTTTCAGGTGGAGAACTGATCTGAGAGCTGTTGGTTTGCTGACCTTGTTCCTCTAGGGGTACGAACATCATGTTTTAGGGAACTTTGGATCCCTTGGATTATTGACAATTCATGCTTGTTGCTGTAAGGCACAAAATTGTCTATAACACTACCTAACCTCATGAAAGAAATAAAGACATGCAAATCAAAGGGCTATGCTATGAGAAACATTTCTTGAGGTAGAGTGCATTAGGAGAATTAGGAAGGAGATGGCATTTAGAATCCTCCAAAAAATATGCTCCCTTGCCTAAGTGCAAGGGTAATCATGGTTAGATTTAGCTTCCATCATGTCCTCATCAGAATGGAATATGGGCAGATGGGAGGAATACTAACTACATGATGTGGCGGTGGTACTTGGTGCATCAACCTGAGAGAGAAGGTTCACATATGCATCATCTAGAATACTAGACGACAAGCTAATAGATGGAGGATCTATTGATGTTGAGACCTTGGATTCTGTTGAAAGAGGTTCGATAGAAGTGTGCAGAGAAACGTCAAAAAGGTTTTCCTAGGAGGAAATCAAGGATGAAGACAGGTAAAGGATATGGCCTATGGTGTCCATCATCTCATCATTGGGAGGAGGGATCACAATGGTGGGGCTAGATTCCTCCTGTTCTAGTGTACTAGTGGTACCTGAATCCACGAGTAAAGGAGTAGGTATTCCACTATGAGTGGCCTCGTATTTGTGAAATGCTTCAAGGAAATCACAAAATTCACCAAGAGGAGGGAAACAATGGGAATAATGACCATGATGATTGCACAAGGCACGAGGGCGATTTGTGCGTAATGTTCTAAGTTTCTTGGGTGGACCAAGTAAGTTAACATGGACTTCAGGGATATTTGACTCAGGGAATGTTTCATGAACGAAAGGTTTGAGATTAGGAAGCTCAGGACAATTATTGGTGGCATGCCCAACAACTTTACATTTAAAAGCACATGGAGGTGATGGCTTTGGGGCCTTAGGGGATGGAGGAGCTTGTACAGCCTTGTCCTTCATTCTTTCCTCTTAGCTTTGCCCACCTATCAGGATGCTTTCACAATAAGAGTGGGTTCCTGTTGAGGTTGTAATGGAACTAAAGCAACAGCAGGGGCCATAGGGACTGGGTTAAGTGGGGTCAAAGCATGATAAGGTCTTAGCTGACCAGGAGGAATGCTTGCAAGCGGATCAATTGATCCATATTTAAATAGGAACACAACAAAATACAGAGATAACCATATACACAAAGACGCAGTGGAAATAATACTTCATTTCATTAATGTAAAATACTGAAATATGCTTACAAACAGAAAAGGAAATACACTAGCTAGGGCGATGGTAGCTTATCCCTGAGAAGAGATGTGGTGGCTACATGCCTCTGAACTCTATTACAATGAGGCTTGAAGGCCTATTTATTGTTGAGAAACAATGGAAAGCCCTAAACATAAAAAAAACCTAACCCTAGAAGATGAAACGCCAAACTGTGGGCCTTGTTTGGGTAATTTGGTACATCAACTTCCCAGGGTCGTAACTTTGGCATACGATCTCCGTTTGACGTGCACAACATCTCGTTAGAAAGATCTATCTGAGAACTACAACTTTGGGAAAAGCAACATCCATCCATGGATCCATGTTGCTCCCAGTTTTCCCAAAAAACATAGTTTAGGGCCTTAAAACGGCTCCGGAAGTTCAGGACCCGAAAAAATGCCACCAATATCCACCTAGATCATTCCTCCCCCCTTAGGAAGTAATGGTCCCCATTGCATTGAGTTCCTCCATGAGATGAGGAAACTTCTGCTGAACTTGGTCCCTGGTGAGCCACTTGCCCTGGTGAAGGAGTTGGCCTGCTTTGACAACTCGATACAATTGGATATTCTGCTAGAAAGTGTTCTTGATCTGTGTGTCCATAATCCAATTAGTTGCAGCTAGTTCCATGCAATTTGGATTTAACTCTGTGGGTGTGAGCTATTTTGCAATGTCAAATGTGTCTAGTAATGGTGGAAAGTGTGGCCGAAGGTGGTCCACATTGAACACTGGGTGTAGGCCAAGGAACGGGGGAATGCTAAGCTCAAATGCATTCTCTCCCATAGCCTTGGTAATGGTGTAAGGACCATATCAGAGTGGTCTGAGTTTTCGATAGGCTTCGATAAGGCGTTTCTTTTGCAAATGCAACTAGACTTTGTCGCCCACCTGAAACTTATGTGGCACCCGATGTTGATCATGTCGTTGCTTGTACTTTGAATTTGATTTCTCTAGAATGTCATGGACCCGATGGCGAATATGTTGGATGTGCTCAATGAAGTTGCTTGCCTTATCTATTTTGGACTGGACATGAGCCGAATCTGCGTGAGTAGCTGCAACTAGCAAGGCCACATCAATGGGACATAGTGGCTGGAATCCCAAGCCCACCTGAAAATGGTTGTGGCCAGTTAAGTTGTGGAGAGCCCAATTGTAGTTGTGTTGAACATAGGGGAGGCTCTCGTCCCATGTGTGTGGATGCTTTGAGTTGTACATGCGTAGAATCTGTACGATCATCCTGTTGACAACCTCTGTCTAGCCATCAGTTTGAGGATGGAAGGTTGTGTACTTAGTGAGTTTGGTGTCGATCATCAACCAAAGACTGGACCAAAATGTACTGAGGAACCTGTTGTCCCGATCTGAGATGATAGATTGTGGGATCCCAAAGTGTACCCACACTCATTCAAAGAAGAGTTTAGCAGTGGCTTCTGTTGTGATATTCTTCTTACAAGTGGCCATAATGGCCATCTTCGAGAACCTATCGATGACCACAAAAACACAGTCATTTCCATGCTTAGTGGAAGGAAGACCTGAAATGTAATCCATGGACATGGATTCCCAAGGTCGACTATGGGTAGGCAGTGGGGTATAGATTCCTTGCTTCTTGATGGTTAGTTTGGCAATGGCGTAGGTGGTGCATGATTTGATGTACTTCTCGACATCATGTTGAAGGTTTAGCCAATAGAAATACTTCTGCAATACTGCCACCATTTTCTCGACCCCAAAATGTCTAGCAGCCTGACTGTAGTGTGCTTCCCAAATCATCTTGGCACGCTCACTTGAAGGAACACAAAGGTGACCCAGGTGGCATAACAAGGCATCCTGGAGGTGAAATTCTAGAACATGTTGACCCTCCAAGAGTGTTTGGTATGTGTGGCTGCTGGGTCTCTTTTGTAGAGAAGTGGCCAATCAGAAGTGTCGTGCCCACAAGAGTTGAGGACAGTGATTAATGCCATGATTGGTGGTCGACTCAGGAAATCTGCAACATTATTGGTGCTACCATTCTTATACTTGATATTCAAATGGAACTGTTGCAGGTATGTGGACCACTTCGGATGGTGATAATTTTGCAATTTCCCTTGGGTCTGTATGAACTGCAAGGGTCGGTGGTCTATGTGGATGACCATTTCCTTACCCAAAATGTAAAGCTTCCATTTTCGGCAGGCTTGCACAATGGAATACATCTCTTTGTCATAAGTGGGATACTTTCGGACTGTGTCTGAAAGTGTCTCATTTTGATATGCCATTGGATGCCCGTGTTGAGTATGGATTGCCGCAATAGCATAGTCAGAGGCATCTGTCTCGACCTCAAATGGCTGTTGTAAGTCTGGTAATGCGAGCATGGGTGCCATGCAGAGGCGATCTTTCAACTTTGTCAATGCCGTCTATTGAGATTCAAACCAAAAGAATTTTTCTTTTGCTCCTCCCTTGGTGACTTGACTCAAGGTCCAAGTGATATGAGAAAATCCCAACACGAACTTGCGGTAGAAGTTGGCAAGACCTAGAAAGATGCGGAGCTCTGTCAGAGTGGTTAGAGATGGCCAATCTTGAATGAATTTATCTTTGATGGACCCACATGCACCCCCTGTTCATCAATAATGTATCCCAGATACTAAAACTGGGTCATGCCGAAAGTGCATTTCTCCAAATTGGCACATAACTTGTGTTGCCACAGTGTTTGGAGAACCTGTTGGATGTGGTGGAGGTGCTCTTCCCAACTCTGGCTGAAGAACAGGATGTCATCCAAGTATACCACTACAAATGAGTTGGTGAATGGCCACAAGATGCCATCCATTAGCCTCATGAAGGTTGCAGGAGCATTCGTCAATCTGAAAGGCATCACCAACCATTCAAACAGGCCCTCCTTGGCTTTGAAGGCAGTCTTCCACACATCAGAGGGTTTGATTGGTACCTGGTCATATCCTGACTTCAAATCAATCCTGCTGAAATATTTTGCCCCCTTCAGTTGGTCCAAGAGGTCATCAATCCGTCGGATCAGGTATCTATTACGGACAGTGATCTTGTTTAGCGCCCGATAGTCAATAGAGAGTCTCCAAGCCCCATCCTTCTTCTGTACCAACACGATTGGGCTCCCATGAGGCGATGAACTTGGATGGATGTGACCTTTCTACAGCAGATACTGAATCTACCTCTTGATTTCATCATTCTCTATAACGGAGTGCTGATAGATTGGTCCATTGGGCAGCAGCACACCTGGGGTCAGATCGATGGAGTGCTTGATGTAGAGGAACCCCTGCGGGGGAGGTGAAGATGTACTCGTACTCATCCACGACCTTGTCCATCTATAGTTGTCATGCGGAGGGGCCCTGTTTTGAGGTCATGGCCACAGTCTTCTTTTTTCCTTGTGGGTGTATCATCAAGAAAACAAATTTCCTAGTTTTGGAAATGAGCTTATTGCATTGTTTTGCAATAATCAAAGAGATGGTGATAGGCAGTGCTACCTCTGGTATCCTGTATAACTTAGTTCCCAAAGTAACAATAACAGAACGGGGCCTTGATTCATACACAGCATGTCGCTTCCACAAGTATGGTTGTCTTAGTAATACATCACAAAGTTCAAGGGGAGCAATGTCACACAATACCTCATCCATGAAGGGCTTGATGTTGTATGGAAGGTGACACTACTAGCTCACGCGAAGATCCCGTCCTTGGTGAAGACACCCGATGGTGTATGGTTGTGGATGTGTTTTGGTTGGTAAGCCCAACCACTTCACGACCTCTACCGAAATGAGGTTCTTTTGGCTCCCGTTGTTGACAATGAACTATAGCGGGGAGCCTTTTACCCACATCTAGGAGTGGAAGAGACGCTCCTCCTCCTCTGGATCTTCGAGTTCCTCCTTCCGGATCTTCGTGGTGGAAATGGTGGCGTTGGGCTCTGCATCGATAATTTGCTTCCCTTTGTCATTCCCCTTGTCAGGTTCTGACTCGGAGTTGGAACCTGCATCCGATTTTGAAACCTTTAGCTTAGCCACCAGTGACTGCTTGGTCCAACACTCACTTGTGTTGTGAGTGGAGCTCTTATGGAACTCACACCACTTTCCCGTGTCCTTTTTTGGCTTTGCAGTGTTGTTCTTTGCTTGCAGCTTTGGCAGGTTGTCTTGGGCTGTCCTGCCTTGGATTTGTCCTTTCTTTTGTGGTTTGGGGGCACCTTTCCCTTGCTTCGGATTCGTAGATCCAAAGTCTCGCTTCTTCTATTTAAACTTTTGCTTGACCCTAACAGCATATTGGTATGTAGTGCTGAGCGAGGAGATGTTCAGGAATTCTATTTCTTCCTGGATATACTTCTGCAGGTAGCCACTGTATTTGAGTGCCAACCACTACTCCGAATCCTTGATACCCAACTTTGTGAAAATGGTATGGAAAATATTTGTGAACTCCGGCACGTCTTGGTCCCTTCCCTGCTGTAGCGTGGTCCACTTTATGTATTGATCCTCATAGCTTCTGACAGGGTAGTACTACTCCTTGATGGCATCCTAGAATGAATTCGAAGTGGGTGCGGCCGAAAATAGTGAGTTTGTACTTTCATCCTTATGTTCGCAGTAGGTTTCCCACCAGTCCTTGACATGGGGGGCTACTTTGAGAAGAGAGAAAATAATTTTTTCCTGACTGGAAAAATCATGAACAGTAAAATAACCCTCTAGCAGATTTAACCATTTATCGATGACATCTACATCTATATGATGCTCGAATATGGGGATTTCAAAATTAACTTGTACCTTAAATGGTGTGGCATTTCCAGAGTAGCTGTTGGAAGCCAATGCATCACCCCTGGGTAGCCGTTGAAGGATCTGGGCAAAGTTGTCCATCATCGCATTCCTTTGTCACTTGAGGACTTCCTCGAGCGAGATTTTGATAGGATCTCCTGCCCCTTCGTCTTTCTTTTCATCTACCATGGGAGGCCATCGGGATTTGTGAGGCTAGTCTTGTAAAGGTTCGACTAGTTCAAGCCCTAAATCCTTAAATCTTGACCTCATTGGGGACATGCAAAGAAAAACAGAGAGAAAAAGCAGACTGCTCTGACACCACTGATCCATATTTAAAAAGGAACACAACAAAATACAGAGATAACCATATACACAAAGATGCAGTGGAAATAATCCTTCATTTTATCAATGTAAAATACTGAAATATGCTTACAAACAGAAATGGAAATAAACTAGCTAGGGCAATGGTAGCTTATCTCTGAGAAGAGATGTGGCGGCTACATACCTCTGAACTCTGTTACAATGAGGCTCGAAGGCCTAATTATTGTTGAGAAACAATGGAAAACCCTAAAAATCCAAAAACCTAACCCTAGAAGATGAAATGCCAAACTGTGGGCCCCGTTTGGCTAAATTGGTACATCAACTTCTTGGGGTTGTAACTTTTGCACACGATCTCTGTTTGACACACACAACATCTTGTTAGAAAGATCTATCCGAGAACTACAACTTTGGGAAGAGAAACATCAGTCCATGGACCCATGTTACTCCTAGTTTTCCCAAAAAACTTCGTTTAGGTCCTCAAAACGGCTTCGGAAGTTTAGGACCTGAAAAACTGCTAAAAATAGTAAACTGTGCTACAATTAAGGAAAGTGAAAAGCTAAAAGAAACATTGGTGGGGGTCCAAGTGGACTTGGCAGGTGGCCACCAATATCCACCTCGAACATCAATGTACCATACTGGAATCCCCAATGTCATGTTAGGACAAACAAGTGAAGCCATGACAGGGACATAAAATACTCTTGGAGAGGGAAATAAGAAAGGTATCTTTCCTGCATAGTAATGTCCCAGCAAAACAACTCCTGGATGGTTGAGACCTGGAGGAACAATTCCTGGGGGGAACATAGGAGAGGCACACAAAAATGAAGAATACCTTGGGTGTGTGGTTCAGAATTGCTCGGCTGGGATGGTAACCGCATAGTGCTGAGGAGCTAGTTTTGGATCAGATGTACCAAAACTGCTTGAGAGCAACTCGTGACACTTGTAACATGAAAAAACTAAAAGAGTTAGGCTTTGAAATGAGAAGGGGAGGACCAGGGAAGGAACCCAATAATTAGGAATCTTTGTAGACTCTGAGTGAAACACTGGTGAGAGGAGTTGAAGACTACTTATCTAACACTAACGAGATAATGGACATGGTGGAGGTCACGGATGCCGCTCGTAGTATGTCAAGTGATCGATGGTAATGATCTTCCCTTCATGGGGGAAGTACATCTTGTGGAAAATCGTAGATGTGATGGATAACATGGCATATGTGTAACTACAACCCAAGAGAATGTTATAATCTAAAGGGGCATTAATAACCTCAATGTCAACATAGGCATTCTTGCCCGTAAGAGTCACTGGAAAATTGCAAGACATTCTAAGAGGTTGGGAGGAATGTCTGTCCCAAGCATGCAAAGTGATGGTGGATGGGGATAGCTCCAGTGACTTAAGTTGTTTCCAAATGGCACTGGATATTACATAGGTGGATCCACCTTCGTGAATAATGCATCAGAAGATGATGCATTATGGAATCAGACGTGTATCTGGAAAGCAACGGATGAAGGCAATGGGGGATGTTCTGATGTATCAACTGGGAAGACAATCAAATGATTGTCAGAAGGACCTACTACGCCCAAAGAAGTTAGTAGATCTTTCTTTTGATATGGGCACGAAAAGAGTACTTCCATCGTCGACATGGCGGAAGGTGATTGCGCCAAGTCATCTATGATATTGTATATATGGGTAGCTCAGTTAGAAGTCGCGTTATGGCATAATGGTCCCTTTGGGATCTTAGGAATGGCCTCAACTTTAGGTTGAGGGATCTGTAATGGATCATTTGATGTTGTAAGAGGCTTAACAGATGCTTTGGTTTTGGATTGAGTGGCAGATGAATTCGATGGCTTGTCATATTGACATGACTGAGTTTGCAGGTTAATATCAGAGGGATGACCCTCATCAGAATTCATCATAAGCATATGGTAGTCACCAAGACCAAAAGGTTGGGGGGGATGGGTTGCTTGACCTGGCTGAAGTTGAGCAGCAACAAATCCATGCTGAGGGAAAGGATTTGTAAGTACTTCCAGTTGAGATGGCATAGGATTTTGAGGCAATTGTTGACCTCTAGAATCTGCTTGAGCTTCCCACATATGGCGTAATAGAGGACACTCATGTGTATAATGGCCATGTACAACACAACATGCATAAGGCTTGTTTGTACAAATAACCTTTTTCTTCTTGGGTTGGTTTTCCTATTGCTGGTTGTTAGTGTTAGGCTAGTTCCGCTGGGGTTCAGTAGGTTGATTACCTTGACTACCTTGGTTACCCTTGTTAAATTTCCCTTATTCTTTTTCTATGAATTTTGGGGTTTGTTCAGACTCTGCTATGTTGATACATTGATACATTGGATGTTTGGCTAACATATATGATCTATATATTGGATATCTTGATCATATAAAGAAGAATAGCACCTTGGCTCTAGAAAATGATACTTGGCATGATGGATTTCATATAGAAGGATAGTTCATTGACTCCTATACATGAGTCTACTAGTAATGCTTGTGATAAGCATAATGAAAGCATATAGAAAGAGTGATTGCCACTCTTGTTGTTTTGATAAAGCTTTATTGAATGAACTAATCTGATATCATTGGTCATGAAGTGCATGTGATAGGTATAAGTGTAAGATTGATATTCCAGATCTCTTACTAAATGGTATATGGTTAAGCTAGATGTGGTAACCTGATGTAGTGACTTGATAGAAAGTTCTATTGTGTTCATAATCTTTGAGATCTATCTGCTGCTTTAAGTCTAAGCCTTTGATGAAAGATTGATATCACGATGTTGATAGCCATATGTTTATGATATAATAGACATGATGTTGTGTGAATCTAGTAGATACATGTTGCTTACATGAATGAAGATGAATGATGTACATCCCTAGTTAGAGGGAGAATAACTTCTCAAGATTCTTACCCTTATTACTATTTGTGTTATATCCTTCTGAAGTATGATTTATGTGCATCTAACAATATTGATTTGCAGCAGGGTCTTAGATCTGAAGCCCATTCAAAAATTAGGATTTATGCTTTGGTAGTTGTCACAGGTCTAGGAGATATTGTCCCTAGTCTCATGCTTGCTAAAGCTTAGACAGTGTCCAAGCAGTTAAAGTTGCTCCCATGTTAACCTGAAGAGAGCGACTAGAGGTTTGAGTGATGTTGACCATGATCTAAATATTTCTGAAGTTTTCTAAACTCGGAATCATGATGTCCCTGACATAGTTTTCCTTTATTAACTGATTTCTAAAGTTGTTGCATTAAATTCTTGATCATATAATGACGTATTGTGCATGAAATAAGATGGTCACTAGGAAGATATCAATACCATAGATAAGATCTTCTAGTAGGAAAATCTTGAATGTTTTCCATAATATGAATGTGCAGACTAAACTTATGTTTTCATGTGACCAAGACATACATATAGATATGCCACTATGTTTGTGCTACAGGAGGTTGACATGATTTGGCATTACTGGTGTTTTTTCATGATGCTTGAAAATAACTTTGAATTGATGATTGAAATGTTCTTTTACTATATATCTCTCTACAATATTAATTTGGACTTGACCTAATGTCTAATGATCTGATTTGATGATTATTGATTTTCCCTGATGTCTATATGTTGTAGCAGCTGTAACACCCTCCAAAATGTTGGCCTACATTCAATTTCAGAGCCTTCCTTGGGTTTTTCCTTGATGTTTGAAAGCACTCGGACTCATCCCGTGAGCCCATGTTGAGTATTTTCACCCTCATCACTTGACCGTTCAGCAAACATTTTTCTAGATGTTGGTCAAAATGTCATGCTTGCTGTCATGTTCTAGCCATACACAAGGTTCGCCTTCGTGTGTACAAGTTGTGTCCGCTATGTGAACATCCATCGCACTCACACACGAAGTTGTATGCACTGTCATGCAAGAATCGACGTGGTCGTTCAACAATCTATCACAAGTTTCGTGCTTGTCACTCACACCATTGGTCATTCACACTAAGTGTCATGGTTCGAGGTGTCTTGTCATCAATTCATGTTGAGTGTGTCTTCGCAAGCTCATGCATGTATGAAGTCATGCATTCACACACTTGGTCATTTTGTTGAAACTTTCTCAACTAGATCAACCTCCAATAGCTGGACATAAGTTAAGCTGCATTACGTAGTTTCAACTCTCAGTGATTATGTACTACTACCTAAAATTACGTAGAGCTTCAGGTTGCCTTCCAGGTAGTCCACACTGAGCAACCCTGAAATCGCCTCGAACAACTGTCACCTAGAACAACACAAAAGTTTCCCAGCAATCCATTTCAATCTGCACCAAGCTACCCAACATCCTGCTGCTTAGAAACCACATAGGGATGTTCAACAAGCTAAACTCTCAGCAATTGTATATTTTTTTCCAAAAACACTCCCGCAATCCACTGCCAACTCCCTAAAAAAATTGCACAATTTTTTTCAAGCAAGCCACCTGCAACCCGCTGTCATCTCCCCAGAAGAATTGTGTAGTTTTTATTGCCAACCCTCTCTATTGCCTGCACAACATCCCTCATGAAATTGCACAGATCTTCCCTCCAGCCAATCCATATCCTGTGGATAGTCACTGCTGATCTAGATTGTCCATCTCAGTCTCCTAGTGACTTCTACCCAATTTTCACTAGTAGTGCCCAAAGCCTGCATCCCAGCTTGAGATTTTCCTTGCAAAGTTTCATAGCCTTATCCTCTCTCTGATTCATCTACATCCAGAAGCGAATGACAATGCGTCATGGTAGACCAAGAGATTTATGGATTTGATGTCATCTCATCATGAGTGATTGCAAATACAGGTGAATGGATAGGATATGATGCGACGACAGATGGGATGAAGAAGGAGAGCACATGTAAGAAGATTTGTTCATGAACGAACAAATGAAGAATGCATGCGAGGAGACTTTTTCTTGAATAGAAAAACATGTGAAGCATGCCAAAGTACAAGTGAAGGAGCGATGTGCACATGCGACATCAAGAAAACACCAAGACCATCGAAGACTCTTCACCCCTTTCCATGTAGAGTTGAAGCTATGACACACCAAGACCACATCCATCACTTAGCAACACTGCAACTTGAAATGGACACCACCAGTAGCATGAACAGACCAGCACCGTCGTGTTGAATTGTGTCATGAGTCATCTCGACGACATCACTACTATGGGCCATACTGTTGTAAACCAATGTAATGTTATGTTGAAGTCCAAGAGACAGACATGTAATATGAAGATTAATGTAAAGTTGAAGAGTCAAATAAGTCAAACAGTCATGAGGGAAGTCGAACAATCACAAGGGCCAGTTTTACCCTTGGTTATAAATACCCATCATTTGTACATGCAAAAGACTTTTCACCTTGGTTCCTTCCACATAGCCTTGAGAGTCTATAGTCTTTTATTTGAGGAGAGAGCAGTGGCTCCAATGCTCCGCTTACAGGGTTAGTGATGTATGGTGTACCGATGTGTCTTGGAACTTTTTCTTAATTCAGAAGCCTAATAACAGGCCAGTAGGTTTTCACACATGTATTGTAATTGTTTGTAAGACTAATCTTTGAACACTTGTAATGCATGTTGCTTTAACTTGTGTTAAAACAGTTAAACTATTTCGGTTTTTCTAATACATATGTTTATGAAAATGCTTTGTATAAGTTGTTAATGTTGTCCTACCCATGTGGGATGCCTGGAAGCTGCACATGTCCTATTGTGTTGTGTGTCTCTGATAGAATTGGAGTCTTCCCTTTTGACTGGAGACTCACTTCCACCCTCTCCCCTTGTAGTGAAAGAACCTTAACACAGGTAACACTACCACTCACCAGGAAAGACAACGCCATTGTTCAAAGAAAAAGAAGACCATTGTCATGTGCTAATAAGAAGGATAAAAGGAAAACATTTAAGAAAATGGAAATCGAGCCATCATGTTTGATGGGACTCCTACACCAAATGTTGTGAGGTCTAGTTGGGAATTCATATAGGGGAGATCCCTTGAATATTCGCGAGTCCAACACTATCAACATTTATGGCCCTAGAAGGAGGGTCACCAGTTGTTTATGGTTGAATGTACTCTCACCCCCACTCATCAATCATCTTGTCAAGGGAGTAAATTTCACTCCCTCTCACGTACGCATGACTCTGAAGTTGGTTACTCCTAACCTCCCAGACGTGAACAATAAATTTTGTATCAACACCACTACTTTGTCCGTCCCATCACCTATCACTTCGTAAAAGCAGTCGAAATGATCCCAGGAATACAACATCTTCCATATGCATCGAGAAAGGCAAAAACCACTTCGACAGGAATTGTTGTGTCATTAGTAAAAGAAAGAGTTGTTGCCACACTCGAAGGTGTAGCAAAATCTGTTAAGAACGGAGAGGAACCTTCGGTCTTCCAACAGGGAGAATGATACATCCTCATGATCTTGGGCTCAGATTCTGCTACAGGGGGTTGAGGGGGAGACAGTTAAGGAGGTGGAGGCAGAGACAAACCAACAGACTCAGAGTTGGAACTGTCAGATTCTGAAGAAGAGGAGGAGGATGAAGAAGAAGAAGACATGGATGACCAAAATTTTGAATGGATGACTCACGGACCAATGGCTCTCCGGGTGCTTTGTAGAAGATGCCAAAGCCTTTGGAGAGAATTTTCATGAAGTATGACCTTGACAAAGCAGTGAAGGAAGAAGATCACTTGGACAACTTCTACCTACAACTGTAGACACTCAAGGTACGATATGACGACATTGCATGCAGATTGTTTCTGTGTACCTTGGATGATCATGCAACCGTATGGTATCAAAACCTTACTATCAACTCCATCCATAACTGGAGTACATTCAAATGCATGTTCATGGAAAAGTTTTCTGATGACAAGACCCCAACCATGTTGCTCAAAGAGTTGGGAAGCCTGAAGATGGAGGGAAAGAAAAGGTAAAAGATTTCAATCAGAGGTTTTTGTGCATATTGAAAAAGTTTTTAGCGGACATTAAGCCTCATGACTCCATCAATGTCAACTACTACACGTTCGCACTGCCAACTAGCATTGCACAATTCATTAAGTAAGCTGAGAAACAAACATTATTAGAAAGTTGCAAAGAGGCAATCATTGTTGAGAAATACCTGAGCACGATTGGAGTCATCGAGGATGATGAACCAACAAAGGAATCTAGAGATGTGAGTAGGAAGCCCCTGGTTGCAGTGAGTAAGGGTAAAGATAAGGAAACAAGTGATATTGAAACCCTTACTCATCTTGTCAAGAACTTGAGAAAAGAAGTATCTGAGCTCCAAAAATGAACAATTAACACATCTTCAAGTCACCGGCTGCCCAGACAGAGACAAGGAAGCATGTCATCAAGTAGAAATCACTTCTCGAATAAAACTGTATAGAGCTCCAGCTCAATGTTCCAGTTTGAGCTATGTGCGAGCAACGAATTTTGCTCATTTCATGAAGATGAGCACCCAGAAAGGTCTTGTTCAGATTGGAAATGAGTTGCAAGCTCAGTATGCGACCACATGAAAAACATGATGAGTAGTACACACGGACAACCGGGAGACACGGACGATGACGAAGATGTGGCACCCGATGAGGCCTCAAGCATTGGGCAGATGATTAACATGTATCAATGCTCGCAAGAAGCGTAGAAGACAAACACTGATAAGGATCCCCAAAAGCAAAATGGTCATTACAATCTCAGAAGTCAAGGGTCTCCCTGTACTATTAGGGAGATGCAACAAAGGCTCAAGTTGTTGAGGAAGGTTCATCCACCAATTGTCCAAAAGCAAAAAACACAAAGAAAGCTCGAGAAGATAGCGGTGGACAACAATACATCCATGAGAAGCAAAATGCAGAACACTCTGTCAGCCAACACAAAGATGAGTCTCACCCCGGACATCTCACTGAGTCTACCTGCTTTGGATTACAACATTGTGGAAGACATGAATAAAACTCACGAAAACATCAATTTGTTCGAGTTGGCTAAGATTCAGAGTCAGCGGGATATTCTGTTGTGTGCATTGGGAAAAACATCTACAGAAAACACAGCCTCTACCACCAAGGGAGCAAGCACACCTCCCAAATCACTCTCAATTGTGCTAAACACACTTTGGATGGAAGAATAAAACTCTATTTTCCCTCCATTCCTTCTTTCATTTGAAATATTTAATTGTAATTTGCGTAACTTTTTGGTTAATTCTGGCAGATAGCCAACGTCATGCTTCTTTCCATTGCAAAAATGATCAATGCACAATGGAGCAAGACATCTGCGCAAATCATCCAACTTAATCAGACATCTGTACCATCCATTGGTGAAGTTTGGGATGTGATCATGTGACTATCTCATGATAGCTGAGTTCACCAGTGCATAAACATTGTTGTTGTGGACATACCAAAAGTGTATGGTTTACTACTCAACAGAGACTAGTCTAGCAAGTTGAACGGATACTTCGTTATAGACTGGTCACACTTGTGGCTTCCATAAAAGGGAAAAAGCAATCAAATCTGATTTTTATCTGGGAGATACATGAGGCACAATGTCACTCCCATCAATGGCGATAATGAACCGTTGGCCATCGTAGAGCTCATGTTTGGAAACTATCTCTTGGAAACAATGCTAGGGTGTTATCTTGGACAACCAGCTCCGACCCCACCAGTCACGCAATTGGGTCTCCTTCCTTGACCAACTAATGGAAATGAAACCTGTAAAATGCATTGTAACATTAGTAGTAGTAGTAGTAGCGACAACAGTAGTAGTAGTACAAGTGTGTCGAATGGCCTGTGGATAGACTAGTTGTGGACCATGTACTTCGACAGATCAAAGACACATTGTTAGGCGTGGGATCCCCCAAGGGTAGTTTTGGGGCTAAAAGCCCATATTTTGGTCAAATTTTGTAATTCAAGTGTAAAGGCTCCACATTTTGTGGTCACAGAGCTCGTAGGTGTTAAAGAGTCATAGGGTTTTCCACCCTTATTTTGTAAATGTAATGTCAACTGATTGTATAAAAAGAGCTAAAATCTAAGTAGTTAGTGGGATCGACATTGAAAGAGATTAATAGATTTAGAGCAAGAAGTCTAAGTCTTGGGTTGTAGCAGAGGTATAGGCTCTGCAACTTAGTGTACGGACCCTTGGAGCTGAGTGCGCAGGGTGGGTCAAGTCTGTAATCATCCAGAATTATTAATAAAGAGAAGTATTCTACAATTTCTACGTCTTTACTTCCTGTTTATGCATCTTTTTATGTTGGGTATGAATTTCACTTATAATGCTTATATGATGTGTGAATGTATGTAAATGTGTTGGTTAAGTGAATGTGAGTAAGAACATCTGTTTATACGAAGCTAACTAATATTGGTTAATAAGATAAGTAAGACACTTAGCCTAGTTTGGGGGATATCACAGTTCATTTCCCTAGCAGCGTGAAAGTCCGAGAGACGCAGGTTAGGGCTGCGTGAAAACCAACCGTACACTTTCGTTAAGGTACTGAAGGGTGCAATAGAGGGCTAAGCAACCTGCGTGAAGACAGGTATAGCTGGAATAAACCAACATCACAACCATCTCAAGGGTGCAGAAACTTGGTTCCAGCATCCCCCCATACTGCTTTAGGTGAGACTTCAGTCTGCGCTCCGCAGGCTGATGCCGAAAGGACTAGTAGTGTAGGGATTTGTTTGGCTAAATAACGTTGAACCTAGGTCAGGCCCCCTAAAGCAAACAAATGGTTCCATTGTCAGGACTGGAATCTGCATAAGAGATGTGTGATGTCGTATCACTGGAATCCAACTAAGAAAGAAATCGAAGGTTGGTTGGACATAAGGATTCACGAGTTCGCGGCACAAGAAAATAGAAATCCACAACTAATAAAAGAATAGTGGCTAGATAGGTACCTATGTATGGAGATCCATGAAATCCTTTTCACCTCCTTTCTAGTTGAGATTTATGAGTGGATCGTGAAGCTATTGGATAGCCAAGGAAGGTGGAGGCTTGACAATCCTATTGTTTGGACCCTGGAGTTAGTGCGAAGGTTGAAAGCCTCTCGGGACAAGATCGTGCACGCTATCAATGATTGGCTCAATTGTGTCATAGGAGGATTTGTGACTGAATTCGCGGTCAAAACCTCAGTCTGTTATAGTGAGGCAGAGTGATGCTTCTTTAAAGGACCGCGAGGTAAGTACGTAAAATCTTTGAATACTTGTATTAAAATGATGTTGTGCAAAAAACAGGTCATGCAGTTACCTTGATGTTTTGGATTACGTGAAGTGGAAAAACTTATAGAAATGAAGAAAATAAGGGTCCGGAGTATAGCCCCTTGATTTAACCTCCACGAAGAGACGAAGAAGCAATAGCGAAGGCTTCTCCATGAAGCGCTATTCAATTAATAAGAAAAGGATTCCCACGAATACCACCTCCGCCCACACCACCTTTGACTTCACTGCCATCGCCTCCAACATTGCCTGTACCACATCCACCTCAACCATGGTTGAGTATGGAAAATAGAGTGAATTTACCTTTGTTCAAGGGCTTGGGAAATGAGGACCCAGATGAATTCTGGTTCGTTGTGATGGTTATATGAGAAGCCCAAGGTGTTATGGATGATCATGTAAAGAAAGTGACACTGGTTAGAGATATGCACGATTATGCACTAACCTATTATATTAAGTACTCTAACGATAACCCGAATGCTGGAGTAGAAGACATCCAAGCAGCACTAAATAGGGAATTTAGCAAGCCTAAATCTGAAGCGTAGTCGATTGTTGGATTCAAAGAGATAGCGATGCAACTAGGTGAGATGCCTTGGTAACTAGATCAGAGCTAAAATGTATGATCCACAAAGCCAACATGAGCGTGACAGATGGACAACATCGCGAGTGGTTGGTGGCTTCGCTACTACCACACTTAAGGAGTGCGTTGCCATAGCAGAAGATAAAAGATCAGGAAAGGGCCTTAGATATTGCCATGAGACTACATGAAACTCCAATGCAGGATCCTAATCTAGGAGCCCCACAAATCCATGTGCAGCTAAAGAATTTGTGCCTTGAGATGCAAAGCCTAAAGCGGGATAGGATAGTTTGGCTAGAGATACGCGGGGAGGTATGGTGCTTGAAATGAAAAAGTCAAGGTCATGACAAAGATCATTGCTCGTTCTTTGCAAATTACCTTGCAAGAGGAGGACCAATGCCTTTAAGGCTGGAAGCTTAAGAAGGACCTAACACGGTGCCTACTTTATGGTGTGCTATCTGTTAGGTAGTTGGAAAACATGCCACAGATAATTGTCACTTGCTACAGAAGTATGTGTAAAAACTACAACAGTTGTTCTACAACATTTGTAGGTCAGTGGGACATGATGAACGCACTTGCAAGAGATATGAATTGATGATGGATAGAACTCCCGCCTATAGGGTTAAGGCTGAAACATGGCCCCTTGACTAAAATGTAGGGATGGCATGGAAAAGATTTCAGGGGCGCGGATGAGGCCGACGTGGAGGAGGACCTGGTAGAGGTCGATGACAGTTGATTTGCTACAATTGCAGAGGACTAGGAAACTATGCCCGTGATTTCACTAATCCAATGCATCCATCGTGCAAGTATTGCACGCTATTTGATCATGAAATAGAATATTGTCCTATGCCAATAGCTAGCATATGTGACAGAGGAGCGTTACCACCTCCCCCGACTTAGAACCTAGAGATGATGAGGTTTGAGCCATGCGAGGAAGATCCAAATGTAAATATAGTGCTTTAGAGTGGAATCGCAATGGGAGATGACAAGGGGAAAAAAACAAAAGACAATACATGCTTTCACAAGGCCCCGACGAAAGAGGCCAAGTTTGATTTGGAGCACGCTCGGGAAGCCTTCATGGAAGCTAAGAAGAGCTTCGCTGAGGCCTCCACTTCAAGACTCAACGATAAGCCTGAGTTGGAGATGGACCTCTCTATGCTCACAACTTTCCTAGAAACTTGTATGAAGTTACTGCGTGACAATAAGGTTGTAAAAGGGCTATAAGAACTCATCAATAGATGTGCTGTAACCACACCAGTTGAGCCGTGTGTGGTACGAAAGATTGGCAAGCATAAAACAAGGACGGGACAGGAGCTAAGACTAACCACACAAATAGGAGAGTATGAAATGGATCAGTTCATTTTGGAATTGGGGTCAGGTGCGAATGTTCTACCGAATCAGACTTGGGACCAAATGGGGAGACCTACACTGGAATGGTCTCCAATTCAGAAAAGGATGGCGAATCAACAGAAAATCATACTGATAGGGCGGCTAAAGGGGGTGATCGTGGATATTGAGGGAGCGAGTTCGCTAGTGGATATTGAAGTAATATAGATAATGGATGATAGCAATCCTACCCTGCACTCCTCGGAATTACTGGGCTATTGATATGAATGGGGTAATCAATCTGAAGAAGAGAAAGATGATCTTTAAGAAGAAATCACTGCGTGTAATAATACTGCTAGATCCTGCTGAAGGATCATGCTATACAAAACCAGTCCACAATTATAAGAGTGATAACGATCTGGACTATATCTATAAGATAACAGCATGAGACCAAGATTGGGTGAGTCCCACCAAGGATGGACAAATTACATGGGATCACAAGATTTCTTGCACTTCAGATTCCGACGAAGAAATAGAACGGTGGAAGAATCGGTTACATGAAGTAACTACACTGAATTGCAACATGATGACCCCGTCACTACATTGTGTGTCATCAGAGGAAAGAAATATGCCTATTTATGATGGTCTAAATGAGTTAGATATCTTTTTGAATACATTTGAAAGGGAGGTGCCAGAAAAGCAACGCTTCTAGGCCTTGGACTAGGCACTATGCGCTACACCCGCAAGATGGTGGGGTATGCACAAGGGAAGATTTAATGATTGGTGCAAATGTAGGAGGATGATGAGAGAACGATCTGGGAAGCCTAAGATGTGACTCATAGACGAGTACGATCAACAGGATGATCCGCGCGCGTATTTGGCTAAAGTGCAGAAGAACTACTCTACCATTGAATGCAAGGGGCTAGCTATGGTGTATGCACTCCAGAAGTACCAACATTACTTGCTAGGAGGCCACTTTAAGATGTATATGGATCACTCCGTGCTGAGGTACTTGGACAATAAGCCTGTGTTCGGGGGGCGAATCTGCAGATGGCCCTTATTGTTCCAAGAGTACAATTTTGAAGTTGTTGTGAAGCCTGGATGATTGAATGCGGGACCAGACCATCTGTCGCACATCAAAACATGGGGGGAACCTACTAACCTAGAAGAAGGATTATTAGCTTGTTGGGGCTTGACCCAAGTTTGAAGTTAATTAGCTAAACAAATCCCTATATGACTAGCCCTTTTGACAACAGTCCGCAGAGCACAGACTGAGGTCTCACCTGAAGCAGTATGGGGGGATGCTGGAACTAGGTCTCCACACCCTTGAGATGTCTGAGGGGTTTATTTAGTCCAACTGTGAATACTTTCATGCAGGTTACTTCACACACTCTCTTGGCCTGCGAGGCCTTTTCGGCCTTGCTATATTCATCTTTGCACAACCCTAACCAAGGGATGTGGGGCTTTTGCACTACTAGAGCAGCGATCTATGCTATTTCCCCAAGTCACACCGCAGATTTTACTTATCTTCTTATGACAGTTAGTTCTCTTCGCATAAACAAATACCTTATATTATATTCACTTATTCAGCACATTCATATAAGTTCGCACAACAAATAAATTGTAAAATTGCAATTCATACCCAATATACTTCAATGCATAAAATAGGAAAAGATACCTAGGAATATTGTAAAACTTCTCTTTATTAATGCTTCAATTGATTACAGACCCAACCTGCCCTATGCACTTAGCTGTAGGGGTCTGCACACTCAGCTGCAGGGGTTCGCCCACTCAGCTGCGGACTACTAGGCCTCTGCACACTTAGTTGCAGAGCCTTTTCCTACTCTATGACCGAAAGACATGACTCTACAGTTAGAATCAAAGCTTCCTTATTAGATCTTCCATTTATTGATTCATCTATCTCATTTTTTTACAGTTAGAGCCTCGCTCTATTTATACAATCCCATGGTCCGCGGACCATGGGTAGATCTCTCAAAGTGACATTACATTACAAAAATGAGGGCGGACATCCCTCTGACTCATTTGCCATCTTCGCGCTCTGCGCCCACAAATCGCAGAGTCTTTACATCGGACTTATTCAAAACTTGGGCTTTAAGCCCCAAAACTTGCCTTGGGGGGATCCCACGCCCAACAAGCCCACAACACAAACATCATGACTCACCCTCGAGTCATTCTGTGGGGGTGGATATCTTCACGTGGAGACCTCCCAACTCTTCTCGAACTGCTGCAAAGTCAACAACGCACTGAGTGGATGCCTATTGTATCTCCTGTATGCATAGTTCCAAGACCACGGTGTCGGAACTGCTTCCTTGTATCAGCTCTCGTGTCCCCTGCATCTGTTTATAGTCCCACGCCTTCTTTCAGCTCACTAGAGCACGACGACTGTGCTTCTGTCGACTATTTAGATAGTCGGGCCACCCGTGTATGGCTTCAATAGACTGCCATTCACTTTTCTTGGGAAAGGTTCTCCATTTAGCTTTGCCAGCTGTACCGTGCCTTCATCTGTGACCTCCTTAACAGTATACGGTCCTAGCCAATGCATTCTGAAGTTTCCCAGGAATTTATCAAACTTAATATCATATAGTAACAACAAATCATTTAACTTGAAGGTGCACAACTTAATATGTCGATCGTTCCAGGCCTTTTCATGCTGCTTTTGTACCTGCTGATGGAATCCAGCCAAAAACCTTTCCTCTTTGAGTTCCTCCAATTGCGCAAGCATCTCCTCAAGGGATCCATGGTTTGTCATACATGTGAGTGCTACTATGCGTAGACTAGGTACGATATACTCCATTGGCATTACAGCTTCCACTCCATAGACTAGTTGGAAAGGTGTTTGTCCCGTCAGTTTCTTGCACGTTGTCCTATAAGCTCATAATACAATAGGTACGCGTAGGTCCCAATCACTTCATTGTGCGTTGCATACTTTGGTCAATGCAATCTCCAATATTTTGTTAAATTCTTCTACTGTCCCGTTGGCTTGTGGGTGATACGAGGTGCTTTTCTGATGATATGCCTAAAACTCTTCTGGCAACGCACTTATTCTTTCATTCAGGAAATGTGTACCGCGATCACTCATCAAGATCTTTGAACATCCAAATCATGTCAATACGTGTTCAAACTGAAACTTCGTGGCCATGGCAGCCATGCAATCTTTTATTGGCTATGCTTTTACCCAACGAGTCAAGTACTCTGTCGCAGTGATAATGTATCTCACGCCCATTTCTCCCTGAAGTTTGATAGGTCCTATGAAGTCAATCACCCACTTTTCAAAGGGTTGCAACATCATTTATGGATTCAAAGGCATCTCGTCCCTCTGTGATGGTTTACCTATTCTTTGGCATACATCACAAGCCTTACACTGTGCTTTTGAATCCTAATGAAGAGTTGGCCACCACAACCCTCCACGGAGAATCTTTTGCGCGGTCGCTCTCCCTACATACTATCCTCCCGCATCGCCCCCATGGGCATCCGCGAGCATATGACTTCACTCAAATTTAGGTACATACCATTGCAGCATCTCATCATTGCCCATCTTATATAGGTGCCCCACAATGACCGAAAAAGCTGTCGCTCGCACCACCAGTTCCTTCTTCTGTTGGATGGAGTACCCTTTCGGCATAGTTCCAATCATGAGAAAGTGCATTATATCTTTGAAGTTTCCATCCAATACATGCACAACAAAGAGTTGTACGTTAGGTAATCCTTCCTCCAAACTAGTAGGTTCCTCTCCTGTCTCAATGCGCGACAGGTGATCCGGTCCCATGTTTAGGCATCTAGGCTTCACAATGACCTCAAAATCATATTTTTGGAACAACAAAAGGCACCTCCATATGTGCCCCCCAACACAAGCTTATTGACCAAGTACTTTAGCGCGGAATGATATGTATACATCTTGTAGTGTCCCCCTAGCAAATAGTGCCAATATTTATGGAGCGCGTACACCATAGCCAATCCCTCACGTTTAGTTGTGGAATAGTTATTTTCCGCTTTAGACAACTTGTGACTCGCAAATGCGAGAAGGTGATCCAAGCCCTGTCCACCCTCCTATGTTAGTACCGCTCCTAGTGCTATATATGATGTGCCAACATGGACATGAAACTCCTCGTCCCATTTCGAGAAGACCAGGATTGGCGCAGAGGCCATTTTTTCTTTTAGGACATCCAGGCATTTCTTGTAGTCATCATTCTAGTAGAACGTGACATCTTTTTTCAACAGCTTCTCCATCGGCGCAGTGATTTGGGCATAACTTTTGATGAACTTCCTGTAGTACCTTGTATATCGAAGGGTAGCACATAGTTATTTCACACTTCGCGGTGCTTCCAAATTCAAAATCACCGCAATCTTCACGGGGTCTATCATTAGTCCCTCTCTGCAAACCACATGTCCTAGAAGGTTCCCAAAAGGAATGAGGAACATACACTTCTTGACGTTCAACGTGATTTGGTGTCTTCGGCAGGTATCCAACACCAAGTGTAAGCTCGCTACATGGTGCTTAACCAATCCAAATACAGTCCAATCATCTAGATAAACCTATAGGAACTTGTGGATATATTCCTTGAATGTTGCAAATGACTATGCACGAAAATATGGCCAGCACATTCTTCAATCCAAACATCATAACAATTTATTTAAAGTAGCCCCACTCAGTCACGATGGTTGTCTTACTCCTATCTTCTGGCGCGATTTTGATCTGGTGGTACCTTGAGATTTCGTCAATGAAAAAATATGTTTCCTGCCCACCAACATTTTCCAATACTTCATCTGTGAACGGAGTTGGGAATGGGTCATGCACACACACGTCATTCAATTTTCTGAGGTCCATGCATATTCTTATCTCGCCCTTCTGCTTCTTTTCCTACAACATCACAGGGTTTACTGAATTGGATTCTTCTACCGGCTCAATGATTCCTGCTATGAGAATTTTGTCTAATTCTATGCGGGCCTTCTCCTTGTATTTTGGATTCAAGCAATAAGGCCTCTACTTAACTGGCTTCACGTCGGGCTTCAATGTGATCCGCATCATTCATAAATCTTCGATGATTCCTTTTAATTTCTTGATCTTGGTTGGGAATAAGTCCTGGTACTCGTGGAGTAACTCAGTGACCTTATCCACCATCGCATCATCCCAGTAGTCGTCGAGTGTTGCATACTTAGGTTCGGCTTCCATACCAATGTTCACCTGCTTTGTCTTTACCGACGAGGTTATGTCAGGGTCTTCAATTGGTGGTCCTTGAACCTCGTGGTGGCCTTCTGTTTCTGGAATGTTAATTTTTCACAGTTCCTCAACATCTTCTTCAGTATTGACATTATAAAACTCTAGCTCGCAGCCTAGCTAAGTAGCCCATTCAGGCTAAATCAATTCTATTGGCTCCTGTGGTATCTTAAAGATAGTTTCTTTTACTGCTTGTAGCGTGTCATCAATAGTGTCCCACCAACGATCCTCAAAAGTGAAGGTTAACAAAAACCCTTTGCGCGGGATATCCCATTCACTTGTCCCATGGCAGAGCTCCGTCTCTATATACCAGTTCATGGGTATAAAATCTAGGGTATGACAGAACAGGTGTACCCACTTAGATTATGGCTCTTCCCCATAGATCTTTGTCCACTTGGCGAGGTGTGCACGCGGATCATCTCATCCGTCATACCTGTCTTTTAGACGCATCTGAGGCTTCCCAAAATGCATGCGCATCATCCTCCTGCATTTGTGCCAGTCCTTAAAGCTTCCTTGGTGCGTACCCCACCACCTCGTGAGTGTAGCACATTGTACCCATTTCAAAGCCTTGAAACATTGTTGTTTCGGCACCTCTCTTTAAAATCTTTTCAAGAAAGCATTTACCTCACTTAACCCATCATAAGTAGGCAGATCCCTTACTTCCATTGATGCGTAGCAATCTTGTCATCATGTTGCAGTTTAGCGTGGTTACCTTGTGTAATTGGTTCTACCATCACTCTATCTCTTCATCCGAATCCGATGTACAGGAGATTTTGCGCTCCCATGAGATTCGTCCATCCGTGGTGGGATTTACCCAGTCTTACTCTCGCGCGGTTATCTTATAGATGCAGTCTAAGTTGTCGTTGCTTTCATAGTCGTGCACTGGCTCAGTGTAGCACAATCCCTTAGTAGGGTCCAAAGGTACAACTACGCACAAATACACTTTCTCAAAAATCATCTTGCGCTTCTTCAGATTTATCACCCCGTTCATGTTAGTGGCCCAATTGATTCCTAATAGTGCGGGGTAGGGATTGTTGTCATCAACAATCTCTATCACTTCAAGGTCCACTAGAGTGCTTGCCCCTTCAATATCCATGGTGATTCCTTACAATATCCCCATAGGTATGATATTTTGCTCATTTTCCATTCACAGCTAGATAGGAGAACGTTGCAGCATAGGTCTTCCCATGTGCTCCCATGTCTACTTCGGCAGAATGTTCGCATCCGACACTAGGTCCATAATTACTTGGTCCATCTCATATTCTCTAATTTGTGTGTTCAACCTCATTTCTCTTCCCATCCTCGTCGCGTGCTTTCCAATATTTTGGACTACACGCGGATCTCCTGGCGCGGTCCTAGAGCATTTATTAATGAGTTCCTGCAATCCCTTTACAATCTTACTATCATGCAGTAGCTTCATGCATGTTTCTAGGAACATCATGAGCATCAATGGCTCCATTTCTGGCTCCGGTCTGTCTTTCCTTGCTGAAGTGGAGGCCTTAGCAAAGCTCTTCCTAGCTTCCATGAAGGTTTCCTTAGCGCAATCCAAATCAAACTCTAGTTCTTTTGTCGGAGCCTTGCGAACCCAAGCACTATCTTTAGGCTATTTTCCTTTATCATCTCCTATTGTAATTCCACTTCAGAGCACAATGTTCACATTGGGGTCTTCTTCGCATGGCTCAGGCCTCATCATCTATAGGTCCTGAGTCAGGCGAGGTTGGAGTGCTCCCTTGTCACATAGCCTCGCTATTAGTGTGGGACAATCCTCCATCTCATGATCAAACAAGGTACAATATAGACATGATGGACACATTGGATTCGTACAATCATGGGCATAATCTCTTGGACCCCCGTAATTGTAACATATCAGTTGTCTACTACCTCTTCATGGTCCTCCTGCACCTTATTCTCGTCCGCACCCCTGAAATCCGGTTCATGCCACTCCTATGTTCTGGTCAAGGGGCCACGTTTTGGCTTGAACTCTGTAGGTGGAAGTCCCATCCATCATCAGTTCATAGCTTCTACAAATGTGCTCATCATGTCCAATCAATCTACAAAAATTACAGAACAATTGTTGCAAATTCTGTGTGTACTTTTTTAACAAATGACAGCTGTCCATAGCATGCTTTCCTCATATTTGACAAATCACGCACCACAAATCAAGCACTGCGCTAGGTCTTGCTTGGGCCTCCAGTCTTAATGGCATCGGTCCTCCTCCCACGAGGTAATTCGCAAACACTGTGAAGTGGTCCTTATCATGTCCCTGACCCTTGCATTTTACGCATTATACTTCTTCACACACTTCCGGGCGAGTTGTCCTATCTTGTTTCAGACTCTACATCTGAAGGAATAAGTTTTTCAATTGTGCGTGGATCTGCTAAATTCCAAAGTTGAGATCCTATATCGGGGTCTCATGCAGTCTCATCGCAATATCCAAGGCCTCTATCTCAATTGTTAACCTCTGTTGCGATAGCGCGTTGCTCAAATGTGGCGTTAGCAATGCTACAAACCATTCCCGGTGTTGTCCATCTGTCAAAGTCATATTATCTTCGCAAATTGTGCACTTCAGTCTCTGATCCAATTCCCAAGGGGTCTTGCCTGGTATCATTGTGATCTCTTTGAATCCAATGATCGGCTGCGCCTCTGACTTCGGCCTGCTAAATTATCTGTTCAGCGCAATTTGGATATCCGCGATCCCCGCTTTCGGATTGTCATTAGAATGCTTAATATACCAAGTCAGCGTGCGATCCTGCAAAGTGCTGACCATCATCGCCTTCTTTATATTGTCATCTTTAACTCCCTGTGCTTCCCATACGAATTTTATCACGAACCAAAACTAGTCCGGATCTTCATTTCCTACTCCCATGAACACCGGAAACTTATCACGCTTGCCATATTGATTCGCGGTGGTGGCGGAGGTGGTATGGGAAAAGATGGGGGTGAAGGCGATGAAGCTGGTGGTGGTGTGGGTGGAGGTGGTATGCACAGAATCCTCTGCCTTATCAAATTGATCACACTTCTTTGTGAGTCCTTTGTGAGCTCTTCCTCGTTCCCTCACGGAGGTGAAATCAAGGGGCTAGTTTCTAGTTCTACACTACCTTCATTTCTGTAAATTCTCCCACTTTGCATAGCCCTAAACATCAATGTATTCGTATAATTCGCCTTTCACACAATAGAATTTTAATCCAAGTGTTTAGAGACTTAATGTAGTTACCTCACAATCCTTTGAGAAAGCGTCACTCAACCTCGTTGTATCTTACCGTAGTATCTACCATGAACTTAGTAATGAATCCTCCAATAATACAATCGAGCCAGTGATCAATAGCGCACATGATTTTATCCTCTGATGCTTCCAATTTGCGCACCAACTCTGGGGTCCACACAATCGGACTGTCAAGCTTGTACCTTCCTTGGCTATCTTCTAGCTTCACGATCGACTCATACAACTCAGTAGGGAAATATGCAAAGAAAATTTTGTGGATCTCTATGTACAGTAGCAGTCTAACCACTCTTCTTTTGATAGTTGCAGATTCTTGTTCTCCTACGCTACGAACTCGTGAATTGTCCTGTCCAACCAACCTTCAATTTCTTTCTTAGTTGGATTCCAATGATACGACATTAGACATCCCTATGCAGATTCTAGTTTCGACAACGAAACCATTTGTTGGCTTGTTGGGGGCTAACCCAGGTTCGAAGTTAATTAGCAAAACAAATCCCTGTACTACTGGCCCTTTCAGCAATAGTCCATGGAGCGCGGACTGAGGTCACACCCAAAGCAGTATGGGGGGATGTTGGAACCAGGTTTTTGAACCCTTGATATGTCTGAGGGGTTGATTTAGTCCAACTGTGAATACTTTTTCGCAGGTTACTTCGCGCACTTTCCTAGCCTGCAAGGCCTTCATGGCCTTGCTATATTTGTCTTTGCGCAGCTCTAACCAAGGCCTGTGGGGCTTTTGCACTGCTAGAGTAGAAATCTGCGCTATTTCCCCATGTCACACCACGGATCTTACTTATCTTCTTATGACAGTTAGTTCTCTTTCCGTAAATAGATACCTTATATTATATTCACCTATTCAGCACATTCATATAAGTTCGCACAGCAAATAAATAGTAAACTTGAAATTCATACCCAATATACTTCAATGCATAAAACAGGAAAAGATACCCAGGAATATTGTAAAACTTTTCTTTATTAATGCTTTAATCGGTTACAAACCCAACCTGCCCTGTGCACTCAGCTGCAGGGGCCCGCGCACTCAGTTGCATACTATTAGGCCTCTGCGCACTTAGTTGTAGAGCCTTCTCCTACTCTACAACCCAAAGACATGACTCTACACTTAGACTCAAAGCTTCCTTATTAGATCTTCCATTTATTGATTCCTCTATCTCGTTTTTTAACATTTAGAGCCTCACTCTATTTATAGAATCCCATGGTCCGCAGACCATGGGTAGATCTCTCAAACCAACATTACATTACAAAAATGATGGTGGACAACCCTCTGACTCATTTACCATATTCGCAATCTGCACCCACAAATCGCGGAGTCTTTACTTTGGATTTAGTCAAAACTTGGGTTTTAAGCCCCAAAACGTGCCTTAGGGGGATCTGACGCCCAACAAAGATTACCTGATGTGCAACTATTTGCAGTGCATGCCGTGGATGGTCATTTTAAGGATATAATACAGTTCCTAAGAATAGGAAATACACAGAAAGGATACTCTATCCAGCAAAAGAAGGAATCAGTGGTGCATGCAACAGATTTCTCTGTCATTGCTTGGCATCTATACAACATGGGGACTGATGAGATACTGCGAAGGTATATACCTGAGTTTGAACAAAGCAGCATCCTTGCAGACCCTCATGGGGGCACCACGGGAGGACATTCTGCAGGGAGAGAAACCATGCAGAATATTCTACGCACCGGGTTGTGGTGGCAAACCCTTCATCGAGATTCAAAAGCATATTGCAAGGTGCGTGATGTATGTCAATGAACACACAGGCCATTACAAAGGGATGAAATTCCTTTTAATCGACAAATGATGTTGCAACCTTTCGAGAAGTTGGCAATAGATTTTGTAGGACCCATTTAGTGACAAGGGAAGACAGGAGTGAGGTACATTATCACTACAACGGAATATTTGAATCGTTGGGTAGAAGCGCAGCCAGTGAAGGATTGCATGGGCGTGACAGCAGTGAAGTTCCTATTTGAGCATGTACTGACGCGTTTTGGATGTCCTAGGATCTTGATGAGTGATCATGGTAAGCACTTCCTGAATGATATGATTAGTGCACTAACAGAGGAATTTCAGGTATATCACGAGAAGAGCATACCTTATCACCCACAGGCTAATGGGACAATGGAGGTGTTCAACAAAGTGCTTGAAATTCACTAACCAAGGTTTGCAATGATCAGTCAAGTTGATTGGGACCTACGGATACCTGCAGTATTATGGGCTTATCAGGTGACGTGCAAGAAGTTAACAGATAGACACCCTTTAGGTTGGTATATTGTGTGGAAGCTATAATGCCTATGGAATACATCGTACCTAGTATGCGCATATCAATGCTCATAGGTATGACATATTGCGAAGCCTTGGAAGAGAGGCTCGCATAGTTGGATGAGCTTGAAGAAGAGAGATTTTTGGCTGGATTTCATCAACAGGTCCAAAAGCAATGCAACAAAGTGTGGCATGATCGACATATTAAGTTGTGCTCCTTTAAGGTGAATGACTTGGTGCTGTTGTATGACAGTATGTTTGATAAATTTCCAGGGAAATTCAGAATGCATTGGTTGGGGCCCTATGTTATTAAGGATATTACTGACGGTGGCGGGGTTGAGTTGGTTAAGTTGAATGGAAATCCCTTCCCAGGAAAGGTGAATTGCAATCGATTGAAGTCATACACAGGTGGCCCGACCATTTGACTATGTGACAGAAGCACAGTCTTAGCAATGCAGGAAGCTCAAAGGAGGTGTGAGACTATACACTACACTGCTTAGGTTGGGGAGCTGCGCGATTTCAGGACTGTGCGAAGTAGGGAAGTGTCACAGGGTCCGTGAGAGCACGAAGGAAGCTGCTCTACTTGTGGAAATAGTCCACACGCCCACTGGAAAGTGACAGTTAAAGTCACTGTTCATGATTTGGTGGTCGGATTGTGGCAAAATGGAGCGGATGACAAGCATTTAAGGTGAAATTTATGGGTTAGATTCTTGAAAATCTGCTGCCAATCTAGCATTAATGGGCCGAATGTGGGGGGAATGATCGGATTTGAATTCAAAAGGCCCTATAAATCACAGGTGGTTGTCCAGCGAGAAACACTTGGCATTTTGAGAACTAAGTTGTTACGTGCTCAGGTATACATGAACTGAGACCTATTCGAGAATCTGAAAGTGAATTCATTGTTTGAGCAACTATCAGAGACACCCCAAGAATTTTGGAATAGTGCTATGTCAACACTAGAGGAAGCCACATAGGGAATTGAGGTAGTAGAAGCTACCTTAGAGAGTGAGGGAGTGATAGTCGAAGTCCCTAAATCACCCAGGATGTCGAGACCAAAGAAGGATAAGTAGGCTATGCTACCGGTGCACATCTCACCAAGGAACCCACAGAGGACCAAGTTCACTTTGCAGGAAAAGGGGAAGGCCATTAATTTGGAGGCAGATGAGGAAGAATCTGAAGAAATCCTGGCAGATGAGGAGGATTTGGACATGGAAGTTGAAACCTAGGGTGCGGACCCAATTACCAGGTTACCATAATATGTTCCTCCATGCAAGGGCAAAGCCAAGGTGCCAAGGGACATAGACGAGAGCAAGAACGCCTTGCAAACTCCGTTGCTCCCGGATGACATTTTTTTGAGGGGCCACACTTAGGGCAGGTTCCTATACTAAAGTTCGAAGATTGGGACCTCGCAGATCATCATAAACCCCTGCATTTAGTGACTGAGTAGCTAATACACCGACAGATTGGTATGACTGCTGGAACGATCGAATTAGAGCCGCGAACATGGCTCAAGGTTGTAGAGAAAGCTAGACTACTCAACCTGCTTTGGGTATCGCATTAACACCATGCCCCAGTGACCATGTTCATCATCAGGCAGCTGCTATGCTTGGTGCATGATGGGTCTTTGTGGTTAGAGGAGCCCATTCCCATCACAGACCACTTGATCCATCAAATCACATGGCTGCCTTACTCAAGAGAGGATGCAACCAATATATCAAAGGAAAAGGTGGTGAGTTGGCCCTCGCGGAAGCTATCAAGAAGAAATTCAAGTTGGAGAAGAAGAAGCGGGCATATGCCATCTCCAGCATTAACAACCCTCCAGTCAAGGTAGCAGCACAAATATTAGCAGGGAAGGTGATGCAGAAGTGTCGCTTGGATGAGGTACCCGCGCCTGTGATTGCATTAGCAACCTAATGCGCTGAGGGAGTCCAGTTCAACTGGGGGAATTATCTATGTGGCGAGTTCCTTGCAAACTGTCGTGAGGCATAGGAGTAGGTCAAGACGTTCCACTACATGTGGCTCTTGCTCTTGATTTTCCTGGTGGCATGGGAGCTACCAGAAGACAACTAATTCCCTTCAGTCGCACCAGACCTTCTAGGGCAGCGAAGTATGATTCGTTGTGGGAAACTAAGGACACACAACACATAAAAGAAAGCAAGATATTTTGGATCTTGATGGAAATGAGTATCCATATGGGGATCAATCGCAAGCCTTGGTTGTCACCCACAGTATATGCTAGTTTGCAGAGCTTTGCAGAGTTCAAAGTAGATTTCAATCATGTCTTTATCAGGGTGCAGAAGGACCCTACAAAGACATGGCATAACTTACCATATCTGGCAACGGATGATGTGATCTTTGCAGTCCTCGAGTCTTGGCTACTGGAGTGGCGCGTTGCAATAGGCTCCATGGTGGAAATAGACAAGTCTGTTGCGCAGCGTAAGAAGGAAGAAACAAAACTCAGAAAGGCACAGCTAGCTAAGAAGAGCATGAAAGAGGAAGCAGAGGCTAAGACCTAGGTAGTGTGCGACGCTGTGAAATTGGAAGAACAACAGAAGATAGGAGGAGAAGGGCGCGAAGGACAGAACTCACCTTCACCTGGGGCTGAGGAAGAAATAGAGGAGCCAATAGAACAAGGTGGAGCAGACCCACAGGTGACTTCGACCCAAATCAAGCATCAGCAACCACAAGAGAAGGCAGTGCCACGAAAGAAAACCAAGGTGTCAAAGACATCCTTCAACTCAATCACCCTCACTAAGGGGGATTTGCACGAGATTGGAGAAATGGTGAGTGATGCCATCGCAAAGGCCCTCCAATAGTTTGAAGAGCAACAACAATTGGTATTAGGGGCTTGTTAAGGGCCAAAAATATCTGCCTCAACATAGGGGGATAACCACCTGGTCCGGACCTTAAAGTAGCTCCTTTTCTATTTGGAGTAGTGGTTCCAACTGGTTTAACTAGGTCCAGTTACCTTCTCCCTATCGCTATTGATTTACGATGTATCTTTAACTACCAATAGGTAGGGATATTAGATCACTTCTTCTTGCTAATCGGGTAAGAGAATGACCCTTAAGCTTATTTGCGTTCAGTTAAGCCACAACTAAAATTTTGCCTCTTTGAGAAGAGGACTTAAAAGAATGTAGAACTTAATATAAATGCAAACTTATTCTATAATGCAAGAAAAAGAAACTAATTCTAATCCTATCTCAATTAGGTAGATATAGATATAACCCAACTAAGAGCAAGATAATTAAATGATAGGGATCTAAATATGTCTGGCTAAAAATTAATATCAAGCTAACGAAGTAGTTCAATTAACTGACATTTGTAAATACCGAAACACATCCTATTGAGAACTCTTAACTGAAATAATAAACCAACAACACTCAGGGAGTAGTTCACAAAAAATGATATTGATTGTTAAATCAGTAAATCCAATAATTAAACAATAATATGCGGAAATAGTTCACAACACATCACTATTTAATAAATCAGTTTTATAAGACAGATTTCTGAGTAAATAGTTACTCAGAAATCAGAATTTAATCCATAAGAGCAAAGATAAATAATAACAACATTGAGACAAATTACCCATATCGAAAAAAGTACAAAGACATGAATAAAATGACACATTCCTGTTATCATAAAATGAAACTAGTGTTTGAAACAGTAGTATTAGAAATATCAATTTATTGAATCCATTTCTCTGACCCTGGTCTCCAACGGTCCTTTACATTGCTTGAACTTCTGCTTTCAAAACTAGAGCTACAATAGTGCAAACTTTGCCCTTCATACATAATTCAAGATACAAAAGAAAAATCCTCAATAATCCCCAGACTTGAGATTTTCTCTCCTCCCTCTTACAACTCTAAATTCCTATTACGGAAGTGCTTTTAGAAGTCCAGAATTGCAAAGGAGAGCAACCCTGATTACATTCTGCAATCTGCTATTTATAATATTTCCAAAGGTATTTTTGGGAAGAAAGTTTGTTGAAGAATAAATATGTTCAATCAATTTTTATTTGCTCAAAATTCCAATCTTTAATTTCTGGAGCATTCCCATTGATTGAGATCTTTTTCTCCATATCTCTTCTACTGGTTTCCTGCAAAAATAAATCAAAATAAATTAAGATGCAACAATAAAATCAAGATGTCATTTCTGGCATTAAAACAAATCCAATCAAATGTAATTAATTAATTGAAAAGGAAACGTGATATTTCTATTGATGCATATGATAATTTTAATTGGCCAAAGATATTATTGACGAATGAATCTGCACTTAGAAGAGGCTTGGGCAAATGAAAATGAAGAAAATAATACTTAAAAAATTGATTTTTTTTTAAATTTCGGAGCTTGATCTTCTGCCTGATTTTAAACCTAATAAATTACCAAATCTGTTAGTGAAACCTCCTCAGAAATGTTCTCTTTGATTTTATCTTTCTAATGAGCCATCTTGGACCTCATTTGGCCAAGTAAAACTCAATCTATGAGCCTCCAAAATTGATGAGTCAAATCTGGCATAATTCTGGAAATTCTGTTGTTGGGCTAAAAAAACTAAAATTTTTAATTAAATTCTAATCCTAAATTAAATTTTAATTATCTAATAATTAATTTTAATTTAACTATAAGACAAATTAATTATTTATAAACTAATTAAATAATTAATATTAATCTAATTAATAATTAATTTTAATTTAATTTAATTAATTATATATATTCTATATTTATTTATTTATATTAAAATTAATTTACATTTTATAACATAAGTTAATGTAATTAAATAAGCCATTTACTAACAACTAATTTCAAATCGGCCTGGAGTATGCCGTAAAACTGCTTCTGCTTGGCTAAGAGCTCGTCTTCCTCGGACGTAAGGAAACAGGTTAACGGCCCAAGACCCAGAGGCATCTGGCAGGAGTGAAAGCCTGCTCCCTTACGGACCACCAGCGGGTTATTACAGGTGGCGTGGTTTTCCTTGATAACGGTGATGAGTCAAATCGACATTCGCGGATAGCAGCCAGAGATGGTTGTCCTCACTGTTGGTTTGACACCTGAGTTTGATAGGTTTTGCCACCTTCGGAGAAAAAAAACTAATTTCAAATCAATTCAAAACAACGAATGTGAGAATGGCTTTAAAATGAAAGTCATGGTTTGACTTCATATCACATCGCGTGAAACCTTGGATCGGGGTTTGTAAAACTTGTTTCATTGTGAATCCTACGAAATGAGATTTACAATGGACGCGATCATGTTATAAATTTTTATTATTTTTTTTATTATTGTTTTATATGTGGTCCAAATTTAATAAAGTTTGGTTAAGTTTTAAAATGAAATTAAGTGGGGTCTATTTATAGTTAGATTTCTTGTTATAAACTACGATGATTTTTGGTAATTGATAATCTTAAAAATGACTAAAATTTGGCTTAGTTATTTAGCAAGATTGTTAAAAAAAAACTAAACATTAATAAAGATCCAACTAAAGATTAATAGTTACAATAAATATATTTTTTTAACACAGGCGACACAATTGATTAAACTTCAAAGGAGTGTCATTTACAAACCAGTTGATCAAATCAGGTAAAACAAGTATCAATGGAAAGCTTGTAAAAAATTGATTTCAACAAAGCAATCAAAGCAAGAATCTAAAGAAAATGAAAAATTAAGAAAATCGTAGGATAATAAAAGTCCTAAAATGTGTTTAGCCAAAAACTTTGTAGAAAGGGTCCCCATTGTTTGAAGTAAACAAGTCAATAATGAGGGGGTTGTGTTTTACCACAATAGGGCTCTCAGAAAAAGCTGCAAGAGTTGCAGGCTCGCAGTCCACAAGTTGGCACAGTGTCCACCAACCTCGCGATCGAAACTTTAGCTTCCATGGAGATGTTGTGCACAAGGGTGACCAACGTGATAGTGCTACCTGATGGGGCATTTACTATAGAAAATGTGTCCGACAAGCCCATGGTCAGTAGCCTCAAAGGGGTGGGATTGAATCTGGTCATGCTCCCTCAAGAGATGCTCCACCTCTTGTAGGGTGGAGTCACCACGGAAGTTAGGGCTCGGGAGAGTCGCACTCTGCAGGTGATGAGCGAGAAATGCATCAATATCAAGCAGTTGGGCCTGCAGTGCAACAAGGCAGTGGAACAAAATAAGCAAATCATGCAGGTTGTGGAGGAAGCCTGCAAAATGGTCCTGAAGTTGGACATTCAGGAAAAAGAACCAGTTGAGGCACACACCCATAAGTTGGCCGCAGGGGTGCTCGACGCTCGAACAAATATGGACAGCATTCGCTGGAGTTGAACCTATAGATCACAAAATTGCAGTTGAGGGCTCAGCCTTCAGTCCCACCCAAAGTCAGGGAATAACGTGCCACCACTGTTACAATAGTAGTAGCGGTGGTTGATAGTGCAGTAGCAGATTGCACGTGACTTTTTCAACAATCATTCGAGGTCCTGAATACCCTGCAGGAGGACCCGAATGTAGAGCGTATGGAGATAGAGGCTCGCGAGCTACAACAAAGATATGATGAGGTCAAAGGAACCACACAGACGGTCGCCGTTACATAGAGGCTCACATGGATGTAGGAGGCAAAGGCGCGTAAGGAACAGGTGGATGCCGCTCACCCCAAAGAAGTGGTCCTAAAAACGTGCCTATAACTATGGATAGAGAAGGCATCTACAATCACACCTTCCTTTGAAGGAAAGCTCGTGACACTGCAGGCAACTCAACAGAAGATTTAGGGTGTCAATTCTGCGGTAGTCACTAAGCAGAGAGTGGAAGAAGTCCAGCAGACAGCCGCTCAGTGCATGTTGTCTTGTAAGGGCTTGACCCAGGTTCAGAGATGATTTAGCCAAACAAATCCCGATACTACTGGCCCTTTCGGAGATGTCTGATGTTTTCTAGTGGTTCGTGGTTTGACTCTACATGCACGTCGCTACGCGCACTTATCAGTACTTCGCAGCTGGTGATGCTGCCTTCGCGCAACCCCACTCGGGGGCCGAATAGTGTTATTACCCAAATCCTTACTAGTAACCCAATATTAGTTGATTAACTTAGCTTATCTGTATGATTTTGTTTATATTTACCAATATTCACCATTCATACAATAGCCCGCAGTAAATAAACAGTATAAGTGCAATTGATATCAAACATGTAATAACATAAGAACAGATACACATAATTCAGATAAACTTCTCTTTATTATTATTCTTTCTTGGTTATAGACTCAACTCTGCCCTATGCACTTAGCTACAGGGGTTCACGCACCCAGCTACGGACTCTACTAAGCCTCTGTGCACTCAGCTGCAGAGCTTCTTCCTACTACTACGACCCAAGACACTAGACTCTTGCTTTATGCTCGCTATCCTTTTTACTCCATCCGTTTGTTAATTCTACTTGACTTGACTTAACTTCTTTACAACTTAGATCCTCACTCTATTTATACAATCCATGGCCCGTGGACCATGGGTAGGCCGACACTACATTCAAAACTTAGGGTGGATAGCCCTATGACTCTAACGTACAATTCACGATCCGCTCCCACAATTCGCGGAGTTTTTACAATAATATTATTCAAAACTTGGGCTTTGAGCCCCAAAACATGCTGCGGGGGGATTCCATGCCCAACATGCCCCCAACAAAAACATCGTGACTCGCCCTCGAGTCACTCGGTCGGTGCGGTGATCTTGGCACGGAGTCCCTCCAGCTGGTCCCAAACGGTCTTGATGTCTGCAATGCACGAGTTGCTGCTTGCTGTACCTGGTGCATTCTTTCTTCTGAGCCCTTTGTTTCTAGCATGTTGCGCTGCATCAATGCATGCATCCCCTGAATCTACATGAGCTTTCCTTCAATATCTGCCATGATTGTGAAGGCTTCGTCAATCAATGGTTGGATGCGTGCTTTGAGAACTGCTTCCTTATGGGGTGCCGCGTCCACCTGCTCCTTTAATGCCTTGGCTTGCTACATCCTCGCAAGCCAATGAGTGAGGACTATTGTCTGTGCAGTTCCTTTGATGCGTGCCTCTGTCTCCAGCTGCTGGATGTTGGGGTCCTCTTGTAACGTCGTGAGGACCTCAAGTGCCTGTTCCAACATGTTGGTATAATCGCGCACTACACCTCCAATCTCTTCCAACCTTGTTGTAATAGTGCTGGCGCGCTGTTATTTGATTTCCAGGGGAGTGGAAGGCTGCGCCTTCAACCACAGCTCAGTGATCTGGAGATTCAGCTCCATCTACACCCTTGTTGTCTCTTCTCTTGCATCGCAGATTCCACTAGCCAAACTGTGGATCTGTACTTCCACTGTAGATCTACTATGATAGCCAACTCTGGGACGCGTCGGCAAGCAACATCTATCGTCTCCACCAACATTTGGTTCTCCGACACCAACTCGTCACGCTGTAAGCTGAGCTACTCCATATTGATCTTATGTTCACTAGGAACTTGGATCACGCGGTTATGCCTAGCGCGCAACTCTATTGTTATTCCATCCTGTAGCTGATAGAGAGTTTCTCGGGGAAGGGCAGCTAGATTAAGGCCAAGGCCTTTCATCTTGCTAACTATCATTCAGTCCATCACGTCTGAGGCTACTAATGCTCCCTCTAGCAACACTATTGTGTTAGCCATCCTCGTGTGCAACATCTACTCTACTGCTGAAGTACCTACTGCGACGTGCATAGACATGGTACCTTCCTGAGGGGCCCGCACCTATAACTCCTGCAACTATGCCCTGAGGGCCCCCGAAACATTCTTGTGCTCTATCATAAACTCTTGGAGCGCTTTGTTGGTGACATCGCTGACCGTCTCACCGATGTCATAGAGATCTCCTTCAGTTAGGGTGATCGGGTCAATGGCCAGCTTCAAGGCCTTGACCTTCTTCCTTGGACCCGATCTCTCTGCGATGCATGGCCGTTTTAGCTGAGTGGATGCGATCCACGGATCTACGCTCACTTCTACTATATCTAGTTCCTTTGCCCCCTGTCCTGAGGATGTTGCTTGGCCCTTGTTTCCCTGTTTTGTTGCTCCCTCTATTGCTTGCGCTGCTGATGCTGCTTCTACGGCTTCTTGCGCAACATTTTCCTCAGCTACTTCTTTTTCGTTCCACCATTTCTCTGCTAACTGAGTGACGCGTAGCCTAGCATCATCCTTCTTTTTCTGTGCTACTGGTTTTTCTAGTTCTGCCAAATCTATGGCGTGCCACTTGGAAGGCCATGTCTCCAATACCATAAAGATTGTGTCGTCAATGGCAATGAATGGTAGCTTCGTCCACTACTTCGCTAGATCCTTTCACGCCCTGATGTATACGTTGTGCATATCCGCCTTAAACTCTACTAAACTATTCAGACTATTGTACACCATAGGTGATAGGCACGGCCTCTGATTAATCCACATCCGGATACTCGCCTCCATGAGCACCTAGAAAATTTTGATGTTGCAAATCCATTTCACATCCTTGGTGGCCCACAGCGAAGCGTACTTCGCAGCTTCTGGTAACTCTCTGTCAATGTGGGGGAACTCACTATCCTCCAGTAGCTCTCCCACTACCAGCAATATGGATAGGAGCAACCACACGTAGTGGAAGGTCTTACCCTGCTCCTAGGCTTCGCAATAGTTTATCAAAAATTCTTCGCAGAGGAATTCAACCCAGTTCAACTGAATCCCCTCCGCACACTACTCGGCCAGCGCGACCACCGGCACTGGTACCTCATTAGCGTGGCATTTTCTAATTACTTTTCCGGCCATGATTTGGGTGGCTATGCGTACCCCCTTATCCTTGATGCTATAGATGACGTAGCCCATATTCTTTTTCTCCATCTTATACTTTGCCTTCATGGCCTCTACGAGGGCCAGATCACTGCTTTTTTCGGCTATCGTCGTGGGGTTCGTTCCCTTACAGGGAAGCCAAGAAATATGGTGAATGAGGTCTGTTGTGATGGGAATAGGCTCCTCCAGCCATAGATACCCATCATGCACCAGGCACAGCATCTGCCTGATAACAAAACTGGTGATGGGCACGTGGTGAAAATGCGGTATCCGTAACAAGTGCAACAACTCAGCCTCTTCCACACCGCGCAGCCATTTTCGTGGCTATAACGCTATCACTACCCCCTTCATATTATGCTTCATCAGGTTGGCTGTCTCTAAGTGTGGGAACTTCTTGCTGTCCGGGAGGTCCCAGTCTTAAAATTTCATGGTTGGCACGCAGCCTAGGTGTGCGCCCTCAAATATAATGTTGTCGGGGAGGAGTGGGGTCTGGAGTGAGCTTTTTATCTCATTTAGGTTCTTCGGTACCTTGGTTTTCCCTTTCCATGGAGGGACATATGCCAACAGTTTTGTTGCAGAGTGCAACAATTGGATGTCCTCCTCCACGTCTTCTTCTTCTTCTGCGGTGGCAATTAAGGCCTGAAAATCTTCCTCCTCCTCATCTGTTTCAATCATAACTTCCTTCCCCTTCTCTTCCATGGATAATTTGTGCCATGAATTTGTTGGGGACATGCATACTGCCCCCATTCCTGTTTATCCTTCTTGGGCCTCGGTGTTCGTAGTGATTTGGGGATTTTTGTTACCACCCCGGTGCCTTCTGGAACATCCTCCACCATGTGGGTTTGCACGGCCTCGCTGGCGGTTATCTCCTCAATTCCTAACCCATCCTTAGTGGCCACCCTCCTCTCTAGGCTATATTCTGTCTCTCACGAACTTAGGGGCTCAATTATCACTCGGATCTCAACACTCTGTGCTCTGCTCAGGTGTTCAATTCTCAAATGACCAAGTGTTGTTCATTGGCTAGCCCTGTGACTTTTATAACACCTTCCAAATTCAAATTCGACCGTTCCCCCCAATTTTTGGCCATTAATGCTTGCTTGGCAGTAGATTTTCCCAAATCTTGCCCATAACTCTCGCCTTAAATGCCTATCGCCCGCTCCATTTGGCCTCAAATCAAACATCCTATCATGAATAGTGACACCAACGGTCACTTTCCTGCCAACCCACGTGGCAGCGCAGCCCTCTGTGCGAGGTCGCGAACCTTGTGACATCCTTCTCCTATGCACATCTCTTATATCACGCAGCCCCCAGGGATAACTTTTTATAGTCCTGCGCTCCCTTTCAACTACATGGAGCGCTAAGATTGTCCTTCCTATGACTAGTGAGAAGGGTGCACCACTCGTGCGGGGCTTCATTTCGTCCCCGATCCTGGTTCGCAGAGAACCCCCATCTTCCCTTGTAGTGATCGGCATCGCATGCTCTATGATTTGCACTGTGCTGCCCTGGTCACTACATTTGGCGAGACACAGTCTCAGCCATGGCAACAGACTAACTAATTCACGACGATAGCTTTCCAATTTGTGAGTATGATTGTATGTGCCTTGTCTTGCCATCCTTGGTTTCTCAACAAGAAATGCTTCCTTTATTTAGTTTTCTAGCTTCTTAACCTCTACATCCATTAAAGTGCTTTTCTCCCTTAGCCGTACCTAGTCCTTTTCAAGTTCGCGAAGTCTAAAGTTTCCCTGTCGGATTTCTTCCTTAGGTCTTAGATGTTCTATTTCACGTGGCTGTGTGGTTTCTTCGTTCTAGTCAGCGCGGACCATCATTTCTACGGTTGCTGTTATTTGCGGACTTGTCTATGCATGCTCCACAAGGACTACAGCCCCTACTTCATACTGCAGCTTCGAAAGTGCTTGTGTGGTCAGAGTTTCGCACATGGTCCTATAGGACCATTGAATCCCTGGTACGCACAGGTCCCAGTCGATGCGTTTCACATGGTGGACAATGTTCAACAGTTCGCACACCTTGTCAAAGGCTTCCCTGTGTATGATGTTTGGCATACTAGGTTGTATCATACTTCGTTGTTCGCACACTTTTCTTTCCTGCTTTTGCTTGTTGTTCCTATCTCCTATCGCGAGAGCAGTGTGGGTTTGTGCAGGTTACATACCATACGCCTGTACCCATATGGAAAGGTGGGTTCACAGGCTGTTTCGTTCATCCTGCCTGGCTTCCATCCTCCTCTGAGGCTTCCCAAATCATAAGTTCATCATCTTTTGGCATTCACGCCAGTCTCCAAAACTCTGCTGGTCTGTACCCCACCATCTTGTCAGCGTAGCGCGCAGTGCGCATTTTAGAGCATTGAACCACTGCTGTTCTGGTACTTCATTTTCAAACTTTTTCAGGAATTCATCCACCGCTATTAACCCATCATACATAGGCATATTTCTTGCCTCAGTTGTCACGCAACGCAGTGATCTTACCATCATGTTGCAATTGATTGTGGTTACCTCGTGTAACCGGTTCTGCCATCGTTCTGTTTCCTCATCCGAATCTGATGTGCAGGAGCTTTTGCGCTCCCACGAAATTCTACCATCCACTGTAGGATTCACCCAATCCTGTTCCTGAGTGGTTATCTTGTAGATACAGTCTAGCTCGTCGTTGTGCATTGGATCCGTGTAGTGCACTCCTTCCGTAGGGTCTAACGGTACCACTACGTGCAGTGACATTTTTTCAAAAATCATTTTGTGCTTCTTCAGATTTATGACTTCATTCATATCACTGGCCCAATCTATTCCCAGTAGCACAAGATAGGGATTGTTTTCATCTACAATCTCTATCACCTCAAAATCTTCAAGCGCGCTTGCACCTTTGATGTCTACCATGATTCCCTATAGTCTTCCCATCGGTAGGATCTTCTGCTAGTTTTCCATTCGCAATTGAATAGGGGACCATTGCAACGTGGGCTTACCATACGCTCCCATGTTTGCTTTAGTAGCACATTCGCGTCTGATCCTAGATCTAGAATTACTTGATCCATTTCATATTCCCCAATTTGTGTAGTCAATCTCATTTCCCTTCCTCTTCACAATGCATGCTTTCCAAGTTTTCAGACTACGCAGGGTTCCCCTAACCCAGTGCACCTAGTGATAAGTTCCTGCAACCCTTTCACAGCTTTGCTATCATGCAGCAGTTTCATACATGTCTCTAGAAAGGTAGTGAGCATTGAGGGATCCATCTCCAGCCCTAGTTGATCCTTACTACCTGAAGTGGAGGCCTCCATGAAGCTCTTCTTAGCTTCCACGAATGTCTCCTTTGCACACTGCAAATCAAATTCAGGGTCCTTTATAGGAGCATTGCAGACCCACACACTTTCTTTAGGTTTCTTACCTTTGTCATCTCCTGTCGTGATACCGCTTCAGGGCACTATGTTTACATTCAGGTCCTCTTCGTGCGGCGCAGACCTCATCATTTGCAAATTCTAAGTCGGAGGAGGCTGGAGTGTCCCTTTATCGCGCTGCCTCACTATTAGTGTAGGGCAGTCCTCCATCTCATGATCAAACTGAATACAATATAAACATGATGCTCTCGTCAGATTTGTACAATCACAGGCATAATTCCCTAGCCCTTCGCAATTGTAACAAATCAGCTATCCGCAACCCCTTCCTGGTCCCATTCTTCCTCGACCTCGTCCACACCCCTGAAATCCATCCCGCACCATACCTGTTGTTGGAGTCGGTCTTGTCAGTCCTCCGACGGAGATCAAAAATCTTTCTGCATTTCATTTTTAGGTGTCTCACTCCATTCAATTAGCTGCATTCCGCTAGGGGCATGCCAAAATCTGACGGAAGGGTCTTGTCAGTCATTACCCCTCATACTTTGTACTTGCTGGCTCAGCTCTGTTCATCAAAGTTCATTAAATGACAGTCAATATTTGGTTTTTTGATGAGGCAAAAAATCATGTCAGTCATAGGTCTAGGGTTTCATAACTCATGTTTTCAAAGTTCCCAATAATTCCAGCAGGCCAGAGGGAGGTTCAACAAGTTTCATCTCCAGATTTTCATCATCCATAATGCTCAAGGGTGATTCCTCTTCAAAACTCTGTTTTGAAGAGGAAATCGTCAAATTAATGTTTATGATAAATATGTAAATTTCTCCAGCATGAAGTACTTCAAAAGCTGATTCTGATCATCCTTTGCCAAATTCCATGTCGGCTACCCCTGCAAAAAAAAAATTGCCAAAAATTTCATCATTTTATTCAAAAATCCAAAAAGGGAATGTGAAATACAGAGTTGTATTAAATTGTGGAAAAAGTGCCAAAACAAAACATTGCAAAAGTGGGTTTTGAAGAAACAAAAATCAAAACCATGTCTCCATGTCTTTATATAGTTTTTCTCATAAGAATCAAGGTCATTTTACATGCCAAGGTCGGAAAGAAGCACTTCAAAGTGAATTGGGTGAGCCAACACACGTTTTGGGCAAAGCTGGAGGTGTCTTGACAGGCGCGACGCATATAGTAGGTGGCACGGTGCACTGGGCCAGCGCGGTGCATTGGGTGTGATCTTCCAGTGCAATTTGTAACGGGCGCAGTGCACCGGTAGCGCGTGGCACATAGAAAGGGCGGTGCGGCGCATACAGTCTAACACTCAAAAAATTCCTGAAATTCCTCCAAATCGCCATTGAATTGCTTGGACGTGCCAGGTAGGGTCGACACCTCGCTGGTTCATCCATTTTTTTGTGTTGTGTGATGGTGGTTTATGGTTCCAAATGTTTGAATTTTTTTTTCCAAACCCTACCTCTAAAAATCCTTATGTCAATTGTTGTTTAAGGGTTGCAAATTCATCGTTTTGTTACCAAGGTCCCCCTTCCATCCCATCTGTCCCTTTTTCCTTCATTCCCTTTCTTCCTTATACCATATCCCTTTGAATGTCATTGCCCCCTATCCTCTAAATTTACTAAACCCTTATCCCCAATTCCCTTTCACCCATTTCCCAATGTAAAACCCCAAACCCTACCCTATGCAAAGTTCCCAAACCCTCCTACATTGTCCTAAATAAAATCTATCCTAATACTCCGAATACCTTCATATTTTCGCTCCCTAACAGTCCCTTGTTACAT
The DNA here is from genome assembly GCA_031772625.1 of Pinus tabuliformis. NCBI lineage: Eukaryota > Viridiplantae > Streptophyta > Pinopsida > Pinales > Pinaceae > Pinus > Pinus tabuliformis. The sequence goes on along the minus strand of CM062804.1, from coordinate 1,336,110,088 downwards.
TGCTCCCTTGGTGACAGATTTCAAACATATCACAACAGCAGTCCAACAGAGTCTTGCGACCAGCATTCATTTCTCCAAGCAGTTTTCATAGCATTAATTATGCCATCTGATCATTCATCTGACTATGAGGTGGAAACTCATAGTGACTCACCCACAGAAGAAAGTACACCCCGGAGGCCTCACAAAAGTGGCAAACATGTTAGAGAAGAACCAACTACCCTCACAAAATTGCAGGCCTGCCCTTTTGCCGTCTCTTGTTTTCAGTTTCAGTCATGCTATGAGTTTTGTGAAAAGGTTGCAAATGTTCAAATTCACCATGAGTTGGCTCACCTATTTGTTCTACATTTGCATGGTGCTCAAGTTACTTTGGCCGGTGTTACTTTCACACTTACACCGGACTCTATCTCATTAGCTACTGGCATGCCTAATATTGGAGAGCCATGGAACAAGAGATAAAAAGTTGACCGACAACATTATGAGCCATATGTTAAACCTGGTTTCTTGAGGCAGCTTAAGAGGGTGTTTCCCTTCCAGTATCTTAAAGATGAATATGCCCCTCTAATGAGGTTAATTATGAAGTATTTCAGTTGTGAAGGCCGTTTCTCCTGGTTATATGCTTATCACATCAGGTTTCTCATGCATTTTACTCGGGTACACATGATGAACATCCCATATTTCATATGCCGAAACATAGAGAGGATGACCGCCCTTGTGCAACACAAGACCCCTGAGGAGCAGTTCAACAACATTTGTCATTTTGCTCTCATCAAGATTTTGGTGGTGCATTAGCTTGATTTATAGGGTATCACTTGGGATGATTTCATCTCTCGTGACTTCTTCCGAGCTTCATAGAGACCTTTAGAGACTAGATTTGAGACAGGGGAACCTTCTCATCAGTATGAGCGCCATGAGACCACTAGAGTGCCGGTATTCATCACATATTAGAGGGGCGCTAGACATTTGTTTGCAGCAGCAAAGCGAGTGTTATCTCCACCCGGGGTGGAAGGGGCCTCACTTTCGACACCAGCAATACAGGTACAGGATAGAAGTAAGGAGCCAATGCATGATGAGGGGCCATCAGGTGAAAGAGAGACCGACTTCGTTCTCCTTCATGATGATGATATAGATACGGGTCCACAAAGTGCACAACTTAAAGAGATCATCCAGGAGCAGCAAATAGAGATTCAAGCCTTATCCCTTGACTTGGAGAGAGCTAAATGGAATATGAAATACCTGGAGTAGAGGAACAAACAACTTGAGGATCGACAAGCTGATATAGAGTTGCAACTGATCAAGGAAAACCGGCAACACATCATGGCAGCACAAGGTAGACCTATGGAGCAAAGAGATGAGGACCGGGTGTATGTTTTAGAGAAATTTCACTTGGAGCAGCTATTCGAGAAGGCTAATAGGGAAAAATAAATGCTGAGGCGCATGACTTACCATTGCATGGCCCGAAACTTGAGCTCCAAAGCGATAATCAGGAGCCTAAAGGCGAAATTGAGGAAGGTGACAAAAAGACAAAAGAGGCAAAAAGAGCAAGATCGGCTCCGAATCTTGGCTGAGGCTTCTTTGGTCCAGCATGACATGTGAGGGAGAAGGTACAGCCCAAATTTCAAGAAATTTGGAGCACATTTTTGCATTTTGAAATTTTTGCACAAAAAAGAGGGTTTTTCTCCCTGTGCGCCGCACCACCTGGCGCGCTTTTGATAGGGAGCTCTAAATGACAAAAAGTTTATATTTTTGGATTTTCCATGAAAAATCATGACTGCTAGTGAATGGCCAAGAAGTTTGGGCAAGTTTTGAGTCCCCAGGAGGCCAAAAACACCCAAAAAATGACCTCTCTGCCCCTATTTTGACACACAAGAAGAAGTCTTGGGATATTGCAGTTTTGGAGGGGAAAATGATGTCCAAATTGAAAAATTTCACTTGGGTTAGAAAGTAGACAGGTAGGTATTTCCAAAAATCACACTTGGGCTCAATTTGGACTTCAGGAAGTGCCTCAAAACCACCTCCAAAGTGGTGCGATGCATACATATTTTGGCGCGGCACATAGAGATCCAAAGGCCAAATCACTTCCGCTCTGCAAGAATTCGATTTGTTTCAGTGCAATTTTCTCCAAGTAAGTTTTTCAAAGCCTATTCAATGATTTTTGGCTAAGGTATTGTGGTTTAGAAGCGAAGACAGTTGAAAGTGAATATTGGCGCGTGGGTGAGTTAAACGAAAATTGCTGGTGGGCCCGTTCATTAACAAATATATGTTTTCTCTTCAGTAAAGGCGCATATTATTTAAAAGCCATGTTATTAAACTAATAGTTGGGATTCAAATGGCCAAAAGGAAGGCAAACAGTCACCCCAGAAGATCTACGCTCCATTTTTGTTTTTTTTTTATTGGTCATCAAAGAAATTAAATGTAACGCTGCTCCCGTTACTGATGGTTGGCTTTTCATTTCTGCTTGTAATGATTAAAAAATCCCCCAACTTTGGGTCGATCCACTTTCTCATAGCAAAGCTTATTTATTGTATTGAAAGTAATTTGTAAGAGGTTGGAGTTTTCTGGGAATAGCTTGGAGAAAAAACTCAGCACTTTCATTGTACAGTTTTGGCTTGGAAATTAATAGAATGATGCAGCTCTGATTGATGAGACCCCGGTGGTGTGAGTTTAGAAAAAGTATTTTTCTTTCTATGTTTCAGATGTATTCTGTTATGTTTGCCATCTATTCATACTCATTTCTGGTTGAATGCTCTTGAGTAGAAGAGGTAGAATTCAGTTTATGCTCTACCTTGTAAAGCATTCACATTTTTGTGTATCTTCTTCTGTCTGAAAAGGATTCATGCGTATGCCCTCTTTAGCTTTTCTCAACAGTCTCTTCACCCCATTTTATTTAAATCTAATTGCTAAAACTCTCACCTATCTTGCCTCACGAAATATCCTATGTCTTTGATTTAATTTCCCAGCTCATGCGGTACTTTGGTCCCACGCAACCGAGAAAATTCAGTCATTCAAAAAATGCCTTTTTCCATATCTATTTACTAGCCTAAAATCAATATTTAGTTTCAATCATCTCAGACCATATTGTTTATTCCTCACTGAGCGTGACCCAGAGAGAGCCCTCTCTAGTTCTGGTAGGGCTAGCTACTAGACTGAGCGTGGTTTGTGGTTACCCTGAATTTTGCCTTCTTTCAGCCTAAGGCAGATTTAGGCTCTAACACCTGCATTTGGATCAAGGGCTCGCGTTTCGGTCTGCACTCTGTAGGTAGGGGTCCAATCCATCATTAGCTCATAACTCCTGCAGGTGTGCTCATCATGGCCTACGGATCTGCAGAAATTACAGAACAATTAGTGGGACGTCTGCGTATACTTCTGTAATAGGTGACAGTTATTTGTTGTGTGTTTTCCTCCTATCTGACAAATCGCACACCATAATCCAAGCACCACCCTCGATCCTGCTTGTGCCTCTGGCCTTAAGGGCATCGAACTTCCTCCTCCCAAGTAATTCGCGAAAACTGGACAATGGTCCTTATCATTCCCCGGCCTTTGCATTTTATGCACCATACCTCCTCACGTGCTTCCGGGCGAGTTGTCCTATCTTGTTTCAAACTCTACATTTCTAGACACAAATTTTGTAGTTGCGCACGGAGTTTTTGAACTCCCAGGCCAGGATCTTGTATTGGAGTCTCGTGTAGTCTCATTGCAATCTCCAATGCTTTTGCATGGGTGGATAGTTTCTACTGCGATAGCACTGTCCTCAAATGCGGCATTAGTGATGCGACAAACCATGCACGGTGTTGTCCATCCGTCAAGGTCATGTTGGCTTCACAGATCATACTCTTCAGTCTGTGATCCAGATCCCAAGGGGTCTCACTTGGAATCATCACTATTTCCTTAAACTCAATAATCGATTGCGTCTCTGACTTTGGCTTGCTAAATTCTCTGTTCAGCGCAGCTTGGATATCTACGATCCCCGCATTTGGGTGGTCATTGGAGTGCTTGATGTACCACGTTAGTGCATGATCCTAAAACGTGCTTACCAACATTCCCTTTTTTATATTATCATCCACAACTCCTTGCGCTTCCCATACAGCCCTTACCACGAACCAAAATTGGTCTGGATATTCGTTCCCTACTCCTCTAAATACCGAAAATTTTATCACGCTCGCCATATTGAACTGTGGTAGTGGCAGAGGTGGTGTGGGTGGAGATGGAGGTGACGGTGGTGAGACTGGTGGTGGTGTAGGTAGGGGTGGTGTGCATGGAATTCACTACCTTATCAGACTGATTGCGCTTCTGGGAGAAAATTTTGCTAGCTCTTCTTCACTTTCCCGCCACGGTGAAATCAAGGGACTATTTTCTATTTCTGCACTACCTTCGTTTCTATAAATCCTCCCACTTCATGTAGTTCCAAACATTAATTTATTCGCATAACCCACTTTTCACACAAAAAAATTTTAATCCAAGTGTTCAACGATTTAATGTACTCACCTCGTGGTCCCTTGAGGAAGCATCATTCCGCCTCGCTGTAGCTGATGGTCGTATCTACCACAAACTCAATGATAAACCCTCCTATAATTCGATCCAGCCAATGGTCCACAACACGGGTGATCTTATCTTCCGATGCTTCTAGTTTGTGCACTAATTCTTGAGTCCACACAATCGGTTTGTCGAGCCTACACCTTCCCTGACTATCTTCTAGCTTTACGATCCATTCATACAACTCAAAGGGAAAGGATGCAAAGAAAATTTCGTGGATTTACGTATATAAGTAGCACTCTAACCACTGTTCCTTTGATACTCGCGGATTCCTGTTTTCCTACGCCACAAACTTGTAAATCTTTCTGTCCACCCACCCTTCAATTTCCTTCTTCATCAGATTCTAGTGACATGACATCAAAAATCCCTTATGCAGATCCCGGTCCTAGCAATGGCACCATTTTTTGGCTTGTAGGGGTCTAACACAGGTTTGGAGATGATTTAGCCAAACAAATCTGGGTGCTACTGGCCCTTTCGAAAATAGTCCACAGAGCGCAGACTGAGGTCTCACCCAAAGTAGTATGGGAGGGTGCTAGAACTAGGTTTCTGCACCATGGAGATGTCTGATGTTTTCTAGTGGTCCATGGTTCGACCCTACGCACACGTCGCTATGTGCACTTATCAGTACTTCGCAGCCAATGATGCTACCTTCGTGCAACCCTACTCGGGGGCCAAATAGTGTTATTACCCAAATCCTTACTAGTAACCCGATATTAGTTGATTAACTTAGCTTATCTATACGATTTTGTTTATATTTAGCAATATTCACCCTTCATACAACAACGCGCAGTAAATAAACAATATAAGTGCAATTGATATCAAACATGTAATAACATAAGAACAGATACACATAATTTAGATAAACTTCTCTTTATTATTCTTATTTCTTGGTTACAGACTTGACTCTGCCCTGTGCACTCAGCTGCGGACTCTACTAGGCCTTTGCACACTGAGCTATAGAGCCTCTTCCTACTACTACGACCCAAGACACTAGACTCTTTCTGTATGCTCGCTATCCTTTTTACTCCATCCGTTTGTTAATTCTACTTGACTTCACTTAAATTCTTTACAACTTAGAGCCTCGCTCTATTTATACAATCCCATGGTCCACGGACCATGGGTAGGCCGACACTACATTCAAAACTTAGGGCAGATAGCCCTATGACTCTAACATACAATTCATGCTCCGTGCCCACAATTCATGGAGTTTTTACAACAATATTATTCAAAACTTGAGCTTTGAGCCCCAAAACTTGTTGCGAGGGGATTCCATGCCCAACAATTTGTTGCCAAGGTTGCGGTCATCCAAACGGAGCTGGGAGGTCTTCACACTAAGATCTCCGCGCCTGTAGAGTGACTCGAGGGTGAGTCATGATGTTTGTATTGGGGGCCTGTTGAGCACGAGATCCCCCAAGGGTAGTTTTAGTGCTAAAAGCCCATATTTTGGTCAAATTTTGCAATCCAAGTGTAAAGACTTTTCATTTTGTGGTCACCGAGTGTGTAGGTGTTAAAGAGTCATAAGGTTGTATGCCCTTATTTTGGAAATGTAACGTTAGTTGTAAGATATCTACCCATGGTCCGCCGACCATGGGATTGTATAAAAAGAGCTAAGCTCTAAGTAGTTAGTGAGATCGACATGGAAAGAGAGTAATATCTTTAGAGCAACAAGTCCAAGTCTTGGGTTGTAGCATTGGTAGAGGCTCTGCAGCTGAGTACGCAGAGGCCTAGAAGTACACAACGGAGTGCGTGGACCCCTGTAGTTGAGTGCGCATGGTGGGTCGAGTCTGTAATCATCCCAAATTATCAATAAGGAGAAGTATTCTACAATTTATGAGTCTTTATTTCCTATTTATGCATCTTGCTATGTTGGGTATGAATTTCACTTATAATGCTTATATGATGTGTGAATGTATGTAAATGTGTTGGTTAGGTGAACCCAAGTAAGAACATCTATTTACGCGAAGCTAACTAAGATCGGTTAATAAGATAAGTAAGACACTTAGCCTAGTTTGGGGGATATCGCAGTTCGCTGCCTTAGCAGCATGAAAGTCCCTGAGCCGTAGGTTAGGGATGCATGAAAACCAACTGTACCCTTTCACAAAGGCACTGAAGGGTGGAACAGAGGGCTAAGCAACTTGCGCGAAGGTAGGTATAGTGGGAATAAACTGACATCACAACCATCTCAAGGGTGCAGAAACTTGGTTCTAACATCCCCCATACTACTTCGGGTGAGACTTTAGTCTGCGCTCTGCGAGCTGATGCTGAAAGGGCCAGTAGTGTAGGGATTTGTTTTGCTAAATAATGTTAAACTTGGGTCAGGCCCCCTCAAGCCAACACACATAATGGCTTTAGAGCCGAGTGTGTCTTGATTGACCCAAAAAATAGGAAACATTTGATTTCAAGCCGCTTGGAGTTCAAGTGCACAAATAAAATTGTTGAATATGAAGCACATGTGTTGGGCTTGCAAAAAGCCATTAGCGTCAACATGGTTGTTGGGTAGCGGATCCCCCACATAATGGTTTTGGGGCTTAAAGCCCACAATTTTGGGTAATGGTATTGTAAAAGCTCTGCGAAGTGTGCAGAGCGTGAATTGTAATGAGTCAAGTCAAAGGGTTATCTGCCCTAAAATATTGTAATTTAATATAGAGTGTGTCGGCCTACCTATGGTCCGCAAACCATGGGAATGTATAAATAGAGTGAGGCTCTAAGTGTAGAGGGCAGCTTTTATGAGAGTTGATCTTAGGTGATATGGTTTTTTGAATGCAATATTCGCTCTGAGTCTGTAAGTCCGAGTCTTTAGTTGTAGGAGTAGGAAGAGGCTCTGCAGCTGTGTGTATAGAGGCCTGGTAGAGTCCGCAGCTGTGTGCGCAGACCCCTACAGCTGAGTGCACAGGGCGGAGTTGAGGTTTTACTGGAACAGAAGGTTAATAAAAGATAATTTGATTTTGGAATACTATGCATCTGATCTGTGTGTTTATGTTTCGGTTGTATCCTTCCATCTCTTTACAGTTTATGATTGCACGCACTAGTTATAAATGTTAAATGAGTAAATAAGAATATTGGCCCCACAAAATTAAGTCATATCTATAATAATAACACCGTAAGGGTAATGGATCTAGGCAGCTCCTCTTCATGCTCTATACAGAGCTACACGAAGGTTAGACAGCTGCATGGAACAACGCAAGTGTGCGGGATTAGTTTGCGACCATTCCAGACCTCATCAAGACATCCCTAGAGTGCGGAAACCTAGTTCTAGCACCCTCCCATACTACCTCAGGTGAGACCTTAGTCCACGCCCTGCAGATTGTTGCTGAAAGGTTCGGTAGTTTCAGGATTTGTTTGGCTAAAACACTTATGAACATGGGTCAGGCCCCAACAAGCCAACAAATGGTTCCATTGCCGGGATTGGGATCTACCTAAGGGATGTCTAATGTCGGAACACTGGAACCCAACAAAGAATGAAATTGAAGAGTGGTTAGATCAGAAGATTCGTGAGTTCGTGACACAGGAAAACCGAATTCCGTAGTTGTCTGAGAAGAGGTGGCTGGATCGCTACGTATATGTGGAAATCCACGATATCTTCTTCGCATCCTTCTCTTCTAAACTGTATGAGTGGAACGACGTGAAGTGTAAATATCTACAAAGAGATAGAAGGGTTAGGGAACATTCCTTTAATTTCACCTTCGCGAGAAAGTGAGGAAGAGCACGCTCGGGTTTCTCCGAGAAGTGTGGTCAGTTTGATAAGATAATACATTCCGCAGTTATCACCTCCACTTATGCCATCACCCACTTCACCTACTTCACCCCCATCTTCACCCATCCCACCTCCACCACCCCCACGGTTCAGCATGGTGAGCACGATCAAGCTACCTGTATTTAGAGGAGTAGGAAATGAGGACCCAGATCAGTTCTAGCTCGTAGTAAGAGCAGTATGGGAAGCACAAGGGGTTATGGATGATAACATCATGAAGGCTACATTGGTGAGTGCGCTACAGGATCATGCGTTGACGTGGTATATCAAGCACTCTAGCGATCACCCAAATGCAGGAATAGCGGAGATCCAGGATGCGTTGAATAGAGAATTTAGCAGGCCAAAATCTGAGACGTAGTCAATCATTGGGTTCAAGGAAATCGCAATGCTCCCGGGCGAGATCCCCTAGGATCTGGATCAATGACTGAAGAGTACGCTCCGCGAGGCTAATATGACGCTCTTAGATGCGCAACACCGCACCTGAGGACGACGTTGTCACAACAGAAGGTTTCAACCCAGGCTGAAGCATTACAGATGGCGATGAGGTTGCATGAGACTCTGATATAAGATCCTAGGTTGGGAGTTCAACAAATCCACACAACTACAAAACCTATACTTGGAAATGCAGAGTCTGAAGCGAGATAGGGCATCGTGACCAGAGGTGTGCGAAGAATTGTGGTGTATAAAATGTAAAGGTCAGGGTCACGACAAGGATCATTGTCTCATATTTGCGAACTATTTGGTAGGAGGGGGACCAATGCCATTGAGACCAGAGGCAGAGGCAGGGCCAAGTGCGGCACCTGCGCTCTGGTGCATAATCTGTCAGGTGGGAGGAAAGCACACCACAGACAAGGGTCATTTGTTGCAGAAGTATACGCAGAGTCCCCAGTAGCTTTTTTTCAATTTTTGTAGATCAGTGGACCACGACGAGCGTACTTATCACAGTTATGAGTTATAGCTCCAAATCTCACTCTTGAGGTTTTTGATGCTGCACTCATGGCCCAGGGCAACCCCTCCTTCCAGACCTAGTCCAAAATTTAAAAAACAGTGTTTTATTCCCTATACACGACATTGCCATGAGATAAACGCGTGTGTATATGGGTCTATGTATACCCAACCCACGTATATGTGTTAAAACACTTAAAAAAATTAAATCTCCTTAATTTCGGTAGAGATCGCGGGTTTTACCTGCTGATCACCTATTAGTGCCCGTGGCCCAACTGTTCCCAACGAATTCCCAACTAAAAAACTACTTTGGGAGAAGTATAAAAAGGCTTCAAGGGAAAGGCCTAAAGGAGGAGAGAAGAGAGAGAAAGGTTACTATGCTGAGATTTCCCTGACCAGGTCTGAAGATCCTAGTGCCTCCTGCACTTCCCCCATTTACAAGAAACCTTTGTTTCCTTGTGTGATGATGTCTAGCTACTACTTGAGATATCATGGAGTAAGTCATGGAAGGAGTTTGTTAAAGGCTTGAGACTGGACGAATCTAGAGGACGGTTCCGCTTGGAGCCTGTGAAAGGACGAATCAGGTGAAATTATTCCTTTATGTACTTTATTTGTCTATAATAAAAGAAACATTTGTCTTTGTTCCTGATATAAATCTTCTTCATGTTTATGATATCTATGTTATGATTCATATATGAATGGTTGTTTAATTGCATAACTAACTACTTTTCAATATACTATGAAGATGATTTCTTTATGATGTTTAGTCCATATACTATTGTACTTTCTTGAATTGATTGTTTTGTAGGTTGAAGGAGCAAAAGGAACTCCAAGAGGGTTTGGACCCTGGAAGGATCTTCTCAAACGTAGGACCCCCAGGTACGCCCCTTATCATATAGTTTTCTTATATTAGCATTATGGCTGTATGGAATGTGTGTTTCTCTGTATAGACAACCTCTGATCTACTAGGGTGTCAACCCAAAGACCCTAGGGGAATAAGTCCCTTAATAGAATTGGCGACTCCTCTGGGGACAACAATATTGTTGCTCCTAGTTTGGGTTTATTCAGCCAATCAGGGCTCAGCTATCTATTTTCTTGCTGTTGTTGTGTAGTCTGTTCCTGTAGGAACTTGAATTGTAAGTTTGGTTAGTTTCTTCAGACTGTTTTTTGTTTTCTCTTGAAATCTTTTATATACGTTGTTTTTCTTGTTTACAGAAGCGTATATATGCATGATTCCTTAATTTAACCCACATATACGCATCTTTCCTTAGGCTCAGTCACATATACATGCAGCTGTACATCAATACAATCGCACATATCTTGTAATTTTCAAGATTTTTCAAATATTTTTGTCTCTGAAGGTCTGTCTGCTGGTTTGGTTCAGTCTTGAACAGTTACTTTTCGGTGTCAGTTTTTAGTTTTACAGCAAGTATCTGATTTCAAATTCTCTCTGATTTTGGAAAGTGTTGGTCTTATTGGTTTTATTGCAAGTGTCATCATTCTGTTAAGCACACAAGATTTCTTGTTAGGAGTCTTGGCTGCTCTGTTTTGTCAGAGCAGAAAGGCTGATCTCAGTCTTTGTGTCAAATCTTGTTTTGGTGACCTTTTGTGTTTTCTTGTTAAAACTATATTTTTGTGACCATCTACTTTTCTTGCTTTCGAAAGTTGTTGATTGACACTTTCTTGAAAATTGTCTTTTTGATCTTTTGGTCTTTTTTGCCAAACCTCTCATTGCTGCTTTTGATTGTTAAAAGCATCTCGAAACACATCTTTGTTGTTGAGTTTTCATCCATTTTGTGTTTTCAGCTCGCAAAGTGTTTGGTGCCAATTTTTCCAATCATAAAGTTTCAGTCTTGTTGAGAGCACTTTTGAAAAGATGTTTTTTCTTTTTCTTTTGAAGAAAACTTTTTGAGAAACTTGGATGTGCTTTCTTGAACTTTGTTTTGATTTAGTTTCTTTTAGTGAATGAAAGTGCATTTTTGTTTGTCTTGAAACTTGTTTTTAGTGTTTAGACGAAATGACTGATTAGCAACTCATATTCTATCTAAACATTTTAAGTGGCAAATTAGAAATTGATAAACAAGTAACTTTCATTTCTTGATTTAGAGTAGTCTTAAGTCTTGCATCAGCATGTACTCATTGCATTGGGATAGAGTTGCACATCTTTTTAGGCATCCATAGTTTTGTTAACTTTTGTGAGTGTGAAGCATGAGTAAAAGAAAAGAAAAGAAAAATTTGTTGTTTTTTTTTGAAGTCCCTCTGAACAAGTGCATTTGCATGTAGTTTGGTTTTTATTAATTTCTTTTGCATCAAAACACCACTAGTTTCACTTCTGTTTATCCCTTGACTGAAAGAACAACCCATTTAAAAACAAGCATTAATTAAAATATACTAGAACTTTTTATAATTGTCAAGTTAGACACACCAACAAGTTTTAGGATATTTTAGGGCCTTGGATTAGGCGAGTGGAGAGATAACTCTCCAAGGCCATTTAAAATGTCAAACATAGGAGTCTGAATAGTGAGTGAAAATCCAATAGCGTTAGGGAGACCAAGAAAGCTCCGGATCTAGGAGTTGAGCACGAGGGTTTTTGAAGACAGGGAAGAGAGATACCCCCTCTCCTACTTGTCGAATCTAACCTCAAGACTGTTCCACCTGGCTTCTAATACAGGTTGGTAACCTTAGTTGCTACTCCTAGGGATCTACACAGGTGGCTGCGGAGGGGAATCCAATGGCACCTGAGGTCAACGTTGTATCACTCTCAACAGTACTACTGGAGGGCACCCTCGTGAAGCTTGGGGGCTTGCACCTGCGCAGGCTATTGTTAGGAGGTCAACGTAACTTCCTCTGTTACCTTCGTTGATACGACTGGGCCGTCATTATCCCAGACTATCTTCGGAAGGCCCCTTACTTCACTTTCTTGTATTTTGGTGTCTGGTCCTCATCACCTAGAGCAGAAATACTCGAAATTTGTTTGACTGGCTAATATCTTTTAGGGACTTTTTAGTGTGTGCTCTGTGCTCCTAGTTGGCCTAGCTTTCAATTTTTTGAGTCTTTAGCTAGATCTTAATAAAAAATTCAAAGTGGTTGACCGATCACCTAGACGGTCTCGAAGACTTCGTGGTCTTTCACCACCAAGTTTAGATCCTTCTCCTAGAAGGCATAGAGGTAATACTGCTGGTGGGTTTCATCCCGTGGCAGCTGATGCATCGGGGATTGATCCTCCTCTCGAGGGAATTAGTGTTCAAAATAGGCCTAGTACTTCCACAGAACAAGAGAGGAACACTCCAGTTCTTTCTCGAGTTCTCTTTCAGATGGAAGATAACATAGAAGTAGAACAATTTCAAGAGTTGTTAGCAGCTCCGAATTCTCCCTTACCTTCTAGCTATCCAGAAGTATTATGATACGTTGGGACTCTGATGCATAGACTGTCAAGTCTAGGTCACACTACGCACTTACCATTGATGACCACTACTGGAAGCATGGATTCTACTACAAGTGCTACAACTATGAAGACTCCAACATCAGTACAAGGGGGAGGAACCATTTCCATCCCCTCTGCATCTTTATTTGGGTCTTTTGCTAGCACATCTTTTGTTGGTTCTACCTCCATTCCTTGTACGAGTGGAAATTCCCAAGCCAATTCTTTTAGTACTGGATTCTTCGCATTTGGAACCCATTCACAGGGTATTCCATCACTTCCATATAGTGCCTCCACATCCATGATGGGTGGATCGGCTTCATTCTAGGGTTTTCCTTTCAGAAGTGGTCATATACCACATTCCAACCCGACAGTAGGATCTATGCCTTTATCTTCTACAAGACAAAGTAGCAATCCTTTCCAAGGTTGGACTAACCATGTGGTTAGTGGCATGGGAACTGGGAATCCGTTTTTCGGCCAACAAGGGAATGGGCCGTACTCCACAGTTAGTTTGTTTCGAAGTATTCCTCCCTTAGCTACTGCTTGGAATCCTTATCAGGGGTTATCCACTCCTTATAATCCCTTAGGAGGAAGCTTCGCCGGTTATGGAGGTTTTGCGGCCAGAGTTGGTCAAACTCCAAGTTTTACTAGATCACAAGGCTTGCCTTTTGGTTTAGCTGGTTTTGCTGGATACTTCGGGCAGCTTGGTGCCTTTCAAAATCCAGGCCAAACTTTTCAGAACTTTGGGAGCTCCACCCAGTCAGGGTGGAACCCCCAAGGTCCTCCTAGGCTTCCTTTTCGGGCAACTTTGAACTTGCCAAATCTCATGAAATTAACAAACGATCCAATCAAATATAACCCAGCCTGGCCTCTGGTTGTAACCAAACTCCCTTTGGACATTCAAAAATTCGAAGGGAAGGGTGGTGATGACCCAGGCGACCATGTAACCACATTCCATTTGTGGTGCTCATCAAACTCCCTTATTGATGACTCGATTAGGTTGATACTTTTTCAACGCACCTTGACTGGTAATGCGGTCAAGTGGTATATAGAGTTACCAGGGGGTAGCTTTACATCTTTCGCTGACTTTGCTAATATTTTCTTAAATCATTTCTAGTTGCCCGTCTGTTATGATGCCGAAACTGAACTTCTGGCCAATTTCCGTCAGGACATGGAAACTCACATTTATAACAATATTCAGGAATGGAGACAGAGAAAGAGGCTCATTAAAGCCGAAATCCCTCCGGAATACCGTATTGAATGGTTTTTGAAATCTTTACAACCTAAAATCTTTAAGGATGTCTCCATGTCCGGAGTCTATTCTGAGGAGCAAACTATTTTTAGGGCCCAACAATTAGAATTGATTTACTCTCAGTCTGGGATCCTACAAAAAATCTTTCTAGATGCTCCTGGGTCTAAGGTTGATATAGCCAATTCAAAGCCAGGTCCTCATGCGGATGGTATCGTTGGATCGGTAGACACAAATGTGGTGAACTTGTTGAGCCAATTGCAACAGTTGTCTTTGAAAACTACTCCTAACAACCAAGTCACATCGTCTAACCCTTCGTCTTCCCAACCCTCTTCAATCAATGCCGTCCAATCTACCAACCCCGAAGGAAATCAAAATTCCAATGGGAAGAAGAAAGGACAAGGTAAGAAAAAGAGTCAATATGGGAAGGCTGATGCAAATAATCCTGGCAATAATGTTGGTGGTGGTAAAAATGAGTCTAGAAAGAAAGTCAAGTTTCCATGCAAGTTATGCAGTGGAGACCATTTAACTCATCTCTTCCCCAAGACTGAATATGCTCAGTGCTTGTTAGGGTAGCAAGGGACTTCTAGTTCTCAAGCTGTGTTAACCAACCCTTTTCCCCATGGGTAGCAACTTCTTGCTGGCGCGAGTTCAAACCCTAGAACCTCCGCAGGGGGCAACCAGGAAGGGGAAAAGTCATCAAATGTTTTCATGATGGGTTCCAATGTCCATGTGGTCACTCGGTCATGTGATTGTGGTGAAGGTGAAACTTCCAAGGATAAAACAGTTCCTGAAACTAACAACCCACTTCATATTGAGCGACCCTCTGTCGAGACTATACCACGGGTATCAAAAGGTTCCACTAAACAAGTGACTATCAACCCTAATATTAGGGTAGCCCAGAATTACTCCATTGTTGAGGATCTGGCTCAGATTCCATGTGTTATGTTTGCTTTAGAGGTCCTCCATTTGTGTCCCACTCAAAGAAGTTCCTTGCTGTCGGCAATGGGGGAAGTGGATCCAAATAATTCGTTAGCTCTCACTTTTGATATGCATAATGTCAAAAAGAGATTTCCTCATCACATGGCTTTCCAAATAAAGTCTACCTACCAGAAAACTAATATTTTCAGATGGTTATAGATGAGGGAGTTGCCACATGCGTCATGTCTATGTCATGTTGGAAGGCCATTGGATCACCTTCGGTTGTTAGTTCACCTACCCTCTTGACAGCATTTGATGGTCATTCTCATAGGCCATATGGGATTATCCTGGCCCTTCCTATATGTGTTGGGGGGAAGGTTGTCAATATTGAAGTAGAAGTCATCGATTCTAACCTAGACTACAATCTCCTCGTAGGAAGGAACTGGGTATACGAAATGGGTGCCGTTGTTTTGACTCTGTTTCGTGTCTTTTTCTTTCCTTATGAAGGGAAAGTCGTTAAGGTTGATCAATTGGATTATTGTCCAGTTGATCCTCGAGCAACTTCGGACTCTACTATTCCCTTAGTGGATAACCCCTGTCTGCCTACTGAGAATTTAGGAGTTAGGATGTACTCTTCATTGATGGGTACGTTTGATCTTCCCCCTCCTACTGCTAGAATAGATACAATTTCATCCTCCAAGTACCCCTTACAAGAAGAGTTTGTTCAAGCTCATTATTTTTCAGATCTTGGAGCCTTATCTTCATCTGTGACCAGATCAGATGATGGAAAGGCAGGTGAAATAGAATCTCTTATGTCTGCAGTGGAGCCTAGATGTGAATCTATCGATAACCCTACAGGTAACCATTCTACTCCTTCCTCTGAGAAAGAGGTAGATGGTGATGTGGCTCATCCTCAGACCCTTGGTTCCACTTCTACGTTGGATTGCTTGGATATTGTTTTTCCATCTGACAAAGCGATATTCGAAGCAATGACGGCTATAGATCGACCTTTGGAAGATTTACATCGTCGGTCATGTTTTCATTCCCCTTTGCATGAAATCGGATCCAGGTCCTCTAGTCCGACTAGCGATTTTTGTATGGTCCCTTTGGCTCCAACACAATCATTCTCCAAAGGAAGTATATTGATTGGTTCGATAATAGTACCGATAAACATCCCTAGGAGCAAGTGGGCAGAGCCCCCTGATGGGCTCTACCTTAAGAAGTAATTTGCTTAGTAGCTAGGTAATGGCTTCTTTGTAGATTATGTATATTTTTACATATCTCATCAAGAGTTTTTGATATCAACACTTTTTGGTCTGCTGTGGTAGGTGTTGATGGATGAATTGTCTATTTTGGATTCACTGATGGTGCTAGTCGGCACACTCGGAACCTCACTTCCATAGCTTGGGTACTCTATTATCCAACTGGTCAGTTGATGGTATCAAGCGGAGTATGCATTGGTCCCGCTTCAAATAATATGGCTGAGTATGCTGCCATCATTAATTTACTATCTGAGGCAATTTCTCACAAAATTGACTCATTGGTAGTTTATCTTGATTCACAATTGATAGTGTCACAATTGAATAACATTTATCGGGTAAGTGAACCATGTTCATATTGCCAGTATTTAATGGTGAGGTTGTTGCAAAGATCATTTACTTATATTAATTATTTGCACATTCCAAGATCTCATAATTGGTTAGCTCATTCTATCGCTAATCAAGCATTAGACTGGCACATCAATCATTCATCACAATAAAATTAAGCATCAAAAAGTTGAATTGTATATATATATCTATCTACACACACATATATATATATATATCATAAAACATCTTGAGTGTACATAAGTCTGTCCAAAAATAATATACAAAATTGGGACTCAAACGCCCATAATCATGTCTAGTACATCTAATGCCCTGGCTCAGGATGAGCGGCTAAGTAGGTAGCTATCGCATTGGCCACATGCCTAAAAGTGCGGACCCAGTCACGTGGCATGCCAACCACATGACGCTACATATCCTCAGGAAGATCCTCTACCGTCGCTATCGGTGCTCCGTGAGTGAGTCTCACCATGTGCCGTTGGACTGTGTGAAGTAGTCACTCTGTGTCTGTAGCTGCCTCTTCGGCCCCTCGACAGCGATGTCTGTGCCGTGGGAACTCATCTGGTCCACCGACCCAATATCTAGAACATGATCATCATATTAGTCATTTGAATCCTATTAAAAATATTTTTAAAAATTCATTATTATATTTGAAAAATCACAAAAAAATCATAAAATAAAAAAAAATACTTACCAATGTCGCCCCATGCTACGGTCGGTGGTAATACTAGATCAGGATCTCCTCGGAAATCCAACCCAACATAAGGGTAGTCATCTATGGCAATGATTTGTTGATCCCACCAGGAAAAGAAGTCATCTTCAAATGCAGTCTGTGGGACGTCCCCACCTCCTAGATGTTTCATCAGGTCAGCCCACCTTCCCATGTGTGGATTTCGTGGGGTGCTGATGGAAACCGCTACTCTAGGGCGAAGTGTAGGGACCCTATCAAAAAAGAAAGAACAAAAAATAGTCCCATATTCGAAGTTTTTGGTCTACCCTCTCTTGATGGAAGTGAACTGGCTTTTCAAGTTGGCCAAAAGAGGAGTACACCAGTCAAACACGGTGGTGAGATAGTCTATTGCCAAGCTCATGGTTAGCTGTGATGCCTGGTGCAGAGAAGCTAATCTGTTCACTCTAGCTATGGTGAACAAGATTATCCTCAGTAATAAACTCTCCACATGTGTGATTGAAATCTCACTTCCAACCTTTTTTGGATGTCCCCGGCAATATATATGTACGTAGTCCTCAATCGAGAGACTGCCTCATGTCCTACCCCTGGAATGTACTACCTCTCCCCTTCGGGAAAGGCCTGTGATGAAATAAATGTCATCCACTTCTATCCTGAGTGGCATCTGGTCAATCATAAATGAATCATCATCGATACTCTAGTAATCAATGAGAATCTCAAGCAGATGTGTATTTTCTTTCATATTTAGAAATTTGAAGAATTTTAGCAAACCACATCCCCGTAAGGCATCCAAGGCATTAGTATCGTTCATGACCTCATCATCCACTGAGGTATGCTCTCTTTCTCGCCAAGTGACCGGCATCGTGAAGAGAAAATGATTTTAAACCGTCAGTTTTTTTGCTCGAAATGTTTGAGGGGTATACGCGGGTCCATTTGCACAAAGTCACGTATAGGGCTTGTTTGTACATGGGTTTCATATTCCCAACCCGCGTGTACACTGTGGTGAAATTTTTGACAAAGAATTCAACGGTAAAACATAAATTAAAAGTTCTAAAACTAGTCACAATTGATTGCAAGTCAAGTATAAGAGTTACCTGGGGATTTTGGAAGAATACGAACGGTTGAATTTGGTGTATGGAGAAGTTTCTTCTTTTGCTCCACCTCTCTGCTCTCAAACTCAAATGGTGAAAATGGTGAGTCCAAAAACTCTTTTATAGACTTTGAAAATGCAAAAAATTTTCAAAACTTAATTTTCTTTGGTCTCATGTAACTTTTAACTTGGGAGCTTGGAATGTCGAGAATGGTTTGATTTTCAGGACATTTTGGACGTTTTTTCAATGGTTTCGAGACGGTTCCATGACTGCTAGCCCATCATGGCAGGTATCGTTTTCTCACTAGCATATAGGTTAGCAAAGCCATTTTTCCATTGCATTATGCATACTATCCTCCATTTGTTGAAACATTTGCCATAGGGTCGATCCCATCATGTTATGGTTCGTAAACCATCTTCACTCGCCGATTCTTTAAATCATGACATGATGGTAGATCCATCCTTTACATGGGCACCGTAGTTAGCACATCACTGACATTTTTTGCCCATGCTGCTCCGATTTGAGTAGGCTCAGGAGTCCTCTGTAGTCCCGCCATGACTTATGCGATGAAGACTCATTCTTCTTTGCTTCTTCACTTTCGTTCTGGCCTTATACCCTAGAGGCTCCTTTGTGTTGAGTTGTACTATTGCATTGCATTTTTACTATTTGCACCTTTTGGCCTTTAGCCGGCTTCACTTGGACTCGTGTTTAAGCCAACTTTTGACCATGAAGACTGCAAAATCAAACTTGCATACCTTTAACTTCTGCAACTTGACACACCTTGACCCATATAAGGAACACACCTTTGAGTGTCATTGACTAGTTTTCACCTCCCTGCATTGAGCATAGGAATGTTCCAATCCCAGGAACTAGATCATCTGTTTCACCAGCACTCGTTCTTTCCACTATATTATAGCATTCTTTTATTCTTTTTCCAGCTTAAAAGAAAAAGACAAAAAAATTATATATTCCAAAAAAGAGCGGGAACGAGACAATATTTCCACTTATTGTTGGCAGCTAGAGTCAGTCATGTCGCCCTTGAACAAAGCACTCAAAACAAAGTCTCCTCCGTTTGGGCGGGATTTAGTTTAACTTAGCTATGCCTTAACCTTGTTATTGAGTTAGTTCTCCCCCAATTGGTTATCTCTTCCAATCATATGGAGGGTTCATTCATGCCTCCTGCATGACGAACTTATATAGAGTCATCATATGCTGCCATATAGTCACATTGAGTCGTGCTTTTGTTCAAGGGAAGTTAGCCTGAGTCAGCCTCTCTGCGGTGTCTCTTGACTCATTTTTCAGTCGGCCACCCCTGGTTGTCAGTATCATGTCTATCATCACATCATCTATATTGGTCCTTTACTCGTGCCAGTTTCAGAAGGTCCCCATTGACTTCTTACTGGCGGGTCTTGTCCTTATCAATGACAACATCTTGCTCTGAGGATAGGCCTAGAGCTGCACCCTGGCCCTATTTTCATTATTGATAGGTCACCTTGTGCTCAGCATCGATCAGTATCATGGGTCTTTGACTGAGTGGTTTCCCTTGTGTTCGACATCATCTTACATTATCACACATTGGGATTCATGCAATACCTTGGCTTCCATTTGACCCTATTGGTGGATACCTCGCCTCTGTGTCAACTTTCATTATTGGTTGGTTCAAAGGGTTTCTGTCGTGCACTAGCTACATCTTGTGTACTCCGAAAACGTACTTCGGTCGGGTTACTACATATTTTTTCGTCCCATTCCTTCCACATTATTGGCCTACGGGTTACACTCGCGCTAGATTGATGAAGGATGCCTCAATGCCTTCCCTCTAGCGGATCTTTCCCCATCAATTTTGACTCATTGCTCTGGGGCAAAGATCTAGAGTCCATTTGGTAGTACCTTAGGGTTTGTAGTCATTAGTGGTAGATCCTTCGCTATCAATAGTGGGAAACCATCATTGTCTCTTGATTGATAGATTCTTATAGGTGTTCGACTCCAGCCCATCTATTCACACTTGTTTGATTATACTAGGTACCTTGACGCTCATTATCATTATCGGTGAGTAGTCTCGCATTTGTTAACGACATACATCAATGACCAGTAATCAAATGATTTCTCTCATGGTCGACTCCAAATCATTTATTTCCATAGTACAGAAATGTACCATGGCGGTCGATGAAGACCTCAGGTTGCATCAACATTCATTGGTTCACTTGATAGTTTCTCCTGTTGCTGCTAGTTGACACCACTCCACCTTATATGTTGTAGTCATTCATGGCGACATTCTATATGCTGGCACCTGAGTTTGCAGTGTAGTACCATCATGTTCCATCATGTTCATTTGGTACCTCTTGTGATTAGTCTTTGATATCAGTGATCCAGTTCATTCTTCCACCGCATTGACATTCTTATATGTGATATTCAGACATGTACTTGTTCAATCATGATCCGATGATCCATTATGCACTTTCTAGTTCTGTATACTTGTATACTTAGTGGATCTGCTTGTACTTGATATGAAGACATGCTTTACTTGCTCTGAGCATGGGTATGCCCGCCTCAGACAATGTTTCTTTCTGATCTCCTTTTGTGGCTTGGTAGGCTGAACTCTGGTGAAGTCCTTCTCAGTTTTTGGCAGATTTCCTTTCCATGAACTTTCTTAATACATTTCGGCCATCATGTACCCCTTCTGACCTCATATATTAGGGGGCATTTGTTATAGCTCCAAATCTCACCCTTGAGGTTTGTGATGCTGCACTCATGGTCCAGGGAAACCCCTCCTTCCAGACCTGGTCCAAAATTTAAAAAATAGTGTTTTATTCCCTATACACGACATTGCCCTGAGCTAAACACGTGTGTACGCGGGTCTGTGTATACCCAACCTGCGTATATGTCTTAAAACACTTAAAAAAATTAAATCTCCTTAATTTCGGGTGGAGATAGTGGGTTTTACCTGTTGATCACCTGTTAGTGCCTGTGGCTCAACTGTTCCCAACGAATTCCCAACTAAAAAACTACTTTGGGAGAAGTATAAAAATCTTTAATGGGAAGGCCTACAGGAGGAGAGAAGAGAGAGAAAGGTTACTATGCTGAGATTTCCCTGACCAGGTCTGAAGATCCTAGTGCCTCCTGCACTTCCTCCATTTACAGGAAACCTTTGCTTCCCTGTGTGATGATGTCTTGCTACTACTTGAGATATCATGGAGTAAGTCATGGAAGGAGTTTGTTAAAGGCTTGTGACTAGAGGAATCAGGAAGATAGTTCCACTTGGAGCCTGCAAAAGGATGAATCAGGTGAAATTATTCCTTTCTATACTTTATTTGTGTATAATAAAAAAAACACTTGTCTTTGTTCCTGATATAAATCTTCTTCATGTTTATGATATCTATGTTATGATTCATATATGAATGGTTGTTTAATTGCATAACTAACTACTTTTCAATATACTATGAAGATGATTTCTTTATGATGTTTAGTCCATATACTATTGTACTTTCTTGAATTGATTATTTTGCAGGTTGAAAGAGCAAAAGGAACTCCAAGAGGGTTTGGACCCTGGAAGGATCTTCTCAAATGTAGGACCCCTAGGTATGCCCCTTATCATATAGTTTTCTTATAGTTTGCTTATATTAGCATTATGGATGTATGGAATTTTTGTTTCTCTGTATAGACAACCTCTGATCTGCTAGGGTGTCAACCCAAAGACCCTAGGGGAATTTGTTCCTTAACACCAACGCCATTCAGACCAAAGGCATAGGCAAGGCCAAGTGCAGCACCTGCGCTCTGGTGCATGATCTGTCAAGTGGGAGGAAAGCACACGACGGACAACTATCATTTGTTGCAGAAGTATATGCAAAGTCCCCAGCAGCTGTTTTGCAATTTTTGTAGATCGGTGGGCCACGACGAGCGTACTTGTCATAGCTATGAATTAATGATGGAGTAGACCCTAGCATATATAATGTAGATGGAAACATGAGGCCTTGACCTAGCCACGGGGATGGCGCTCGGTGGATTTCAAGGGTGCGGTCAAGGACGAAGAGCAATGGGGCCAGGAAGGGGCCGAGGACAAGTAATCTGTTACAATTATGGTGAACCGGGGCACTAGGCTTTCGATTGCACCAACCCAACGAGACTATCTTTTTCATACTGTACTCAATTCGATCATGAAACAGTAGACTATCCCACGTTGATCACGTAGATGCGTGAGAAAGGGGTACTTCAGCCTAATCCGATGTAGAATATTCAAATGATGAGGTCTGAACTATGTAAAGAAGACCCCAACATGAACATGGTGCTCAGAAGCGGCACGACCACAGGGGAAGATAAGGGGAAGCATCCCAAGGAAGATACATGGGTTCGCAAGGCCCCTACAAAGGAACCTGAGTTTGACTTGGAACACGTAAAGGAGACGTTTATGGAAGCTAAGAAGAGCTTCACGGAAGCCTCCATTTCAAGTAGTAAGGACCAACCAGTGTCGGGGATGGATCCTTCCATGCTTGCTATATTTCTGGAGACATGCATGAAGCTATTGCGTGACAAAAAGGTGGTTAAAGGATTACAAGAGTTGATCACGCGATGCACGGGATCGAGTGAACCGCGCGTAGTACGGAAGTTTTGAAAGAATACATTGGGCATTGGGAGAGAGATGTTATTAACAGCGTAGATTGGTGAATATGAAATGGATCAGGTAATCCTGAACTTGGGTTCGGACGTGAATGTATTACACAAACAAACATGGGAATGCATGGGCAGGCCCGCGTTGCAGTGGTCCCCGATTCAATTACGAATGGTGAACCAACACAAGATCTTGTCCATGGGAAGGTTGCAAGGGGTAACAGTGGACATCAAAGGTGCGAGCACACAAACAGACTTTGAGGTGATAGAGATTGTTGATGGCAGCAACCCTTACCCCGCGTTGCTAGGAATAGACTGGGCCACGGATATGAATGGAGTCATCAACCTGAAGAAGTGGAAGATGATATTTGAGAAGAAATATTTACGTGTAGTCATTCCACTAGATCCGGTCAAAGGAGTGTGCTACACTAAACCTGTACACAACGATGGAAGTGACGATGAGTTGGATTGTATCGACAAGATAACTGCATGAGATCAGGATTGTGTGAATCCAATAGTAGATGGGAGAATCTCATGGGAGCGCAATAGTTCCTGTACTTCAGACTTAGATGAAGAGATAGAACGCTAGCAGAATTGGTTGCATGAAGTGACAATGCTGAATTGTAACATGATGATTAGATCACTGCAGTGCGTGATGACCGAAGCAAGAGAACTGCCAACCTATGATGGGGTGCTAGGAGTGTATGAATTCTTAGACAAATTTGAAAGTGCGGTACTAGAACAACATCGGTATGGTGCGATGGAATGGGCGTTGAGGGCAACACCCGCACAATGGTGGAATACACATTGGAAGAATATTGGAAATTGGCGTGAATGTAGAAGACAGATGGACTTACAGTCTCGAAGTCCCCAGGGTCAAACACGAGCCGGGTAGCTAAGACGAAGCAGTTTGCATGCCCACCTATGTCGATGGGTACAGACGTATACCGAACAGACTGTTCCAACGCGCAACAATATTACAATAGCAAGCCCGAACAGGGGGCATAGGCAGAAGAAAAGGATCACCCTACCAAGTGTGAGGAGGGAAGCGTTCACCAAGGTAAGCGAAGTCATGAATAGGGGACAATGGATACAATGTACAAAAGGCGACCTGTGTGTCCCAGTGGTCTGATTAACATATACGGTGATATGCAAGAACATGGCCACAAAGATGAGTCCAAGGCTCCAAAATGGTATAAGAACTGAGGAACATCTGCAGAAGGTCGTGGATGTAGCAATGTTGGTGAAAAGAGCAGAGCGCGAAGTCCAGACTCAAGAACTCACAAGACTGCACAAAGAGGAGTATGAAGGGATTTAGTAAGCCATTTGGCAAGGGAATGCACAACTTCACGAACTAGAAAGAAACAGGGTACTACTAAGAACGAAGAATATGATGCTGGACGTGGAGATTAAACAGCTGGAAAAGGAACTAAAGGAATATTTTCTAAATGAAAAACCTAGAAAGTTGCAACCCGATATGCACAAACCTAAGGATGGATTGGAGGAGTATGATCGTGGGCTAGTTGGTCAAATTCCATTGTTAAGGCCGCACCTCACTCTCAAGGGAGACTAGGAGAGTGCGACGCATCCAGCAACACGTGTAGCAGTGACAATAGAGACCATGTCATGGATTGTTTTCCAAGACGCGATAGCGGTGCACCAAGGGGATGCAACCACCTGACTAGCCAAAGAGGAGACAGTCTCACCACTCCAGATAGTTGAAAGAGAGTGCGGGACTATAAAATAGTCTGTTAGGGAGATGCGCGACAACAGGGGTGCATGCAGGATTGGTATGTCACAAGGGTCATGGTCGCGTAGAAGGGGCTATGCTGCTGCATGGATAGATAAGGAAGTGATAGTTGGTGTCACTATTCATGACAAGATGTCCGAGTTAAGGTGAAAAGGAGTGGGTGGCAGGCAATTAAGACATGGAGTTAGAACTAGATTTGAAACGATCTGCCACCAATATAGCATTAATGAGCCAGAAAAGGGGGGAATGGTCGAATTTGAATTTCAACAGCTCTATAAATCACAGCTGGTCATCTATTGAACAAACCATGGCACCTTGAGAATTAAGTTATTGTGCTATCCAATAAGTATGGACCTGTCGAACTTCGATGCTTTGAAAGTAAGCCTAGTGTTTGCAACATTGCCAAAAGAGATGCAGGACCTTTGGGATAGTGTAATGTCGACATCCAAGGATGCCATGCCAAGCCCAACGAAAACGATGGGAGATGTACTGGAAATTCCTAGATATGTAGTAGGACCAGTCCGGATGTCGGCGTGAAACCCGCAGTCTGGTAAGCGATGTATGAAAGATAAGGGCAAGACGGTGGATCTCGAGACAAAAGAAATAATTCCATTTAAATGTTCATCTCTGGGCCACGTGCCCACGATGAAACTTGAACATTGGGACCTCACAGATAGAAACAACTCTCTTGCAAAAATGCAATGCAAGCTTCAGCAAACCTTGAGTATATTGAACCAGAGATCAGAATCTTGCTACTCTTGCACAAAAAGTTCACGCATTTGACATCTTAGCTAGAGCTAAAATCCTATGAGGGGTCACTTTTTGTTAACCTAGCAGAGCAGAAGGAGCATCATCATGTAAGAAAATTAGTAGGGGCAATGGAGTAGTAGCTTGAATAAGCAGTACAGGAGGCAATGATGGAGCAACAGATTGTAGTGGGTCACTCACAGGGATGGCAGATCATGAAGCCATGGTAGCATGACTTGCCACACTGAAGGAGTGACTTGAGGGTGAGTCATGATGTTTGTGTTGGGGGCCTGTTGGACAGCAGATCCCCTGCGTAACGGTTTTGGGGCTTAAAGCCCACAATTTTGGGTAATGGTATTTTAAAGGCTCCGCGAAGTGTGTGGAGCACGAATTGTAACGAGTCAAGTCAAAAGGTTGTCCACCCTAAAATATTGTAATTTAATATAGAGTGTGTCAGCCTTCCCATGGTCTGCGGACCATGGGATTGTATAAATAGAGCGAGGCTCTAAGTGTATAGGGAAGCTTTTATGAGAGTTGATCTTAAGTGATATGGGTTTTTGAATGTGATATTCACTCTGAGTCTATAAGTCTGAGTCTTGGGTTGTAGGAGTAGGAAGAGGCTCTGCAGCTGTGTGCATAGAGGCCTGGTAGAGTCTACAGCTATGTGCGTGGACCCCTGCAGCTGAGTGCGCAGGGAAAAGTTGAGGTTGTACTGGAACAAAAGGTTAATAAAAGATAAGTTGATTTTGGAATATTGTGCATCTGATCTATGTGTTTATGTTTCCATTGTATCCTTGCATCTCTTTACAGTTTATGATTGTGCGCACTGGTTATAAATGTTAAATGAGTAAATAAGAATATTGGGAGTAAAAAATTAAGTCAGTCTATAATAATAACACCGTAAGGGTAATAGATCTAGGCAACGCCTCTTCGTGCTCTGTACAGAGTGACGCGAAGATAAGACAGTTGTGTGGAGCAACGCAGGCTCATCAATACATCCCTCGGGTGCAAAAACCTAGTTCCAGCACCCTCCCATACTACCTCGGGTGAGATCTCAGTCCGCACTCCGCGGACTGTTGCTGAAAGGGCCGGTAGTTTTGGGATTTGTTTGGCTGAAACACTTCTGAACCTGGGTCAAACCCCAACAAGCAAAAAATGGTCATGCTCAAAGTGGTAGGTGATTTGGAAATAGTGGTACAATAGGTACGTAACACCATACACTATTTATCACCTCATCTCAAAAGTTACCAGAAATAGGTATGGCGGCTGATCTCTAACTTCCAAGTATTTAATATCACTGTTGTACCAAGAACACATAATGTAGGTGCCAGTGCTTTAGCAAATGCAACTTCTAGAATGTCACCGCTTAGGGATATATTTACTGTTGAAATTTTTTATAGGCCTTCTATCCAAGATAACATAACTAATTTATGCGTGTTTGACGATTATCAATAGACATTGTATTTCATGGCCAACGCTAATATCTTCAAAGATGCAGTGATTGACGAAGAGGACCACAAGCAATCTCTGCAAGTATGTGTGGTATCTTTGGAAAATCTCTGTGACTTGCAAGACCACTTTTAGGGGCCAAGGAACAGCGAAACCCACATCTCTACCATGATGCATGAACTGATTAACTTGGGAATAAAACTAGATCTGAATTTCATCAATGTTGGTATGTGTTGCATGCAACAGGAGCAACAGGCCTTTGCCCACTTGTTAAAATAGTATTTGGATGTGTTCGCGTGGACATATGATGATCTGAAAACTTACGAAATGTGATTAATCCAACATATCATTCTGATAAAAGAAGGGGTCAAGCCATATCAACAGAAGCTAAGGAAAGTACATTCGTCACTTAAACCCCTCATAAAGAAAGAGCTCACCAAGATGTTGGATGCACAGATCAAATACAAAGTTCATCATTCCACATGGGCTTCAAAACTTGTTCATGTATGTAAGAAATCCACTTGTGTGTTAATTTCCAGAACTTGAACCGTGCCTCGGATAAAGACAATTACCCATGCCGTCTATGGAGCACATTTTATAGATAGTATCTGGGACCAAATTTTTTTCTTACTTGACGGGTTTTCAGGCTATAGTCAGGTCCTGGTAGCAGAACCTGATCGACTCAAAACTACCTTCTGTACCAAGTGGTGTATATTTGCATACATACAAATGTCATTTGGGCTTATGAATGTAGGCACAACCTTTCAGCGTGCCATCGACATTACCTTCCGTGAACTCATAAGATAGAGCGGAGTGGTGTACTTCGATGATGTGACTATGTTTCAAGAAAATAGGAAGACCACATACGCCATATGAAGAAAAGTTTTGAGCGATGCCGGAAATACGAGATTTCCATGAATCCCAAAAGGAGCATATTTTCAGCGTCTGAGGGGAACCTCCTTGGGAACATTACTTCCAAAAGTGGGATCAAGGTTGGTCCAGACTGAGTCTGGGCTATTACACAGATCCCTCACCAAGCCAACAAGAAAGCAATGCAGTCCTTCCTGGGAAAGATAAACTTCCTTCGGAAGTTCATCTCAAACTATGCGTAGATAGTAAAACCAATGCAAGACATGATGAAGAAGGATGTAGTCTATAGCTAGGGCAAGAGGTAAATGTACACATTCACCTGTATCAAGCAAGCTATTACAGAAGTGCCTTCAATCTACAACCAAAATTTCAACAAAGACTTCCTGCTATACACCTTCACCTCTGACAACTCGCTTGCTACAGTACTCACTCTGAAGGATGAGATGAATGACAAATGTCCCATCTCCTTCATGAGCGAAACCATGTAGGGACCCAAACTCAACTACCCTACCATTATCAAATAATCATATGTAGTATACAAGGCGGTGAAACACTTCATACCCTACTTGTTGAAGAACCATTGCATAGTGTATGTGCCTCAGCCAACAGTCTACTCACTACTCATACAACAAGAGTTGGGTGAACAACGTGCGAACTGGATGACATGTTTACAAGAGTATGATCTTGACATCAAGCCATTTCAAACTATCAAGGGTCATGGTCTCTTCAGACTCACAACTGAGGCAGTACACGCATAGGAGGAAGAAGAAGAGCTCACCTTTGAGAGCAGGAAATCAAAATGTATGATATAGTGCAAGAAACACCCACTTCATGCAGAAAATATTGGTACAGAGATGTGTGCTAGTACCTTGAGCATGGCACCATACCTGATCACTTCTCCATCAGACAAAAGATGACACTGTTCCTCAAATCTTTATCTTTTCAGCTAGTGCACAGAGTGCTTTACAGAAAGCATAGTAATAAAATCTTTCTCAGGTGACTAGAGGCACATGAATCAGAGAAGGTTTTCCAAGATCGGCATGATGGACCAGCCGGGGGTCACTTTGCGGGAAATACCACTGCAGACAAAGTTATGAGAGCTAGTTTCTACTGGCCCACATTATTCAAGGATGCACATGTCTATGCCTGCAAGTGCTCAAGCTGTCAGCGATGTGCCAGCAGAACACAAAGGTCAGCAGCGCCACTGCACCTTGTTGCAGTGACTAAACCATTCCAACAATGGGTTCTAGATATCATTAGGGAATTTTTATTTTGAGGAAAAACCTGTGAACAGTTTTGAAACCAACGTTTCGGACTAGCTTAGTGAGTCCATCATCAGGGCAATGAGATTTTTATTTGAGAAGAGAGAGCGTGAAATTACGGAGCTTATTAATAGTTATTTGAAAAATATTTCTGATGTCTTCATTTGCAGCCGGCTTATAAATGATAAATTAATTAATAATTATTTAATTTATTTATTTAGATAAGTATTTATTTTATTTATTATATATTATTATTATTTATTTATTTAGTTTTAATTCCATTATATTATTGTTTATTTATATATATAAATATATATATATTATTATTATTATTATTATTTATTTTTATTTATTTATTATTATAATTATTATTATTATTTTCCTTTTTTTTTAATTAATTAATTAATTAATTATTTATTTGTTTTATTTGAAATATATATTATTTGTTTAAGATGCTAACTATCTGTTAATTATTTTACAGGAATGTATATAATTTTAAAGATTAATTTTGAAAATTTATGTTAACTAATTTACTATGTGATTAAATTATTATTTAAAGGATTAGATAGGGAGTTAGCTATGATAAGTCATGTTTATCAATTTTAATTAATTAAATAATTTTGTATTTTCTCCTTAATATTGATGTTTACTTATTTAATTATTTTCATTTCATTTATTAATTTATTTGTTTTTAATGAATGTGTGTAAATTTATGATTATTTGAAATTTATATTATTTGTTTAAGATCCTAACTCTATGTTAATTGTTTTACCCGAAGAAAATTTATGTTAGTTAATCTATTATGTGATTAACTTATTATTTAAAGGATTAGTAAATCTATGTTTATTAGAAATTTAAATTATTAGTTTAAGATCCTAACTGTATGTTAATTGTGTTACATGCATGTATATAATTTTAAAGACAACCAGCTCCCCTTCCTAGATGTCCTCCTTACCAAGAAAAATGGCAAACTAAGCCACCAGGTCTTCAGGAAAAAAACTCACACCGACAAATATCTTCACTCTAATTCCCACCACCATCCGAAGCAAAAAGTAGGAGGCATCAAAACCCTAGCTACCAGAGCTTCAAGAATATCTGACCCTGAATATTTAGAAGAAGAACTCAACCATCTCTACAAGGTCTTCATCAACAATGGCTTTCAGAAAAACATTATCCAAAAGATATTTAAAGAATCCACAACCAATACCCAAAAAAGGAAAACTCTGGAAAACCCTAGAATCTCCTTACCCTATATTAAAGGAACCACTGACAAAATCGCTAGAATTCTCACCAAGCATAACATTATGGTTGCCTTCACACCCCCTAACACCATCAAAAACATGCTAGATTCTGCCAAGGACCTAATAGACCCAAAATCACAAAGGAGTATGCTCAGTTCCTTGCTCATGTGGCAAAGTATATATAGGTGAAACAGGGAGATCCTTTGGCATTAGGCTAAAAGAGAATATTAATGACATTTCAAGAAATAGGTCAGAAAAATCTGGTCTAGCTGAGCAATCTTGTTCCTCCTCACATTATATTTGCATGGAACAAGCAAAATTAATTCACAAGGAAGACCATTATTTAGAAAGAAGGGTAAAAGAAGCAATTGAAATCGAAAAATCGTCCAATAATATGAATAGAGACGACGGACTAAAGTTAAGTGACACCTGGAAACCCCTATTAAATAAAATAAAAAAGCAATAAACATAGATTTACACACATTATAAATAAATAAATAAATAGAATAAAAATATATAAATAAATAAATATCAATTTAAGAAAATAATACAAAATTATTTAATTAATTAAAATTGATAAATATAACCTATCATAGCTAACTCCCTATCTAATCCTTTAAATAATAATCTAATCACATAATAAATTAGTTAACATAAAATTTCAAAACTAATCTTTAAAATTATATACATGCATGCAACACAATTAACATACAGTTAGGATCTTAAACTAATAATTTAAATTTCTAATAAACATAGATTTACTAATCCTTTAAATAATAAGTTAATCACATAATAGATTAGCTAACATAAATTTTCTTCGGGTAAAACAATTAACATAGAGTTAGGATCTTAAACAAATAATATAAATTTCAAATAATCATAAGTTTACACACATTCATTAAAAATAAATAAATTAATAAATGAAATGAAAATAATTAAATAAGTAAACATCAATATTAAGGAGAAAAAACAAAATTAATTAATTAATTAAAATTGATAAACATAACCTATCATAGCTAACTCCCTATATAATCCTTTAAATAATAATTTAATCACATAGTAAATTAGTTAACATAAATTTTCAAAATTAATCTTTAAAATTATATACATTCCTGTAAAATAATTAACAGATAGTTAGCATTTTAAACAAATAATATATATTTCAAATCAAATAAATAAATAAATAATTAATTAATTAAAAAAAAAGAAAAAAAAGAGGAAAGATAATAATAATAATTATAATAATAAATAAATAAAAATAAATAAATAAATAAATAAATAAATAATAATAATAATAATAATAATAATAATAATAAAATAAATAATAGATTTATTTTATTTGAAATTTAAATAAATAATATATATATATATATAAACAACAATATAATAAAATTAAAACTAAATAAATAAATAACAATAATATATAATAAATAAAATAAATACTTATCTAAATAAATAAATTAAATAATTATTAATTAATTTATCATTTATAAGCCGACTGCAAATGAAGACATCAGAAATATTTTTCAAATAACTGTTAATAAACTCCGTAATTTCACGCTCTCTCTTCTCAAATACAAATCTCATTGCCCTGATGATGGACTCACTAAGCTAGTCCGAAACGTTGGTTTCAAAATTGTTCACAGGTTTTTCCTCAAAATAAAAATTCTATCAACCTGTATGGACTCCCTCTTCAACATCATTGGGGAAATTTGTTAGGCCCCTATACTACTAGTGTAACCCCTAATTGTTATAAGTACAACCCACTTATTATATTGATGTACCCATGTAGTGCCCATATTGTTACTATTGTGCCCCATAGAAGCCCACTATTGTTATTATTGTGCCCTTACATTATTATTGTTATTCTTATTATGTTATGACCCCTTAGACTCCTATATATAGAAAGGAGGTCTTTTCATTTGTATCATCCAAGAATTGTTTATTTGTGTAATTTAAAGGAGGTTTCCCCCTTGAAGAGGCTGAATTATAAGGCGTAAATCTCTCTTTTCTATCTTTTTGTGAGCTGGTTTCATAACATTTGGTATCAGAGCTTTGGATTCTAGGGTTTCGCTGCTCCAAACAGTTCATCGTGGAATTTTCACTATAACGTTTTTTCTACGACGTTTCAGAATCTAAAAAAAAAACCCATTTGAGAAGACATTGCGCTGAATCTTGGGTCCAAACTTCAGAGCTTTTCGCTCTATATTTGCGGAGATATGATCTGAGGAAGTTGGTCTTTTTGCAGACTCCTGAATTACATTCCAAACAGGTGACCTGGGGAAAATCGTCATAACTTTCACTCTGAGAATCGGATTGAAATTTTGTAAGAAGGTACAGAAAGAGGACAGACTGTAGTTTTCTTTTATATACCTTTTAGAGCCAAAGGATGAAACAGTGACTTGTGGCATGTCGTACAAGTTCGCTCTACTGAACTAGTCTATAATCAGGTCACTGTGGGAGATTTCATATAGCTCTTCCTTGGAGAATCCAAATTGGATCAGACTGGTGGCATTGGAAAGAGGACACAGAGGGCTACAACAGGTTGCAATTTTAGAACTAGATGATCTGAAAATACAGAGATACATCAGAGGAAATATCGAGCTCCTACAAAGTAAAAAAAAGGTGTGTAGATTCTTTTAAATTTTTTGCTTAAGAGTGGTTTGAAAATTTATTTTGAAGGAATTCAAAGGGCTAGTAGAGCATTATTATCGGTAACTGATTCCTCGAGGAAAGAAAATGCAAACACCTAGTAAGGAACCTGAAATATCTAGCATGACTCATGAAGAAGAAGAAGAAATGCTATATGATATATCAAAATTACAAGAACAAGTGCAACAAGTGTCACTTGCACAAAAAGCAACAGAATCTAAGATGGATGGTTTAAGAAAAGATGTAGAAGCTAAGATGGATGGTTTAAAGAAAGGTGTAGAAGCTAAGATGGATTGTTTAAAGAAAGGCATAGAAGCTAAGATGGATGTCATGGAAGCTAAGGTGAATGGCATGGATGCTAAAATTGATGGCATGGATGATAAGATGGAAGAATTGAAGATAAATATGAATACGTTGCTACAAGAAATGGTCACTAATGGTGAAAGGGTACTAAAGGAAACTCATGATGAGAACAAAAGAAATGTTAATCATGATTCCATAGACTCTAATGTTGGATCGAAGACTCACAATATTCCAAAAATCGATATGAGGAAGTTTGATGGCAACGATCCTGCCACATGGATATTATAGATGGAGCAATTCTTCGATCTTAATAATGTGAAAAACACACAAAAGGTACGTATGGAAACTCTATATTTGGAACCAAATCACTTCGTATGGTATCAATGGCTTTGCTCTCGTAAACAATTTATCACTTGGGCAATTTTTACGGAAGAATTGATAGCACATTATGAGGATACAAAAAGAAACACTTTTTTTAGCCAATTGATAAGTCTCAAACAAAAGGGTTCAATAATAGAGCACATTGAGGAGTTCCAAAAATTGAACATAAGGGTAAAAGATATTCCAGAGGAGCATAGGATTGATGTATTCATAGGGTCTTTAAAGGATAATATCCAACATGATGTTCGCCTTTGGGAACCTGATTCATTGGAGAAGGCATTCAGGTTAGCAAGAAAAAGGAAAGCAAAATTATGGCAACCATGAAGCATACCACTCACAACTATAAAGACAGAAGTGTTGTTGCCTCTAGTCTTATACAACCTATAAGGTTGACACCACAAAAATTGGAAGAAAAAGAGCAAAAGGGCTTTGTTACAGTTGTGATAGCAAATACACTAAAGGTCATAAGTGTGCTGAGAAGAAATTATTCTACATAGATTGTGAAGAGGAAGAAGAAAAGGAGCGAGAAAGGTCAAAAGAAGAGGATATACTCTAGGAACAAAGCCTTGATGGAGAACAAATAAATCTGACCATATCTTGTAATGCATTGGTGGGAATTACCACTCCTCAAACCATCAAGATAGAAGGAAAAATCAAGAAGAAAAAGGTAATAGTGTTGATTGATTCAGGAAGCACCCATAATTTTATTCATTGTAAGGTAGCAAAAGAATTGAATTGCTTCCTATATCCAGCACCAGAGTGTCAAGTGATGATTGAAAATGGAGGAACAATAAATTGCTCTGGAAAGTGCCATAATATCAAGCTATCCATGGGAGAATATGTATTGACTAGCCCAATGCTTTCCATTCCAATGGGAGGTGCTGATGTTGTACTAGGAGTCCAATGGCTACAATCCTTGGGTACAATAGCTTTTAATTTTCAAGAACTTTTCATCAAATTTTCTATGCAAGGAAAGGAAGTTGAATTAAGGGGTATTGCAGGGAAACCAAGAAAGATAATCAGCTCTAATGGTATGATAAAGCTTCTAAAAAAGGAGAAAAGAGGTGTAATTGCGCAATTATGTTCACTAGATGTTTCCACATCGGAATCATCTATTTCTCCAGATCTCCAAAAAGTCCTGGACAATCATTCCAAGGTATTTGAGACTCCCAAAGGTCTCCCACCTATGCATGATCATGATCATGCTATTCATCTGATTCCAGGAAGTGTTCCTCCAAACATTAGGCCGTACAGATATCCCTATGTCCAAAAGAGTGAAATTGAATGTATGGTTGCAGAAATGCTAGAGGCTGGTATAATTCAACCAAGTCAAAGTTATTTCTCTGCTCCAGTAGTATTGGTGCACAAGAAGGATGGATCATGGTGCATGTGTCCGGATTATAGGGAGCTCAACAAGCTCACTATTAAAGATAAGTTCCCCATTCCTGTCATTGATGAATTACTGGATGAATTGCATGGATCAATTTACTTCACCAAGTTGGATCTTTGTTCAGGATATCATCAAATCAGAATGAAGACTGAAGACATTCTGAAAACAACATTTAGAACTCATGAGGGTCATTATGAATTTTTGGTCATGCCTTTTGGCCTTACCAATGCACCTTCAACATTTCAAGGTTTGCTGAATTCAATTTTCAAACCATTCCTTAGAAAATTTGTGTTAGTATTTTTTGATGATATACTAATCTACAACAAGTCTTAGAAGGATCATGTTGAACATGTTGACAGGGTGCTACAACTATTGGAGTAGAAACAATTATATGCAAAAAGATCCAAATGTTTCTTTGGAGTCCAGGAGGTGGAATTTCTGGTTCATATTGTATATCATGAAGGCGTTAAGGTAGACCCTAGCAAAATTAAAGCCATTAAGGAATGGAAAATCCCCACATCCATAAAGCATCTGCGAGGATTTCTCAGGTTGACAGGGTATTATCGCAATTTTGTTAATAATTATGGGAGAATAGCAGCACCTCTAACAACATTATTGAAGAAAGATGCATTTTCATGGACTCCGGAAGCAACAAAGGCCTTTTTACATCTTAAAGAGGCAATATGCCAAGCACCGGTCTTAGCTTCACCAGACTTCACAAAAACCTTTATTGTGAAATGTGATGCTTCAGGAAATGGATTTGGTGTTGTTCTAATGCAAGATGAAAGACCCATTGCTTTTGAAAGTCGTCCAATCAAGGGAAATTTTTAAGAAAAGCTATTTATGAGAAGGAAATGTTGGCAATACTCCATGCACTTAAGAAATGGCGATCCTACCTAATGGGAAGACACTTCAAGGTAAAAACGGATCATGATAGCCTTAAATAATTTTTAGAACAAAGATTATCCTCTGAAGAGCAACAAAAGTGGGTCACAAAGATGTTGGGTTATGACTTTGAAATCATCTACAAAAAAGGGAAGCAAAATGTGGTGGCAGATGCACTCGTAAGAAAGGATGAGGATGTGAAAGCATTGTTTTGTGCTATTTCTATTATCCAACTAGATTGGATAAACGAAGCAAGGGATGAATGGAAGAAGGACGAAGAAGTATGGCCACTTATTCAAAAGTTGCAAAAGATCCCAATTCAAACAATATTGCCAGAAATTGAAGAGGAAGGAAAAATCATATTGGAACCTGGGGCAGTCACAGAAATAAGAACTCGAAAGATATGAAATCAATCAATTTCAGAGTATCTCATCAAGTGGAAGAACTTACCTGCTGAAGATTCCACATGGGAGGACAAGAATGTTATACAGAAGCATCAAGAACTACTCAAGCGTTGAGGACAATGCTTTTTGAAGGAGAGGGGCATGTTAGGCCCCTCTACTACTAGTGTAACCCCTTATTGTTATTAGTACAACCCACTTATTATATTGATGTACCCATGTAGTGCCCATATTGTTACTATTGTGCCCCATAGAAGCCCACTATTGTTATTATTGTGCCCTTACATTATTATTGTTATGTCGGCTCTGATTATGTTATGACCCCTTAGACTCCTATATATAGAAAGGAGGTCTTTTCATTTGTATCATCCAAGAATTGTTCATTTGCGTAATGTAAAGGAGGTTGCCCCCTCGAAGAGGCTGAATTCTAAGGTCTATACCTCTCTTTTCTATCTTTTTGTGAGCTGGTTTCATAACAAAATTTTCCCACATTCATCAAAACAAAACTATTACATTTTGACAGAAATTTATTACTTCACGCGGTGGAAAGAACCAGTTCCGCTCAAGCAAGTGAATGACTAGGAAGTCATTAGCTTCCTCCAACATAACATCATCTCACGCTCTGGCATCCCAGTATCACTTGTGTTTAACAATGCAACTTACTTTTCATATTTGAAGCTTTATGATTTTTCATTGCAATATGGTGTTGTGCTCAAACACTCATCTAACTACTACTCATAGGGAAATGGTCTCACAGAATCCACGAACAAAAACCTTATCCACATAATAAAAAAGACCATTTAATTTGAGCAATATAACTAGCACTCTTTCTTGACGAATTCCTTATGGTATGATCGTGTAACACCCAAACCCTCTCTGAATACCTCGCCATACTTCTAAGTCTATGGGAAATAATCCATCCTAGCACCCAACATCTACTTGCCTGCACTTCAGTTGTCTCAAGAATCACAAGGGAAGCCTTGTCTACTAGTTCAGTGTAGGATGAATACACTTCAAAAACTACAGGAAGAAAGGATGAAAGAAAAAGAAAAGTTTACACTTCACTAGAACCGTATCAAGAGATAATTCGTAAACAAGTCTATAGGGAATGCTACCTTTGATGTTAGTTGCTTAGTCTAGAAATGGTATAAACCCCATGAAGACAAAGGCAAGCATACAAAGTTCTAGTCCCTGTGGATTGGTCTGTACATTGTACACGAGAAGCTTGGCCCACACACATACTGTCTGCAATCACTTGACAGGAGGATTGAAAAATATTCCTATCAATGAACAAGATCTCAAGCATTATTGTCAGTAAGTCGGGCCTGCGCCCCATACTATGTACATAGTCTATTTACTTCTTATTGTTTTTCTTTTTCACTTTGCTTACTATTTCTGTTTTGTTTTTGTTTGGTTTTTTAGTATCCTGCTATTTTTTGTTTTCGTAAATAAGTTCTTCCCTTTACTCAGTCCCGGCTTTTGAATGAGTATGAGGCTAAGATCTAAAGAGTCCTGTGACATTGCAGCACTTGGCCTGCCCGCGTCCGTCTTCTCTGTGCTTGGTTGTAACCTTCGGCTGATGAAGTCTTGATAGAAAATATGAGCCATCTCCAAGGGAAGCTTGGGTCCAACCATGAACCTGTGTCCACACTAGAAAACCCCATGCCTATACTCATCCTTCTGCTCCACGTGATCAAGCTCATCCAACTAGTAGAAACAAAGAAGGGGAAAATCTAAATGAGTAAACCTATGTCAGAGGTATTACATGCTTCTCTAAAGGAACAACCTCTTCTGCTCTCAATAAGTTGTGATCCCTCTTCAACCCCTAAAATAAATAAGTACCTATGCACAGTCCTCTTAAAAAAAACAAAGGCAAAAGAAGAGAAAGGCTTCCTACATAGAGAGGTGCCACATGCAACTCCACCAGTGTACTGACCATGCTTGCTAGAAGTGGAGCAATGTGTGTGCTCCTATTTGACTCTACCAGGGTACTGTCCACACTTGCTAGAAGCAAAGCAACATCAGAGATGAAAACTTATACTCTGAAAAAATTTAACTCATGAGCCAAACTACCCTTTCAGATTTCAAAACACTATGATCAAGATGAAATTTGTTGTTATGTTTGACTGAGTTGGAAAAAGGTGAACCATGTCTGTCCATGGGGTAATTGGGGAAGCTGAAGTAGCCCACACAATGATTCAATCCTCCCTAAAAGACCAAGGCCCTATGCCTTCAATGGACCAAAACAGAAATTCTAGAGTTCATCGAATGTGTCGCCAAGTGATGTAGCAGCTACGACACCCTCCAAAATGTTGGCTTGCATTCAATTTCAGAGCCTTCCTTTGGTTTTTCCTCAATGTTTGCAAGCACTTGGTATCATCCCATGAGCCCATGTTGAGTCTTTGCACCCTCCTCACTTGACCGTTCATCGGACATCTTTCTTCATGTTGGTCAAAATGTCATGCTTGCATTCATGTTCTGGCCATATGCAAGGTCCTCCTTCGTGTGTACAAGTTATTTCTACTATGTAAAAATCCATCACACTCACACATGAAATTGTATGCACTATCGCGCAAGCATCGACATGGTCGTTCAATGATCTATCACAAGTGTCGTGCTTGTTGCTCACACCGTCGACCAGTCACATTGAGTGTATGTTGTCTTGATGGTCCGAGGTGTCTTGTCATCAAGTCATGTTGAGTGCGTGTTCATGAGGTCATGCATCTACGAACTCACTCATTCACAAACTTGGTCATTTTGTTGATACTTTATCGACCAGACCAACCTATAATAGTCAGATATACGCTGAGCTGCATTGTGTAGTTTCAGCTCTCGGTGATTATGTAATGCTACCCAGAATTGCACAGAGCTTGAGGCTACCTCCCATGAAATATACACTGTGCAACCCTAGAATCGGCTCGATCGACTATCAACCAGAACATCACAAAAGTTTTCCAATGAGCCATTTCAATCTGTGCTACCCGAAAGCAAATTAACTGAGCCTCTAGCTGATCAAACAGAGAGTTTGACCCAGCAATGAGCTTGGGACTCACTCCTCTAGAAAATTGCAGAAAAGCTACCAAGCATGCACACTCCACTGAATGAAGAAAGTGCACAGACATGTTGGAAAGACACCTAGTGTCCTTCACTTTCTCTCTCAAGAAATTATGTAGTTTTTCTAGCCAGTCAGCTGGCCTACTGCTCGCTCGGAAAACTATGCAATTTTCATGAGCAGTCACCAAGCTTCCTAGCATCCTGCTCAGCTCAGAAACTGTGTAGGGATGTTCAGCAGGGCAACCTCTTAGCAATTTCATATTTTTTTTCCAGAAGCACTCCTACAGCCCGCTACCATCTCCCTTAACAATTTGCGCATTTTTTCCAAGAAAGCCACCTACACCCCACAGCTAGCTCCCCAGAGGAATTCCAGAGTTTTTACTGCCAACCCCCTCTGCTACTTACACTTCTTACCTCAAGAAATTGGATAGATCTGCCCTCCAGCTGAGCCAGATCTCGTGGATAGTCACTGTTGATTTGGGTTGTCCATCTCAGTCTCCCACTGACTTTTGCGCAATTTGCATTGGTAGTTCCCGGAGCCCACATCCCAGCTGGAAATATTCGTTTGCGCAGTTTCATAGCCTTGTCCTCTCTCCCAGTCATCTGCATCCAAAATCTAATGAAAATGCATCGTGGTAGACTAGGATATTTATGGATTTGATATCGTCTCATCATGGGTGATTGTAGATACAGGTACATGGGTAAGATATGATGCAGCGACAGATGGGATGAACAAGGAGAGCACATGCAAGGAGATTTTTCCATGAACGGATGAATGAAGAATGCATGTGAGGATATTTTTTTGTGAGTAGATGAACATGTGAAGCATGCCAAAGTACAAGCAAAGGATCAATGTGCACATGTGACATCAAGCGAGTACCAAGACCATTGAAGACTCTTCACACCTTTCCATGCGGAGGTGATGCTATGATACACCAAGAGAACATCCATCACTCAGCAGCACTACAACTCAACATGGACACTACCGGTAGCATGAACATACCAACATTGTCGTGTCGAGTTGTGTCATGAGTCATCTCGGCCACATCACTACTATGGGCCATACTATTGTAAATCAATGTAAATCAATGTGGAAGTCCAAGAGACCCACATGTAATATGAAGAGTAATGTAAAGTTGAAGAGTCAAATAAGCCAAACAGTCATGAGGGAAGTCAAACAATCCCAAGGGCTAGCTTTACCCTTGGCTATAAATACCCATCATTTGTACATGAAAAATACTTTTCACCTTGGCTACTCCCGCATAGCCTTGAGAGTCTGTAGTCTTTTCTTTGAGGAGCAAGCAGTGGCTCCAATTCCCTGCTTACAGGGTTAGTGATGTATGGTGTACCAATGTGCCTTGGAACTTTCTCTTAATTCAGAAGCCTGATAACACGCCAGCAGGTTTTCACACATGTATTTTAATTGTTCGTAAGACTAATCTTTGAACACTTGTAATGCATGTTGATTTAACCTATGTTAAAATAGTTGAATTATTTTGGTTTTTCTAATACATATATTTATGAAAATGTGTTGTATAAGTCGTTAACATTGTCCTACTTGTGTGGGTTTCTTCACTGGACATTAGGTATAACCTTTCCCATAAAAAAATTATAACAATCATCGCACTCATGCAGACTACTCCATTAAGTGTTGTATGTGCTATCCCTTCATTGTGTATTTGTGACTTCCGCATCCGTGTAGACTGCTCCGCCAAAATTTTCACATGTCTTGTTGTGTTGAGTGTCTCTGACAGAGTTTGGACTCTTCCCTTTCGACTCGAGACTCACTTCCACCCTCTCCCCTTATGATGAAAGAGCCTTGACACAACTAACACTAGCACTCACTAGGCATGCGAACCTCATTTTTCAAAGACAAAGAAAACCACTCTCATGTGCTAACAGGAAAGAGCTAAGGCAAACCTTTAAGATAATAGGGCCATCATACCAGATGAGACTCCTACACCAAACGGTGTGAGGTCTAGCTCAGACTTTAGACTGGGGAGATCCATTGAATGCTGGCGGGTCTAAAATCATCAAAACTATACTATGTGGGCATGATGACCTATGTGTAGGTTTTAACCCCGTACAGAAATTACCTGCATATGAATTCTAAAAGCACATAAAATAAACAATGCGAGAACATAACACATAAAACATATATACACAGAGATTTTCCCCTGGATCCCAAAATTGGGACTACTAGCTTGATTTTTCATTATGTTCTTTTCAATGTTACAATACATATTTATACATGTCGAAGCATCCAATACCATGGACCAAAAACTATCGCGTCCAAAACCATGGACCGAAAACCATCATGTCCAAAACCATGTGCGAAAAATCATGCACAAAACCATAGGTAGGTCTGCCCAACCTAATATAGGGTCCAAAAACAAAGTTTTCCAGGGCGCTGCCCCGAACCCCATAGAGTGAGATTACTTGCACCCCTCAAACCCCATGTGACCCCCCCCTGCTACGCAATCGGCGCAACAAAGAGGGGCGCTCCTCCCCCCTTCTAACTCCTCGGTTAACTACGTGGGCTAGTCGTGGAAAGAATATAACACAACCCAACATTCTCCCACTTGTTGTTTTCTTTCCATAGGGGACCATAAGAGAGCTTAGTCATTTATCTAGCCCTGCAATGCCCATTGTTTCTTTACACCAAGAGAACTTCTCAGAGCGCATAGATTTTGTCAATGCATCTGCAGTATTCTTCAAATTGTCCACCTTTACCAGCAACACCTTTTTGTCTTTTATCATATCCCTCACAAAGTGATACTAAACATCAATGTGCTTTGTCTTTGAATGATATGTAGGGTTATTTTCCAAGAAAATTGCACTTTGGCTGTCACAGTATATCCTTATAGCTCATTGTACTAACCCCATACTTGAACACAATCTCTGCAACCAAACTACTTCCTTGCTTGCATGAGTGGCTGCCATGTATTCTGCCTCTATAGTTGATAGTGCCACTACAGATTGTTTCTTACACATCCAATTGACTGCACCTCCAAATAGGTTAAACACATACCCACTTGTAGATATTCTCTGATCCAGATCTCCAGCCCAGTCTGCATCAACAAAGCCACGAATATCCAACACTCTGTCCAATCTTGGTCTTCCTTGGTAGCACAAACCATAGTCACTAGTGCCATGCAAATACCTGAAAACCCGCTTCACTGTTGTCTAGTGCTCCTTCGCTGGTTTTGAAATAAACCTGCTCAATACTCCCACTACATGTACAATGTGTGGTCTAGTACAGACCATTGCATACA
Organism: Pinus tabuliformis; assembly: GCA_031772625.1. NCBI lineage: Eukaryota > Viridiplantae > Streptophyta > Pinopsida > Pinales > Pinaceae > Pinus > Pinus tabuliformis. The sequence goes on along the minus strand of CM062804.1, from coordinate 1,336,067,626 downwards.
TCAAGCTACCAATTGCACTTGCATATGGAACACGGGACATGTCCTCTTACTCTTCTTATGTCTTGGGACACTGTTCAATAGTAACTTTACACCTACAAGAATAAGAACCTTCACCGGTTTACTATCTTGCATATTAAACCTCTGCAATATTGTCTCGACATACTTCCTCTGGTTTAACTGGAGCTTCCTCTTTTTCTGATCTCTTTTAATTTCCATGCCCAAAATATAGTTTGTAACACCAATATCATTCATGTCGAATTTGGAGGACAAATGGGTCTTCAAATCTTGGATAATTTCTTTGTCATTTCCAACCAGCAACATATCATCCACATACAATATCAGATAAATAACATGGTCACCAATTAATTTAAAATACACACAGGGATCTGCTTTGCTTCTGGTGAAGCCAAGTCCCCATATAAATGTATCAAAGTTCTGATAGCACATCCTTGGTGACTGTTTTAAATCATACAGAGACTTCTTTAACTTGCATACCAGTTCTTTCTTACCCTTCACCGCAAAACCTTCAAGTTGCTTCATGTAGATCTCCTCTTCTAGATCCCCACGAAGAAATGTTGTCTTCACATCCATCTGTTCTACCTAAAAATCAAAAGTAGCAACAACAGATAAAAGTAATCTAATAGAAGTTACCTTGGCAACAGGAGAAAAAATGTCACCAAAATCAATTCTTGACACCTGGGAGTAACCTTTTGCTACCAACTGAGATTTGTATTTCTCCACCTTTCCTTCTGCATTTTTCTTCTTCATGAACACCCATTTGTTGCCAATGGGTTTCCTTCTAGTCAGCAACTCCACTAGATCCAAGGCCTCATTTTTGTGCAAAGATGCAATTTCATCAACCATGGCCTCTTTCTAGAGTTTTCCATCCTCTGAATCTACTGCTTCCTTCATAGTTCTAGGATCATCGTCAGTAATAGATAAAGAAAAATTTGAATAGAAAGCAGAGTTTGTGGCTCTTCATCTTCTGATTCCTCCTCTGTTGTAGAGTCTGATTCTTCCTCCTTTAGCTCAAACTCTATCTTCTGAGGTTCCTCTGGTTGGACTTCATGTTTAATAACATCTTTCACCTGTTTGAACACCACATCTCGGCTATACACAACCTTCCTTGTTACTGGGTTCCAAAGCTTACAACCCTTTAAACCATCCTTATACCTAATAAATATGTGCTTTTCAGATTTACTATCCAACTTGGTTCTTTTCTCCTTTGGAACATATACATATGCATCACATCCAAATACCCTCAGATGTGAAAGAGAAGGTTTCTTACGAGTCCATACCTCTGGTGGAGTCTTATCTTCCAATGCTGATGAAGGTGATCTGTTGACTAGGTAACACGCAGTCTCCACTACCTCTGCCTAGAATTCTTGTCCTAACTTGGCATCACTGAGCATGATTCTTGCCCTTTCCATCAACATCTTGTTCATTATTTCTGCAACTCCATTTTGATGAGGTGTATATGGAGTAGTCTTCTGCCGTGCTATACCACACTTCTTACGGAATTCTTCAAATTCCTTACCACAAAACTCTCCACTGTTATTTGTCCTCAACATCTTTATCTTCTTCTCTGTCTGGTTTTCCACCAGAGTCTTAAATTCTTTAAACCTGTAAAAGACTTTAGATTTCTTCTTAATGAAATATATCCATGTATTCCTTGAGAAGTCATCTATAAATGATACATAGTACATAGACTTACCCAGTGATGGAACCTTCACAGGTCGAATGATCCAAAATGGATTTTGGATAGACTTCTAAGTCTAAGTGTTCCTCACAAAGGAAAATGGAAGTCTAAGGATGCTCCTGGAAATAGCCCCATTGCAGAAATCTTTTCCTTCTAAATCTATTGCAACTTGAATGGGCAAAAATGGACTTCGGAGGTAGAAGCTATCGCAGAAAGAAGTTGCCCTTTGTCCTTACGAAAAAGAGGCAAAATCTTCAAAAATGCCAAAAACACCCTTATAAACAGAAATCACATAAGAGATGGGTTGAGAGGAGGACTTAACGTGGAGGCAGAAGGAACCTCCAACTATGATCTCCGACTTATGGCATCGGAGGTAGACCTTTGCCTTAAGTTCGGACCCCAGGAAGGGCAACAATGCAATCGCCGATAGCGGTGTTGGCGGATGGGCATCGGTGATGGCATGAGTTAAGGGAAGGAACCCTGGGGCTATGCGATGATCGATTGTGATATATCGCATTGCAACATCGTGTTGCAGCGATATAAAAGGGGTCGATAACATGTGACTTGCGATCGCTGGACTCGACAGATTTTATAAGCGCGGCTTTATAATATTTCAGTTCCGATAAAAAGGAATTTGTCAGGTTTTCTGTGTATTAACGCATTTTGGTATAAAAATCGAAATACAAAGGAAAATGCCCTAAAGCGATAAAGCCGAACCTGAAAGGAATTTTAGAAGCGGCCCTATATTATTTGATTTTCGTAAGTGGGATTTTGGGCGGGCCTTAGGGGGTAAGTGGTATTGGGCTGGCTCTTCCCTATCCCATACAATGGCCAATGTGTGGCTGGTGGAGGAGGGAGAGAAACTGCCTTTTCGAGCAGGTAACCTCCGTACTCCTAAGCCACCTGAAAATGAATACCAACCGTTGGATTGGAGATCATGTAGATCAACGGTGGACATGCAACATGCGACAAAGCTAGACCCGAAAGGGTTTATGGATGTGTATATATATATATATATATATATATATATATATATATATATATTTGAGTTCCGATATAAAGCCATTGTTGGGTTTTTCTATGTATTTGGGGTTTTTTCCATTATAAACCTAAATACAAAGGAACCCATGACTAGCGACTTGCGATAGCGATATAAAGGTGGACCAGATGGAGTTTAGGGCGGATTCAATAATATTTTCAAGTCCGATAAAAGGTGTTTCGTCGAATTTTTTCAGTGTTTCTGTTTATTTCTTTGTATAAATAAATAAATGACTGTTTTGGGATTTCAAATGTGCCGATGGTCCCTTCCATTTAAAAACAGGTGGGCACCATACCTGAAGAAGTTACACCATGATTGGTTAACGCTCAGAGGGGATTTGAGCGGACAGAGGCCAGGAGCCAAAGAGCCCGAAAGGGAAAATGAACAGACAAGTTCCGATAGGCTTAAAAGCCACTCAATGTCAGAAACAGAGAAGGAGTTGCTGAGGTAGTTGTTGAGGCAGTCGCTGAGATAGAGAAAAAGCAGAAGGCAGAGCTACGAGAAAAAGCCAGAGCTAGAAAGCTTGAGAGCTTCAGAGCCAGGGATAAGATGGCGTTCTAAGCCCATTGTGTTTTACGTAAACCAGTGGAGTTGAGTGTGGAGCTTGTAAAAGAATTGATTCCATAATCCCAGAGAGCCTAGTCGGCTTGACTAGAGCTCAAGGAGACGTAGCCCAAGAGTTTTGGGTGAACTCCAAATTAATATTGTTGTCCATGCGTTTCTTATTTCCTGCACTGTTGCACTGTTACATGTACTTACATATCAGCACAAACAACAGATTTTGAAGCATATAATCAGTTAAAATAAACATAAGCGTACACCTTATTTCCAAGCACATTATTAGTTCCTCATTGGTTAATCATAGTTGTCTTGGGAATAATTAAGCTTTGGAAGTGGGAGAGGTTCTTGTAATCCTCACAAGAAGCCTTTAGTGCCCCATTTTCAGATCAGGTGGTATCACAGCTTAAGTTTCATTAACCCCACCTTCAAGAAGGTCATATCAAAGTAGGTTATACCAGAGCAAGTGGTATCAACTCAAAATGCTTGATTGATAGAGCAAATATAGCTTGTCTAAAAGGTGTTTGGTAGTCAAGGATTGACTGTTTGATTGATTGTATGCTTGTGTGTAGACTGACTATTGTTTGAGTTTGCAGAGGTGAAGGGAAAGCTATTGATAGCTCAGTCTAGGAAGGACAAGAAGGAAGAAGGGCTGAAGGCATTCTTCTATCCCAAAGGATCTCAAAGAAATCCTTGAAGCACAAGAGGTTTGTTTCAAAAGGTTGCTTAAATAAGCTCTTTATTAATCTTGTTTGAAGTTCTTTTTTTAATTGGCATAATGGCAACTTCTACAAGTGTATCCTCAAATTCCTCCTTCATCACAAGACTCTTTCATGGAGACATGAAGCAGGACTTGTCCATCATGATGGACAAGGTGAGAGAAATGCATGAGGATGGAAGGAAGAGCAACATATTTAGAGAGCAGTTGAATTCCATGAAGGAAGAGAAGTAGTTGCTTTCTGAAAAATTGCAGGAAATGGAGAGGCAACTTCATATTGAAAATATGAACCTGAAAAGGATGCATGAGTTGGAGTCACAGCTATTCATTGCCAAAGAAGCCTTGGTCAAGTATCAGCTTAAAGAAGAGGTAAACCATTCCAGTTTGTCTTCAAATTCTTCTAAGAATGCTTATATTGGTTCTTTTGAAAAACATACTAGAGGCATATATTCCAAGCTAATGTCCAAGATGGGCTATGAAGGAAAAGGCTTGGGTAAACATGCACAAGGGATTGTTGAGACAATAATAGTTGAGAAAAGGCATAAGTATTTGGGTCTTGGCTATGGACAACCTTATGGAGAAAGTTCCAAAGCTGCCATGAAGGCCATTGAAATAGCTCCAAGAAGGAGTTGCATTACAAGTCTTCTACCTCAAGAGTGTGAAGATTTTATTCAGGAGGAATTCCATAGCTTGAAACATCATTTGCAGGATGCAGGTGTTCAGAAGCACACACTTGAACTAGAGAGTTGTGGAAACTCTAAAAGCCTTGAAGAGATTGATGGTGTTCCAAAGGGAGCTACTTCTTCCTTCAATTCACCTCCTCATGAAGGCAATAGAGGTGAAAGAGAAAGGTATAAATCTAGTTCTAAACATATTCCTTTTGATTATGTAAAGCATGGTAAATTTCAATATAAGCATTGGAAAAGAATTGCATGTTCCTTTTGTGGTTTGGATAACCATCATGTTTCTAGATGTTGGAAGAGAATGGCCACATACATGAAACTTTTGAAGGAAAGGAAGCAAGAAGACAAAGGTCCATTGGACAAGGCAAATCATGTTGTCAAGAGGATACACATGTGTTGCACTTACTGCCATAAGCAAGGACATGTTGCTGCAAGGTGTTCGACTCTAAATCCAACAATGCTTCCATAAAAGTTCAAGAAGGTGGAAAGAGAGAATGGAAGGAATGGAAAGGAATATTCCATGAATGATGTGTCTTAGGATGATTCACATGTTGATGCTGATGTGCAGACAAAGGAAGGACCTTTGAAATGGATTGGTAAGAAATGGTTAGAGTTCTTATCCATTTAAGATTGCATGTCTATTGATGCATCTATTTGCATTTCTCTGTTGATGAGATGCAAGTTGCAGGTTTTTCCAAGAATGTGAATGGAAAAATTTGATTAGGAGACTCACTTTATTACTACAACATTATATTTCGTTTCAGCTTCGAAAGTATAGTGTGCTTAAGTGAAAGTTGAAGGATGAAATGCATGCATGAGAATGATGTGCATGAACACAGGGATGTTGATGTTTTCCTTGTATTTTAACATGCATGTGCAATTAACTTGAAGGGATAATTGCTTTAAACATGCATGTAATGTTGACTTGAGGGAAGTTGATTTGGGCTCCAGGATGGAGATAATGATGAAATGTTTCATCTTTTGGGAAGAGTCCTTGAGATTTTTTTCTACATGATTGACTTGAAGGGTCATTTGTTTTAAAGGCATGTTTTGTGGGCTTGTTATCTAGTCCATCATTTGTATGTAGATATAAGACATGGAGGTATTCACAAGATGTGAAATATGTTTCTTTGTGAAGCAGGAGTTTAGTCCATCCAGTTGTTGTCTGTATTTCTGTTGTTGTTAAAAATTGTTGTTGACAGCATGTCAAATAGGTATAAATGAAAGCTTTTGTGAAGCAGATGTAACTTCACATTGGTTTGGGCCACCTTGGATCAATGATTGAGGTAGAAAAGTTCAAACTACCTTCTGTGACCATCTCAGCAGGAGTTCTGCAAGAAGGCAAGGAGGAAGGCAGTTCTTCCCAGGAGGACCAGCACATCCGGGAAGGAAAGTGGTCAAAGGCTTTGGTTTAGAGGCACTATGCAAGGCAAGTGTGTGGAGGCTGAAAGAAGAGGGTGCTGTTACTCTCATTTACTATTCAGATAAGTATATCAGTCTTTTGGGGACCAGAAGTTCTTTAGTGGGAAGGCATGATCCAAAATGGATTTTGGATAGACTTCTAAGTATAAGTGTTCCTCAAAGAGGAAAATGGAATTCCAAGGATGTTCTTCGAAATAGCCCCATTGTAGAGATCTTTTCCTGTTGAATCTACTACAACTTGAATGGGCTAAAATGGACTTCGGAGGCAGAAGCTATCGCAGAAAGAAGTTTCCCTTTGTTCTTTGGAAAAAGAGGAAAAATCTTCAAAAATGGCAAGAAAGGCCTTATAAAGGGAAATTGCATCAGAGATGGGTCGAGAGGAGGACTTAACGCGGAGGTGGAAGGAACCTCCGAATTTGACCTCTGACTTATCGCATCGGAGGTAGACCTTTGCCCAAAGTCGGGACCCTAGGAAGGGCAATGATGCGATTATCGATATCAGCATCGACGGATCGGTGTCGGGATGGCATGAGTTAAGGGAAGGACCCCTGGGGCTATGCGATGAGCGATTGAGATATATTGCATCACAATATCACGTCTCAGTGATATAAAAGGGGCCAATAACATGCGACTTGTGATTGCCAGACTCGATGGATTTTATAAGCACGACTTTATAATATTTGAGTTCCGATAAAAATGAGTTTGTAGGATTTTCCGTGTATTAACACATTTCGGCATAAAAACCAAAATACAAAGGAAACTTCCCCGAAGCGATAAAGCCGGACCTGAAAGGAATTTTAGAAGCGGCCCTATATTATTTGAGTTCCGTAAGCAGGATTTCGGGCAGGCCTTAGGCGGTAAGTGGTATTGGGCTGGCTCTACCTGATCCCATACAATGGCTGACGTGTGGTTGGCAAAGGAGAAAGAGAAACTGCCTTTTCAGGCAGGTAACCTTCGTACTCCTAAGCCAGCTGAAAATGAATACCAACCATTGGATTGGATATCACGCAGATCAACGGTGGACATGTGACATGTGACAAAGCCAGACCTGAAAGGGTTTATGGATACGATATATATATATATATATATATATATATATATTTGAGTTCCAATATAAATCCATTGTCGGGTTTTTCTATGTATTTGGGGTTTTTTCCATTATAAACCCAAATACAAAGGAACCCGCGACTAGCGACTTACGATAGCGATATAAAAGCAGACCCGATGGAGTTTAGGGTGGATTCAATAATATTTTCAAGTCCGATAAAAGGCGTTTTGGCAAATTTTTTTAGTGTTTCTATGTATTTCTCTGTGTAAACAGAGAAACGACTATTTTGGGATTTCAAACGCGCTAATGGTCCCTTCCATTTAAAAACAGGTGGCCACCATACGTGAAGACACTACACCATGATTGGTTAGCGCTCAGAGGGGATTTGAGCAGATAGAGTCCTGGACCAAGAGAGCTTGAAAGGGAAAACGAACAGGCAAGCGCCGATAGGCTTAAAAGCCACTGAATGTCAGAAACAAAGAAGGAGTTGTTGAGACAAAGAAAAAGCAGAAGGCAGAGCTAGAGCCAGAAAGCCTAAGAGATTCAAAGCCAGGGATAAGATGGCGTTCTAAGCCCATTGTGTTGTAAGTAAACCAGTGGAGTTGAGTGTGAAGCTTGTAAAACTACAACTAAAGGAGACATAGCCCAAGAGTTTTGGGTGAACTCAAAATTAATATTGTTGTCCATGTGTTTGTTATTTGCTGCAATGTTGCACTGTTACATGTATTTACATAACAGCACAAACAACAGATTTTAAACCATATAATCAGTTAAAATAAACATAAGCATACACCTTATTGTCAAGCACATTATTAGTTTCACATTGGTTAATCATAGTTGTCTTGGGAATAATTAAGTTTCGGAAGTGGGAGAGGTTCTTGTAATCTCACAGGAAGCCTTTAGTGCCCCATTTTTAGATCATCCAAACACATCATTGTGTACAAGATCTAATATCTGATTCGCCCTCTTACCACCAGAGGGGAAACTCAACCGATTCTACTTCCCATATACACAATTTTAATAGAAATCAAAATCTAGAGAGCTATTACTCATACCTTCTACCATACCTTTACCACGAAGTATTCGAAGGCCCTTCTCTCCAATATGTCCAAGCCTTTGATGCCACAGCATGGTCTTCTCTCCAGAGACCACTAGATTTTCTGCTCCACTTTTAGGAACCATGGAACTGTTGCACCCATCAACAACAGTGCTACCTTACAGCTTGTACTAAGTTCCAATCCAAACTCCCCACATCAATACCAATTCTCCACAAACCATCTTGCAGGTATCCTTCTTGAACACTGTTTTTATAGCTGTATCATCTAGCTTGCTTCTAGAAATCAGATTTCTGGCTAATGTAGGAATATGTAGAACACCCAGAATTTTTCTAACCCTTCCACCTTTCAACTTCAACTTTACTTTTCCACAACCAACGATTCTATCCTTCCTGTCATCCCCCAAGAAGACATCACCACCATCATATTTCTCATACTCACAGAACAACTCTCTATGGGGATTGAAGTGAAAGGATGCACCTGAGTCAATCAAACATGCCTCATGATCTACCTGTGTACTTGAAGAAGCCAAGTACACATCCCCACCTGCATCTCAGGTGGTTTTTACCTCTACAGAAGGAGCATCATCAGATCCCTTTTCTTTATTAGGAGCTTTAGATTTACAGTCCCTTTGTTAGTGCCCTTCATTTCCACGTTTCCAACACACCACCTTTACAGGTTTTCCTGGAGATTTAGATCTCCCTCTAGATTTAGATCTCCCACTCGATGACTTATTTTAGTCTCTATTCTAGGACCATCCTCGTATAGACAAGGCATCACCATTCTGGCTCACCATATTTTTTCATCTCATCTCCTCCGTTAGCAACGATGAGACTATTTCATCAAACTGCAAGGGGGTTGTATTTCCACCTATCACAATAACCAGACTATCCCACAAATTTGGTAGAGAACACAACAAATTGATGCACTTATCTTCATCTGAAATTCTAATATCAACAGATAATAACTGACTTACCACAGTATTAAATGCATTCAGATGCTCTGTCACTGAGTCTCCATCTTTCATCCTCAGGTTCTGTAGCTTTCACCGCAGGAATAGTTTATTCACCAGAGACTTAGATTGGTACAAAGTCCCTAACTTGTCCCACAAAGACTTCACTGTAGCTACCCTTGATACATTCAGAAATACTGAATCTGAGACACATTATCGTATTGTGCTCTTTGTCTTTCGTTCCAACTTCTTCCATTCTTCATTAGACACTCCCATTGGTTTAGTACCCGGATCTACCGTGATCCATTGATCTTTATCCACTAACAGATCCTCCATCTTGAGTTTCCACAACTCAAAACTCTGACCATTAAATTTCTTGATCTCGATCTTTCCACTGCTCTTCATCTTCTTTCACCACCAAAATTGATCTCGCAAATCTCCCACTGAACAGGGTCTACCACAGGCCCAAGTGAAACCCCTCAACAACAAAGGTGTCCCCTTGAAGCCAAAACAACTCTGATACCAAATGTAGGTTTTAACCTCGTACAGAAATTACCTGCATACGAATTCTGAAAACACATAAAATAAACAATGCGAGAGCATAACACATAAAACACATATACATAGAGATTTTCCCTTGGATCCCAAAACTGGGACTACCAACTTGATTTTTCATTATGTTCATTTCAATGTTACAATACATATTTATACATGCCGAAGCATCCAATACCATGGACCGAAAACCATCGTGTCCAAAACCATGTGTGAAAAATCATGGACAAAACCATAGGTAGGTCTGCCAAACCCCATAGAGTGGGGTTACCTGCACCCCTCAAACCCCATGTGACCACCCCCACAACACAATCAGTGCAACGAAGGTGGGGCTCCGACCCCCTTCTAAACCCCCAGTTAACTACTTGGGCTAGTCATGGAAAGAATATAACACAACCAAACACTATGTGGGTATTCAAATATTGGCCTCCTTATTCTTAGCACAATGGTTGAAATAATGATAGCTTTAATTTGGCATGAAAAATGGAACTTGCATGACTCATCCTTCATGTATGCATTTGCACCTAGTTACATGATGACTTATATTATGATTATGAGAACGACCTAATCAGATTCGGATTGATAATGCATGGTTGATGACAACTTGTTGGTGTGATGAAGTCATGATTTGATATGAGCTCCACCTATCTCCTAGTTGAAAGTATTAATACTATGATAATGATGACTTTGATAATTGTCGTAATCTGGCTTATAAACTCCTATGAGTTGACCTTGTTGATTATGTTATGCTCCTATACCAATAGGTGTCATATTTCATGATTGACTGGATGGGCTATGAATATGTTCATACCTTTACTTGTTGCGAAGGTTTTCCATATTGTCAAAAAATCAAAAAATTTAAAAAATGTAAAGAGGGTATGCCCTAAAAGAAAAATCAAAGGGTGAAAAGAATAAAATGGTCAAAAAAGTGAAAGAAAATGAACCCCGCCAAAAGAAAGTCCAAGGAAAGTGTGCAAATCCAAATGCCACTACTTTTTACTCTTATGTAAATAAACAAATTATGTGCAACTTGTATACTTATGCCACAATTGCTGAATAGTCAAACAGCTTAAGCTTCACTAGTTCATATTTTCAATTCTATGTTTTAGAGATAGAGAATAAAATCTGACCAAACTGTTTAATCTTGGTAGATAAGTAGATAGGTAGAGTAAATAAAAGGAGCTCAATAGGTTAATCTAAGCCCTCAGATGTAATAAGGTTACACTTAGATAGAATTCTACATGTAAAAGAAAAGAAAGTGTGATAAGGGTTTGATAGTCTAAGTGCACCCTAATAAAGAAGAAAAAATGTTAGGTTAAAGTAGGTAGAGTAGGTAGATGATGTTGCAGAATTACATGTGATGGATAATGACTCTAAATGTGTTAATTTTCACTTTCATCACAAGTACAAGGCAAACATTATACTGGAAGCATTTCAAGCAAGACAAGGTCAAATAATTAACTCCCCTTTTAATTCTTCCCTAAAAATTTCACTAATTCCCCCTAAGTACTAAGGCATTTGAAAATTAAAGGGGATTAGAGCATTTCTCTGACTTTTGGAGGGACCGGATCCTCGACCCAATAATTTAAAAGCCTAAGCACTTAAAACCATCATTCATTCACTCTCATAATGGGATTTTACTTAGGAAAAATACACAATATCACACAAAAACCCTTCTTTCCACTTAAGCCTAAGTTAAATTCACAATCTTAATGATTTTACTTAGTGCTTCTTATATTTCATGTCATATTAACTATTAACCTATGTATTATATAAATCCCGCATCATTTCACCCTTTCCCGTATTATTTAACTATATTAAATCCCCAAATTTTTATATATTCCACCCCTTTGGTTAATTATAACCATAAATATGTTCAGATAGGATTAATGAATTAATATGTAATTCATTAGCAGCCTAATCACCCGCCTGCATTAATTTGGATTAATTAAACCCTCACAGTTAATTAAGAAACCTCCCCAACCAATCATATCACTCCTGATACAATTAAATAATTTTTAATTGGGTCGGGCCCACTTATGTTAAACCCCGCCACATCATGCCTCCTGTTAGCCATCCGATCGCACCTCCATCATCTAACGACCATTAACGATATCGTGAACCACTTTGTGACTACGCGTTAGCATGCGATCACAAAGTGGTTTCCGCACAGTACCCCGCCATGCATCACAAAATATGTGGAATCGCTAGCTCCCAGCCAAATACCGCCCATCTCCAAAAGAGGTGCGATACCATACCACTTACTGCCCTTCGCATATGACAAAACATCCTTTCCTGCTTGCATCATCTGCTCGAATAATAAAAACTCCCGCCACTTTTGACATTGTGAATAAAACCCAGAAAGTGTCATTTTCATTATTCTATACAGCAACCGTCCTCCCATGCAAAGAACATCCCAGTCAACCGCCACCTTGCTAACAAAATTGCAGCCGAAGCAGCCCGGAACCAGTTAGCCACTGTCAGCACATGTCATTATATGGTTCATTCCCAAAATATAGGTATTTATCCAATTTCCGTAGAAACCCTATAAGTTTTGGTTTTACATTATAAAATCCACAGAGAAAGGTAAAATTCATTGCAAATTCAGTCTCTGTTTGGCCATATAAGTTCCCAAACCTGTTAATTTGCCCATTTTTCACCAAAAACCCAAATTCCTTTCTGAATCCACAAGAACCAGAAATGGAAACCCTTGTGGCCTTGTCTGTTGCACCCATGAATGCCCCTCATAAAGATTTGGACTATCTGTCTCTTGTGAATAAAGATTTTCAGATAAAAGACTTATCCACTGATAAAAACCACCTTAAAGTCTTTTGCCAAGCTAGAGACCACTTCTTGAATGGCTCAGACATCCTGGGACTATGGGAATCCAACCTTCCCAGGTATTTTCTCCCCTCAGTCCATGTTTTCCCTGATCTAATTCATCAATGCCAGGCAAACTATGATCCTAACCTCAGAACTGTTATGTCCCCAAGTCAAACAGTCCTCTTCCCCATAACAGTTGCATCCATTAATGAAATGTTGCAATTTTCCCTTGGTCAAGCTCTCAACCCCCTTTCTATGCGATATTTACTTGAGAAATCTACTCAATTGTCTCAGTCAGAACTAAACCGTATCTGTCAGATTTTCATGTTGCCTAAACATCAGCCTAAAGACCCACCTCCTTATCTGCACACTTTCTTCATAGATATGGGAGAACTTATTGTTGATATGATATCTTTAATTATGGGATTTAACACTAGTGAGTTTGTTGATGAGGTAACCCTAGTGTTATTGTCAATTTTTACTCCTGGACAACCCCCTGCTGTCAAGTATGATTATGCCTCCTATATTGCCAATAAAATTCATGACCAATTCCTGAGATTGGACAATGAAGAAGTCTTCAAATACACCACTTTCATCTATCATCTTATGTTGTATTATTAGTCAGAGAACTTCCCTTTCCCTGTCAAGAAACTTGACACTAAAGGAAATCCAAGGTCTGTCATCTTTTGGAGTCCCATCTTCCATGCATCCTATGAGTCCCCTTATTCATACAATGAGCTCATTGATCAATTTTTTCATCCGGCAACCACCTTATTGACAGGGGTTTCCCCTCCTAGGATTAGTGGTGACATCAAGAGAATCCTACAGCTCTCCAAGCAATACAGAATAGGGGATTGGTACCTATATAAGAACCATGTAGAAATTAGGATATATGGATGTGAGCTCTGCCCTTTCAAGTTAACAAAATACATTCCAATGAGACTGTTTGCATTGGAATATTTCAGACAAATGATACATATAGACATGGTTCGTTTTTGCAAAGCCAAAAAGAAAGCCCAACTCAGAATAAAAAATCAGTTAGGCCCTTTTGTCTGTAATGATAGGGAAGCATGGAGAGAAGCAGAGAAAATTCTAGAAGATCATCTTAAGTTGCACAAAAGTTTTGGTTGGAGGCCCTATGACCCTAATAGCTTCATTTGTGATAGGAGAATGAAAAACAAGTTGTCACCATATATTCACCATAGGATTCCAGAGATTGAAAAATTTGCAAATATGGATGAATGGAGGGAAGGGACCCTAGTAGAACATGATAGTGACCAAGTCAATATTGAGAATGTTATGAGAAATATTGAGAAAACGCTTGACCTGGATTCTTTTGGGAAGGTACCATTTGAGTTATCTCAAAGATCAGGAATTGGTGCCTCCATTGCCGGAACCTCTCAGCAACCTTCATAGGAAACAAGCACACTAGCTATAGGAACATCAAAGGGCAAAGAAGTAGAGACTAGCATTCAAACCATAGAATAGTCTACAATGTCCAAGAAGCCTGAAACTTCTAAAGAACAGGTCCAAGTACATACTCCGCCCACTCAGGGCAACGTGGGAGAACCTCCAGTTTTGCAAACTCCTCTAAATGAGGAAAGAAACAAAAAGAGAGATAGGGAAACAACTACCCCTGCCAGTGAACCTTAAAGACAGCCTAGAACAAAAAGACAAAGACTAAATCCCCTTTCAGAGGAGGAATTTGCTGAAGAAACTATAGATAGTCATAAGGAAGAAAGAGTAGAGAGCCAGCAAACTTTTCCAATAGGAGGAACATCCACTAGCTCACAGAGACAGGAGCTAGAAAGACAATAAAGTGCAGAGGTGTCTTCTTTCAGGCCACCAGGGATAGATGCCTCAGATATCAAGAAAACATTTGCAGAAATAAAGGCCAAGAATGATCCATTGAGACTTCAAGTTTATAATCAATATTTGAAAATGGCCCCCACAAATAAATAGAGATTGATGTCAGCCTATGACATCAAAGAAGGCAAACTGATAATGAGCTATTTCAAGCCAAAGGTGCAACAACCCAAATCAGCAGCAGATTATCTCAGAACAAATTTTGAGGTCATGGAAAAGGATGCTCATCCTTTGGATTAGATTGAATTGCATAAACAAACTAGAGAAATGATTTATTTAACCTTGACTGGTAAGGCAATGATGGCCCAAAAGTTACAAAATTCCTTGGATAACACAACTGCCCAATTACATTTGGAGAAAGCTTCCTCCCAGGCCAAAGATAATAGAATAAAGTCTTTAGAATAAATAATTATTGGATTGGGCCATGATCCCAAAGATGTTCAGGCTACAAAATCCTTAATCAAAAAGAAAGATGAAGATATTGCTGCCTTAAGGAAATAGCTAAAGCTGCCTCCTTCAAGGCATCCACAGACTACTGAGATCATAAAGCAAAAATCTGAAGAAGAGCTGATGGATTTGCTCTTAAAATTTAATGAAGGATTGAATGAGATTGAGCAAGAACTTGAAAAAGCATTAAAGGACAAGCAGGGAGAGTCGACCTCTTAGCCTTCCAATGTGATACCAGTAGTCTCAATAACAGTCCCTTCAACCCTTGGAGCAGCTCTAGCACCAAATATTCCAGTAGCCATAGCAGAGATGGTCATAGGTACAACAACAATAGGAACAACAGGAGCAACATAGGGAAGCACTGCCAATTTGAGCACAGAGGAACTAATAAAATCAATGGAAGAAATGAAACTACAAGTTTTAGATCTGATCAAGGTAAAAAAGAAATATGCCAACTTAGAGCAGAGGTATGATCTCTCAAAGATTAATGTGGCAGAAAAGACAAGATAGATCAAAGTATTAGAAAATAAAGTGAAATCATTAGAAAACGACCTTACATTTGAGAAGCCTCTGACAGAAATGAAGAATATTCTTTGGGCCAACATCACTCAATCAATAAATGATGCTTGGCCATCAATTCAAATAATTTTTGAGCAAATTGATTTAGTAGAGCTAGCTCAAGAAGAAGTTCAAAAGACAAGAGCATAGTTAGGAAATATGCCTGAGGAAGCCAGTAGGATCATACAATTTTTGAATACCAGGAATAAATACCAGCTTGAAGAGCTAGGCATTCAAGATAGAACAGGGACAATTCTGGAAGTCAAAAGGGTTTTTACTAAAAGAACTCTGATGCAAAACTTAGAAACAAGGTGCCATGACATGCAGGAGGAAATTAATGCCTTCATGAAGAGATTTGATATTTTGCAGGGTAAAGGGCTACTAAGTCCTTTAGTTATTCATGATAAAATAATGAGGCATATAGACTATGTGGAGAAATTGGATCAATATGCAGGCAACCAAGCAGGTCCATCAACAAGTGCATCAGCATCAAAAGCATTGCCTACAGGCAAAGTTCTCTATGATAGTCTAGAGAAATTTTTCTATGTCGAGCATGAGATAAAGCACTTATTTCTAATTCAGCCTACCTTTTTTAGGTACACAGAAACTGATGAGACCTTGAGAAAACTTTAGAAAACCAGAATTCCAGAAGCATAATGGTGGGAAGAAATGTTAGAAATTTTGTAAAATTATCCTTGGGTGAATTTTGGTTATTTACTGTAGTAAGTGATGGTAAAGAGGATAAATAGAGATCAAACAGGTCGAAGAGTATCATAACAGGTAAAGAGTATCAGTGAAAACAGGGCAACCAACACAGAATTACCAAAGAAGATAGCAGCAAGCTAAATCATAGGGCCTGCCTCTAGCACACTCATGAGAATAGGAACAGCACAACATCAGTTTACCTTTTCTCCTATCTACGAGGCCATTTGTGTCTATTTTCTTGTAACTTATTCATAGTCACCCTAGAATATATCTCACTCTGTTATGAGATATTTTTTGTAAAGTTTTTTGTATAAATACTCCCTCAATTGGAGTATTGAGTGTGGATTCCTAGACATTGTTGTAATACTGATTATTTTGGAATAAAGTGTTGTTGGACAAAATTTTGTATGGCTTACTGGATAAAGAATTAATGCAAAGGAATTTTCATAGAATTCTTGAGTCAGACAACAGATCAATAAGTCATCTATACCTTATGTTTTAAAGTTTTCCTTGTTTATTATATCATCCGTGTTTCATATCTGAATGATAAACGAAAAATATTAATTCGGAAAGTGCTTGAGTGCAATATGTTTTCAGTCGTTATTGTTCTTAATGTTTTCCTCTAAACTAGCATAAACAGTGAATTCTTAATTGCTCAAGTTTTCTAGTTTTATTCACTTTGCTTATTTGTTAAGGAATTCTTAACTGCTCTTTATTAATAATCATTCAAGTTCCCTTTTCAAATGTGTTGAAGGATTCTTAATTGCCCTTCACACATTTTGAGTCCATTCCATCTATTTTAAGTCTTTTTTTGTTCCGTGTTTGACTATATTGCCCTGTGAACCCATCCCTTGTTAATAAACCAAATCCAGTTAAGCCATATTCTTTGACTCCATTAGCCCAATGGCCTAAACTACTTAGTTCTACCCCTCTGCTATTGAATCTCACCACCCAAACTCAACCAAAACACCTAAACTTCATAACTAGCCTAATATCTTTCAAAAAAAAACTAAAACATAAAGAGAGAGCTCTCTCTGGATACAGATTGGCTAGATTCTATATATAAAAGTTTGTTTGTGGTTACCTTGGACCCCTTTCCTCTTCCCAACAACTTCAAGGAAAAATTGAGAGATAACAGATTGATGGTATAACATTGAGTTATGTAAGGATAATTATGGTGGCCTAGCAAGGCATGGTACTTGTAAAGAGCTTTGCATGAAGCAAGATACCCGATATAGATATGTCTATATTTGAGAGTTATCTGATGAAGTCAAGATGATGAATTCCAAGGTATGGCTTTGATATTGATTATGGTTTTGGTTTTATATCCTGCTGATCTACTTGTGACAGGTGATGTACCTATGATGATCTAAATCAGAGGGATATGTCTTATGAAGCATGAAATAATGTATCATGGCATGATGAATCAATTTTTGGAATTTGGGAAATAAATTCCATATTACAAAGATATTGGAAAGTGTTTTTGAATAATGAAAATTGCAAATCCTTGGATACTCGGATTTGAAGTTCAAGATGTTGTTGAAATTGACATGGCATGTGACAGTTGAAGAATTGATGTTCCATTTTTTTAACATCCATATGTATATGTATGATGTGCATAGAACCTTAATGAATTCATGAGTGAGTTGCTTCACTCACAAAGAGTCGCCTCCGAGCATGCTTTGAAATATCTATATGAGGTGTTGTATTTTTAGAATGTGATATTTCTCTTATGATATGTATATACATAGATGTATTGCTGATATTTGAGGTTATTGTTGATAACAAAATTTGGATGTTGATTTAGTATATGATCTTCCATGATATCTTGGATGAGAGGTCCATAGCATGACCAAGGTTGATCATGATGTTGCTAGCATGGCTAGTTGTGAGGCAGGATATGAAAGCTCCTTAGAGAGTTGTTTGAGCATGATCTGGTTATGGCATGGATGCCATGGATACATAGTGATGATCTGATTGGAAATAAGTCCCATATTTATAGTTGGGACCAAGATACTCTCATATATTGAGATAGTGGAGAAATTTAAAACAAGGTCAAGCTTGTGGTTGGCACTTCAGTGAGAGGGAGGATGATTATGGTATCTTTTATTGATTCATATGATTATACATGATCTGACATGATATTTGATTTGGTGTTCTATATTAACAAGAAAAAGATACTATTGAGACAAGTTGATGATGAGAGAAGCACTAATCGAGGACACTTATCAAGCTCTTTCTACCCTGCTTGAGCTCCTAGGGTGAGGAATTGAGATAGAGGACTCCTGGGGTTGAGGGAACTCTCGACAATAGGGTGTTATCCTATCTATTACCCACAGTAAAAGAATGTTGCTACCCTATATTTATAGCATCAGCGAATGCTACTCCCCTCTTGGTCTTTGCAGAGTATACCCCAATTGGCATCATACCCTCAAGCAAGCTAGCTTGATGGGAACAATGATCCTTGTTTTGGCCAATGAGTTGAGAGTGTACTCTGGGTGTACAACCAAAGTTGATTATGATGCAGGTGTTCTCCCACATGACTATTCTAGGTCATCGATGGGAAGATCAGTAGGAAATAGAATGGGTTGAGATAACCTAATATGATTCCGAGTTGAGGGTAAGCTCCCCGATGAAATTCCAGGGTCGAGGGTGTAATCCCATGTGTGATGAGTTATCCTGTTGCTCGGTATGGGTGGAATTGATTGCTCCATGATGTGGTTCCAGGTTGAGACATTATCCTTGATGATATGCTCTCGGATGATGATTGTTGATGATATTCTGCATAGGATCCCGCTAGTAGAGATTCTAGATAACAACCTAATGGATAGAGGGTGGTAGCTTGAGCTCCCCTCGAGTAACAAATTCTTGTTCTTCTAGATCAAAGAATGTTCAGCATACGAGCAAGAAAAATAAAGAGGTAAGAAGGAATACGCAAAGGATAGATCGAGATATACAATCATGATTTATGATGATGAGACACTTGAGATGGACATCGCATGATGACTACATGACACAGAGGATCTGTGATGATTCGTGATGACACTCGAACATTCCACAATGGCATATTGTTCGATGGACATATATTGGCCGGTGAAATTCTCCCGTGTTGAGAGGGAGTGTTAATTTTTTCAAATCTGGTAAAATTCACCTTATATAGCTCAAATGGCCAAGATAATTATTTCAATAGATTCCTCTTTTTGATAGTACACAAATCAACCTAAAGATAACCAAATTTGGTTAAGTGTAAGTCGACTTGTGAATTATTCTATTCACACATGTATTATGGAATGGGTTAGCCCTAGGCACATGAGTAACTGCTTGGGTCAATCTTAACCCCAAGTGATCACTTAGGAAATCCTATAAATAGAAGATACCTCAAGATCATTTGGACACATCTTCTCTTCTCTTTTGTCTTGGTTCACACAAGTTTGATGGAAGAAGTTAGCTCAAGGGTCTAAAATCATAGCTGAAAGGTTCACTTGGGTTAGGGTTTTCTAGATCTTAGTCATTGGCACAAAACAAGGAATTCTGGTCCCTAGTTACTACAACACAAACCTATGACAGTAACTATAGACCCTTGGATGTTGGCACAGAGACTTATGGGAGTAACTATGCGTTTAGAGGAAAAACGAAATGTTCTAGTACCTATTGCTCGCACCAGGTAGCCCTGGGAGCGGCCCTATCATCTTGATCATTTTCACAACTCAGAAACGGTGTGACTTTGGCTTCTCAGTCGCTTGCACAGCTCGGCAAGGGAGAAAATTTGGGTCTTTGCAGTTCAGTGCTAGAGTTGCATGCATAAATACCTCGTGGGAGTGACTCAGCAGTCATAGTCGCTCGCATATTGTATTCATGAGAGTGACCCTGAATTTTTAGTTGCACACAGACATTTTGGATGATAGCGACCAAATTTAGATCTAGGGATTGACATCTTGGCTTTAGTTAACTTCAGCGATCAGGTAGATCTAGGTTTCTCTCTACTATTATATAGATCTATAGATCTGTATATATGTTTTGTTAGTTTCTGCTACAACCATATGTATTGGGCTCATTAACAGTGACAAACATACTCATTAGTATTTGACACAGTGACAATAATACTCAACAGTGTTCAGTACAATGACAACAGTACACAATAGTTGAAATTAGTTTGTGACAACACATTACAGTCATCAATATGAGGGTTCTGATTCCTAGAATAATTAGATATGTTTCATAGATATCATTATTGTTTTGCTGCATAGATAAAGTGATGGATCATTGTACTCTCTTTTACTACATCATTTGATGATGATCTAAGAAGAAGAATATTTGCAAGGGTTTTCCCCATAGTGGATTTTTCCTTAGTCACGGACCAATCCTTGTGTTTCTATGTGTGTGCATGCTTTCTTCTATTGTTCCTTTTATATTCCGCTGCATTTATGATTATGGTGATGTTGTTTCTTTCTATGTAATTGCATATGTTGATGTATAATGGCATAGATATGAATAATGTAATGATTAAATGGGGTGAACATAATGTATTAATTATAAGATGTAACTATCATAGAAAATAACAATGTTTACTTAAGAAAAATTAACAATCTTGTTCAACCTTCCTGAGTCCCACCTGACACATAGTTGGAAATCCTTCCTATTTGTTATAGACATTTTTGGGCACTGCAACCCCAGTCATAAATTTCCATAAAACAAGGGCTCCTAAGTCCCTAAAGATGTTATTCCAACCCCTAAAAGAACAAGGTCAACTGATTACAGCATCTCCCAGAAGTTCTCCATGAAAAACTGCACAGAACTGGTCAAAACTGGACCATTTCACCTACCCCATGGTCAAAGTGCGTTGCATCCCACTGGAATACACATAGTAGGTGTGATCCATGTTGAAAATCCCTTCTATGGGGTGCGATGGGTGAGAGTGGACAAATGGTAGGGTCAATCTGCAAGGTGGAGAAGCATGGAATCTTCCAGAAACTTCTCCTGTGACACTTGCCTCTCTGCATTCGACCAGGAATGAGTAAGAGATCATCAATCTCCAAGTGGAATCAAGAACTATCAGAGAGAGGACACTAATCAAATCTCAAAGCTGACTGAATCCCCTTGCAAACATCTATATGTGGATCCCTCATCCCAGAGATCTAGAGGCTGGAATTTTGTATCTTGTAAGGAAGTGTTATTGGTTTCTTGGTGCAATACCATAGTGTTGGGTGACCTAAGCTTTTCATGAGGTGAAGAAGGGCTTTCTTGCTGAGAGGATGATGCTGGGTCAGAACAATTGGTTGTAATCCTCTTTGCTCTTTCTGGATTATCAATAAAGCTATTCAAGTTTTCCTCCACATTCTTGTATGATTGATGATTTATGCATTTGTGTGGTCAATATACATCTAGACCTATATTGTTTATGATAATAGATCTATGTTCCTGGATAGTATTATGCTGCTTTGATTCTCCAGGTGCTCTGTGAATCTAGGTAGACAACGAAGCGAGTAGCAAAGATCTATCAGAAGGGAGAGGAATCGAGCAAGGAACCAAGCGCAAGACAGAGGTTGGCCTCCTTATTCCCCTCTTATCTATTTCTCATAAAGGAAAACGAAAGTAGTTTTTAGTTTGTTTGTTTCTAAGGTAGCTACCAGCCTTAGTGGGACTAGCAGCTCTGCATAGACACTAGTTTTCCCGATAACAAAATGGCGACTCTACTGGGGAGCGAATAGATTGTTTGTTTATCTACGTTTGTTTACTTTATAAACTTACAG
Organism: Pinus tabuliformis; assembly: GCA_031772625.1. NCBI lineage: Eukaryota > Viridiplantae > Streptophyta > Pinopsida > Pinales > Pinaceae > Pinus > Pinus tabuliformis. Next base: position 1,336,045,751 of record CM062804.1, on the reverse strand, counting down.
ACGGAGCCTGAAGTTAAGCCAGCTAGCCTTCAAACTGCATTTGCTATGCAAGTGAAAAGTAGATCAATGTTGCTTTAGTCTATCTCCAGGTTTTGTTTATGAACTGAACAATTGATTTACAAGCTCTGTAATTTCCATTGTGGTGGCTCTAGTAACCTCCTTAGATCTACCCCTGTAATTGATTTACTGGTTACCACTTGCTCGGCCTAAATTGCTGAACTGAGCTGCAAACTGTGACATGGAACACAGTTAAAGTCTCGTCCTTGGTCCAGCGTACTGTCTCTTCTATGAATTCTGGATGCATCGCACTTCCCGAGTGTAGTAGGTGTGCTGCATCTCTTTTTAACTGTGTTACAGGTGCGCTGATCAAACAAGGCCTTTCCTGCTCCTAGATTTTGGTTTCTGTGTTCACTCTTTTCAGCTCTATTCAAGAGTTTTGCTGCCTGTAGTCAGTACACCTCTATTGAAACACCCTTCCTTGCCATTATTCCGCCTCCATTGTGCAAAGAACTGTAAATGTTTTTATGTATTTTGAGCCATTTTTAGTTCTCTTTTACAAAGAAGTAGCGTAATTGTACTATCGATTCTTGATTTGAAAGTGTCACAAGTGTCGTTTTCAGTCATAGAATAGAATCCGATTGTTCTTGATAGTCGATTACACTGTTACTCTTGTATTTGATTTGAATTAGTAGTTTTTCAAGTGTCGAAAGCAACTTTTCAATTCCAAATCGCAAAGTGTCGTCATTGTCCTCATTTTGTCTTGAAAAGAAACTTGCTAGTAATGTCGCTTTGAAAAATAATTCAAATTTGCGCTTAGCTTTCTTTTTATCATTCACGTGCATTTTGCATTTAGACTATTTGTTGGTTTGATTTAGGACAGTGCATATAGTATGTGCTCTCTACTCTATGTTGAAAGAATGTCATCTCTCTTTCTTTAGTAGCTAGGATTTTCATTGCAAAAAGAAGATTAAACGATTGTTTATCATCTTAGATTGCATTTTAGGAAATGTATATCTACATCAGGCGATGAACCTGAAAGGAAAATTTCTTAAGCAAGATCAACTGTAAAATAAATTTAATGAATCTAAAAACGCTTTGGAACCTAAAGCACAACATTTAGAAGTCTAGGCTAGAGACGTATTCCGGCGTCGTGAAGCCTGGTAACTGTTGTTTTCATTGATGGTTGGGTGATTCCTCCACTTTGAGACGATAAGTGCCAGTACAAACTTGTGCTCCCACGTACTGTCGAGTATATATTGGGAGAACACAATAGGCTTTATCCTTTATCTATAGGAAGCCGTGTCTGTCGCCCTATCGATCGCAATGCACTGAACACAACATTCGGGAAGATTGACTGTCATACCGTAAAAAGTATTCTGTAGTTTTACGATTGGTTTGGTAATCCCTCTGTCTAGATTTCTAGAGTAGTCTCTTTTGTTCCTTTTCAAACTCCTTAAAGGAAAAGGTCGATCTGAGTACTTGTCACTTCAGGCTCATTAAAAATCGAAGGCGACTAGAGTCATCTTTTGTTTTTTCTCGACTCTTAAAAATTGAAAAAACAAGTTGTGTCAAAGCGTCTAAAATTTATTTTAATCGAAATAACGTCATTGTTCCCTCGTTGGTCTTAGAAGTTAGTCTCCCTTCATCGCAAGTTCTTGTAGAATCACAAGGAAATCTTTTGCATAGACTAGATATGTCTGAACAACCGTCGACATCCAGGACTGTGTCATCTGACGCAGCAGCGGCAGAGCCTCCTGCTGCTACTCCAACGATGTTTGCCGGTATACCATCTGTCCTGGCAAGTTATCAACAACAAGCCGGAGTCCAATCAAGGACTGTTTCAACGACATGGTTAGTTCCTATTTCTTCATCCGAATTATCATCTGGTATTTCTTATGTTGAAACTCAACAAAATGATCCAATGTGTCTTCAAAGGCCAATCTACCCTTTAAGTACTGGATTTCCACCATATGGAGGGTAGTATGCCTTTCCATTGTTCCCTCCCGGAGAAAAACCATATGAGAGTTTACAACAAAGTTCAGGTCAAACTGGAATTACATCCAGCGGTTGGGTACCAATACTGCCTCAGCAACCAAGGGTTGTATATTCAATGCAACCAGTCCACCCTATGTCGAATATTCCCACTATACCTGCTATGCTGACTGCATCGCAAGTACAAGCGCTACCTAATGTATGTCAACCCCAAGTTTCTCAAGTTGCAATACAACAGCCTCTTGTCTCAACAACTCAATCGCAACCTCAGGTTAGTGCCTCCCTATCTGGAGTGACTCGGGCTCAAACAAGTACTATGACTTCTCATCTTGGTCAATCATCTAGTATTGGACAACAGCAGATGGTCCAACAACCAGGGCTGGTTCAATCTCAACAACCGCAATTCTAGCAATCATATCAAGGACCTGAGCAACAAGTCTTTGTAGGTAATGGGTAACTGCATTTCCAAAGCGGTTATCAACAACCATACTATAATGGTTATGCCCATCAACCTTATCAAAGTTACCAGCATCAAATACTTTATGATGGTATGCAAAGACCCACTGCTCAGGCAATTCCATCTTATCCTGGGTATGCTTCACCTAACCTGAATCAATAGTTGCCCTTTGTAGAAACTCTAGAATTACCAGATCTAAAACAGCTGACGAATGATCCAATTGCTTATGCCCCTTGGTGGCCAGAGATTCCGCATAAAATTCTGTTAGATATTCCAAAATTTAATGGAAATCCGGGTGAAGACCCATTGAATCATGTGATGACCTTTCATCTGTGGTGTTCATCTAATACTCTAAAATATGATTCGATTAGGCTTCTCCTTTTTCACCGAACTTTAACTGGTCCGACAGCAAAATGGTATATCGAATTGCCTAGAGCTTCATTCGATAACTTCAGCACCCTAGCCACAACCTTTTTAACCCATTTTCAGTTACCAATAAGGTACAAAACAAGAACAAAGCTTCTTACCAATTTCAAACAGACAACGGCCACTCACATATCTGATCATATTCATGAGTGGCGATGTCATCGTAGAATGGTAAAAATGTATGTTCCTGATCAGCTTTTAGCTAAATGGTTTATTAAGTCATTATTACCTTCCATTACAGAAGATGTGGCAAAGGGAGGAGTCGTCACTGAAGAGCAAGTTATTGCTCGTGCGCAATATTTAGACTTGATTTATACTCAATCTGGCACGCTCTACGATAAAATTCTTGACGCTCCCAGACCGGAATTTTCCGTTCCTTCTCCTCCTAAATCGAACAATGACTCTCATGCCGGTGATGGCGTGATTGGTACTACAAACACGAAATCAACAAGGGCTACATATAAAAGACGTAAGATTTCTAGTCAAAATGCAAATTAGGAACTTCTCACCTTGGAAGTAAATGCTGTGTCGACCGACAAGGGCAAACAACTGAAGCAACCAGGGGGCAAGAAGAAAAAGAAAGGGAGAAAAAAGAAGCAGGATGAGTCATCTCCTGAAAAGCCTTCTGCAAACCCTTCTAGGCAAAGGAAACCCCTGTGGGGTGTCAGATATGCGATGAGGATCATCAGACGAGAGATTGTCCACATAAAGCTGAAGTTAAGAAACTCTTTAAGAGTTCAAAAACCTCAGCGGTATTGACTGATCCGTTTCCAAACCCGGGAACCAAACTAGTTGCTAATCAAAATGCTTCCCGATCCCAAGTGCTTATGTTTTTGATTTTGAAACAACAAAATGATTCTTTGATAACACCAAGGAATAAAGATTACGGGAATCCACAACTGTCGAACAACAAGGACAAAGATCAACCTAGTAGTTCGACAACAACTTTGACCGAGGTTGTGCCACCCATCATTCCTGACCTAACGATAAAGCCGCCAAAGGGAGTAGTACACAAATCGACATTTAATCCTCGTGCCAAAGTAGCACAGAATTATAATATAGTAGAGGACCTGGCCCAATCGCCGTTCGCTATGTCGACACTTGAGGTACCGCAAAACTGCCCCTCCCAAAAGTAGACTCTATTGTCAGTAATAGGTGGGATTGAGCCAACAGATTCCAATCTTGTATCCTTTAATCACAAACGATATGACCCTCAGTTACCAGCTCAACTAGCTTTCCTTATTCAAGTGAAAGCCCTCAACAAAACTGTTCATCGAACAATTATTGATGAGGGGGCATCTGCATGTATTATGTCGATGAGTTGCTGGAAAAATTTAGGCTCACCACCCTTGTCGCGATCGTCAACGATGTTAAAAGCATTTGATGGATGATCATACACTCCATACAAGATTTTAAGTAACTTGCAAGTTGAACTGGGGGAAAAACAATAGAAATTGATGTTGAAGTAATCGACAGAAACCTTGATTACAACATCCTACTGGGAAGGCCCTGGATATATGTCATGGCCGCAGTTGTGTTGACCTACTCCAGGAGGATTACATTTCCCTTCCAAGGAGGAATTACAATCGTCGACCAACAAACATTTCTCCCCAACAGTTCACAGGTTACAGGAAGCATTCCAATGATCCATGGAAGCAATCATTCACTTCAAAATATTGGAGTAGGCCTCCTAAAATACCCTTCCTTAATGGGTACTTTTTCCCTACCGCCTCTGAGTAATTTGGCGGAAGTGGCCACAGTGGAAACCTGCAATATGTAATCTTCTATATCTAATGGATTCGGAAGATTCCTAAACATTTTGTCAGCATGGATCATCGCCATTTTAGAAATATTGTAGCAATCAATTTTCTTGGCCTGGGGGGCAAACCCAAATCAACGCTCATCGAGTGTTTGGATAGATAGGTCTAAGGAATATGGTACCTCTTCAGATCCTTGTTCGCATGTGCGTTGTATAGACAAAGGAATCATTCAGTCAATGATGATACGAGAGGCACCATGGGAAAATCACCACCATCGTTCCTGTCTTCTAGATTACCACGAAGATTATTCCAGCAACCTTAATCATCCTTTAGTTTTTTATTTTCTATCAAATACTGTCAATACGGTGGATACCGAGGATAGTTCTTATCTCGTGTCGACCTCGTTAGAAAATGAAACAAGGAGTCATGAGGATAGTTCTTTTACTGTGTCAACCTCATTAAAAAATGAAACAAATCGCTTTCCAAATCTCAAAGGTAAACCTTCATTCCAACCACAGAGTTGAATGCAATGAAGCTTGGGGGGCATGCACCTCGATTTGCGTCATTATACTAGGGGCATGCAAACTTATCATGAGCAGTGTTACTGCAGGGTTAAAGCTCATTAAAAAATAAACCCACCTTGAGCAGTTTTAACGCGGAATTCAAGCTCGTTAAAAAATGAACATAAGCAATGAGCAAGTGTTTCCCCCAGCATTTAAGCTCATTAAAAAATGAACCAATTTCCGGTAAATAACCATCGCGAATGTATTACTTCAGCCTTTGAAGCCTTGGTCGTGTTCTCATCATCACCTCCACTCTGTATTGGCCAATCATTCACCTCCACTTGATTGTTTACCCTTTTGAGGAACAGCTGCATTGAGTGATCCTGTTAGCCATCCTTGTGACACTGCCACGATTGGAAAATTCCAACCCTTACCTGGAATTAGCTGCTACCCGAATCTATCACTCGTTCCTCAAAGACGAGTCTCCTTTAAGCTCTTTTCAACTGACTCTAAAATATGAAAAGATTACCGAGCCATTGGCCTCTCTATCTCGTTAAAGGGACCGGAAGTGCTATCCCTCCTTTAGATTTTAATCTTTTTGGACCTGAGGGATTATTACACAAAACGATCGAGCGCTTGTTTTGTTCGGCTCGTTAAAATTACCGAAAATTCATCCCTTTCGTATTATTTTATACCTTTTCGAACTTAAGGGATTAGATGATGAAAAAGGATTTTTGGAGTTTCCTTTACGTCCCTTCTCAGACTCTCTAAAATTGAAAAGGACCGAGTTATCTTTGTCGTTAAACTCATTAAAACCGAATAGTGACAAACTTGTCCATAACAGACAAGAACGAGTTTCACTATCGCTAGGCTCGTTAAAACATAGCGATGGGTTTGCCCGAAGGGAAAATTATAGAACAAGCATATGTTATCCTCCTCAAGCTTGACAAAAATAAAGAGGTACTGGTCAGCAATGACTGGGGAAAAATTGGGAAGAAAACTTGAAGAAGTTTTGTTGGTAGCAAGTCACTCTTGAACATGATGCTTTCACTCCGCATCCGAGTCGGGTTGGTTTGTTCCATTCACTGGTCACATCACCATGGTTTTGTCACACCGTCCACATTTGGGGTTAATGCTACCAATCCATCATGTCAGTGTCGCCGATATGTTCAAGAGAAGTCGCTCAGAGAATTCACCTGTCTCTCATCCACTGCAATACATTTACGTTCCATTCTTTCATGACTGCCACCCTGAACCTTATATCACCAGATCGTTTTCACCTCCATTAAAATCATTTTCTCCATTCCGTGTCATTGATGTGGGATTCACTAAGGCCCTCCTATGATGGATCGCTTCTTGTCGACATCAGCTCATTATCCAAGAAGTCGATCTAGGAACAACCCTTTCATTACTTTGAAGCTTGCATGCCTCAATGGCAAGTTTCTCACTTCCGTCGACATGTTTACATTAATGGCCTTCAACCGAAAGATTTTGTGTGGTGTTTGATGCCAAGTCCCTTATTCACACCACATGAATTTTACTGTAGTACCTTGAGGGTCATCATCATTATCGGTGATTCCTCTTGCGCCTGTTAACAGCATCATTGGCTGGTAATCAGGCGATGTCTTTCCATGTTCGACTCCAGAACATCTCTCACATGGATCGACTTATACTTTGAATGAAGATCGAATGAAATTGAAGACCCCAGATATAGTTTCATCCATCCGGGCTACGATATATATTCAGGAAAATAAAGACATCAAATATACATCATTGCTGCACAGATAATCATCCAATCTAAGGGATGATGGCTCTACTAGAATCATCAGTCTACACTCAGACGATTGTCTATCCTATGTACATGAAAATGAATTTATAAAGCTGAGCATGGGAATGCCCGCCTCAGCTAGATCATGAAAATATTATGAAGATAATGTATTGTATTGTATCTTATTACTAGTCACCTTCGAGCTTGAAAAAACTTCGCATCCTCATGATAAAGCATTTCACCCGACATCAAAAGATTAACGACCTCATGCTTTAGGGGGCAACTGTTATAGACATTTTTGGGCACCGCAACCCCAGTCATAAATGTCCATAAACCAAGGGCTCCTAAGTCCCTAAAGGTGTTGTTCCAACCCCTAAAAGAACAAGGTCAACTGATTACAGCATCTCCCAAAAGTTCTCCATGAAAAACTGCTCAGAACTGGTCAAAACTGGACCATTTCACCTACCCCATGGTCAAAGTGCGTTGCATCCCACCTAAATACACACAGTAGGTGCGATGCATGTTGAAAATCCATTCTATGGGGTGCGATGGGCGAGAGTGGACAAATGGCAGGGTCAATCCGCAAGGTGGAGAAGCATGGAATCTTCTAGAAACTTCTCCTGTGACACTTGCCTCTCTGCATTCGACCAGGAATGAGTAAGAGATCATCAATCTCCAAGTGGAATCAAGAACTATCAGAGAGAGGACACTAATGAAATCTCAAAAGCTGACTCATTCCCCTTGCAAACATCTATATATGGATCCCTCATCCCAAAGATCCAGAGGCTGGAATTTTGTATCTTGTAAGGAAGTGCTGTTGGTTTCTTGGTGCAATATCATATTGTTGGGTGATCTAAGCTTTTCATGAGGTGAAGAAGGGCTCTCTTGCTGAGAAGATGATGCTGGGTCATAACAATTGGTTGTAATCTTATTTTCTCTTTCTTGATTATCAATAAAGCTATTCAAGTTTTCCTCCACATTCTTGTATGATTGATGATTTATGCATTTTTGTGGTCAATATACATCTGGTCCTATATTGTTTATGATAATAGATCTATGTTCTTGGATAGTATTATGCTGCTTTGATTCTCTAGGTGCTCTGTGAATTTGGGTAGACAAGGAAGCGAGTAGCAAAGATCTATCACAAGGGAGAGAAATCGAGGAAGGAACCAAGCGCAAGATAGAGGTTGGTCTCCTTATTCCCCTATTATCTATTTCTCATAAAGGAAAACGAATGTAGTTTTTAGTTTGTTTGTTTCTAAGGTAGCTACCAGCCTTAGTGGGACTAGCAGCTCTGCATAGACACTAGTTTTCCCGATAACACTATTCCAACTAGCAAAAATGATATTTGTAGAATGACTACTAGTAGTAGTAGTAGTAGTACTAGTGTAGTGAATACTCATTGTACATATTATGTTTGGATTTTGTATTTTGACGTTCTGAAGATGTAGGAGGGCTCTAGAGTTGGTTGTGTACCCATGATAGAGAAAACATCTAATTTGAAGCTGCTTCGAATTTGAGTGCACAAATAATAGCGCAAGAATATAAAGCACTCATCTTGGGCTTACAAAGGGCCATTGACATCAATGTTGGAATTCACAAAGCAGTAGGCAACTCAGAAATTTTCCTATGACATGTACATAATACTATAAATTGTGTGTTACCTCATCTGAAAGGTTATCAACAAGAGTTATGGTGTTTTATATCTCATTTCTAAACTTTCAGTATTAAATATGTTCCTAGAATGTGTAACGAAGTTCCAGATGAATTAGAAAATGTTTTGCTAGGTTATAACCTCTTAGCAACAATTTTTCTATAGAAATCCTTTATAAACCATCCAACGTTGACAATATCACTAATTTACATGTTTTCAATGATGACTGACATATACTACACTTAATGGAAAACATTGATGTATTAAAGGATGCAACTATTGATGAATATGAGCATGAGAAAGCATTGCAAGATGCATCTTGTGCAAAGAAGGATAATCCCATTCCAAAAGGCATGGTTTATTTAGAAACATCGTATGACTTGCAAAATTTCTTCCAAGGTCCAATCAATGCAAAAACCCATATTTCAATGCTCTGACACAAACAAATTAAATTTGGAATAGAAAAAGATCTGAAGTTGTCAATCTCGGTACTTGTTGCACACCATAGGAGTGGAAGTCCTTTATCCTCTTATTCAATCAGTACCAAGATGTTTTAGCATGGACATATGTTGAGCTGAAAACACATGAATAATCCAACACATTATTCGAATTAAAGAAGGGGCCAAGCCTTTCCAATAGAAGGTGTAGAAGGTACATTCAGTGCTCTAGCATCTAATTCAAAAAGATTTAAGGAGACTACTGCATGCTTGTATCATCTATAAAGTGCAACATTCATCCTGTGTATCAAATCTAGTCCTAGTGAGGAAGAAGTTTGGGGAAATATGCTTATGTGTTGATTTCTGCAACTCGAACCATGCCTTAGACAAAGAAAACTACCCTGTGTCATCTATGTAACAGATACTACGAACAACATCAAGGTTAGAGTTTTTCTCTTTGATGGATGGTTATTCAGGTTACAACCAAGTTTTGGTCTGAGATGTTAACAAACTACAAACTACATTTCTCATGAAGTGGGGTGTAGTTGCATTCAAAAGAATGCCAGTTGGGTTGTGTTGAAGCCTGAATATGTTTTATTTTTTACTATTCATTTTCCCTCTCCTTTACCTTTTTGTGACCATACTGTTGTAGCTTCAGCCTAATTAAGGTTGTCACACAATTATTGAGGCATATAAAAGGTATTAATCATCTATGTTTTACAATTATTGTTTCTTTATGAATTATAACTTAAACATGAATGTTCATAAATTTGGAAACATTGAGGAGGATATTGGTGCGAACATTGGGAAAGGTAGAGGCGGCCAGGGTTTACGACTTCTGCGGTGAGTTTCTCACCATGGATTGGCACAGAGGAGGGAGCTCCACTCCCTCCTACAAGGAAGCAGTGGCCAACACGGGTAAGAGGCCTCTGGAGAAAGGAAACGGTGAGGTGGAGGAATGCAGAAATAACAGGGAAAAGGAATCATAAAACCAGAAAGCGAAGGAGAAGGATGGCACAAAAGACAAGGAAGAAAATGACAAAATACAGGTGTTATAGACATTTTTAGGCACTGCAACCCCAATCATAAATGTCCATAAACCAAGGGCTCTTAAGTCCCTAAAAGTGTTGTTCCAACCTCTAAAAGAACAAGGTCAACTGATTACATCTTCTCCCAGAAGTTCTCCATGAAAAACTGCTCAGAACTGGTCAAAACTGGACCATCTCACCTGCTCCATGGTCAAAGTGCACTGCATCCCACCTAAATACACACGGGAGGTGCGATGCATCTTGAAAATCCCTTCTATGGGGTGAGATGGGCGAGAGTGGACAAATGGCAGGGTCAATCTGCAAGGTGGAGGATCATGGAATCTTCTAGAAACTTCTCCTGTGACACTTGCCTCTCTGCATTTTCCTAGGGATGAGTAAGAGATCATCAATATCCAAGTGGAATCAAGAACTATCAGAGAGAGGACACTAATCAAATCTCAAAAGCTGACTCACCCCCCTTGCAAACATCTATATATGGATCCCTCATCCCAGAGATCCAGAGGCTGGAATTTTGTATCTTGTAAGGAAGTGTTGCTGGTTTCTTGCTGCAATATCATAGTGTTGGGTGATCTAAGCTTTTCATGAGGTGAAGAAGGGCTTTCTTGCTGAGAGGATGATGTTGGGTCAGAAAAATTGGTTGTAATCCTCTTTGCTATTTCTTGATTATCAATAAAGTTATTCAAGTTTTCCTCCACATTCTTTTATGATTGATGATATATGCATTTGTGTGGTCAATATATATCTGGTCCTATATTGTTTATGATAATAGATCTATGTTCTTGGATAGTGTTATGCTGCTTTGATTCTACAGGTGCTCTTTGAAGCTGGGTAGACAAGGAAGCGAGTGGCAAAGATCTATCAGAAGGGAGAGGAATCAAGAAAGGAACCAAGCGCAAGATAGAGGTTGGTCTCCTTTATTCCCCTCTTATCTATTTCTCATAAAGGAAAACGAAAGTAGTTTTAGTTTGTTTGTTTCTAAGGTAGCTACCAGCCTTAGTGGGACTAGCAGCTCTACATAGACACTAGATTTCGCGATAACAAAATGGCGACTCCACTAGGGAGTGAATAGATTGTTTGTTTATCTACATTTGTTTGCTTTATAAACTTACAAAGGGAGCCTGAAGTCAAGCTAGCTAGCCTTCAAACTGCATTTGCTATGCAAGTGCAAAGTAGATCAATGCTGCTTCAGTCTATCTCCAGGTTTTTTTTATGAACTGAACAATTGATTTACAAAGCTCTCTAATTGCCCTTGTGGTGGCTCTAGTAACCTCTTTAGATCTACCCCTGTGATTGATTTACTGATTACCACTTGCTCGGCCTAAATCCCTGAACTAAGTTTCAAATTGTGACCCAGAACCCAGTTAAAGTCTTGTCCCTGGTCTAGCACACTGTCTCTTCTATGAATTCTGGATGCATCGCACTTCCCGAGTGTAGTAGGTGTGCTGCATCTCTTTTTCGCTGTGTTACAGGTGCGCTGATCAGACAAGGCCTTTCCTGCTCCTAGATTTTGGTTCCTGTGTTCACTCTTTTCAGCTCTATTCAAGAGTTTTGCTGCCTGTAGTCAGTACACCCCTATTGAAACCCCTTTCCTTGCCATTATTCCACCTCCATTGTGCAAATAAATGTAAATGTTTTTATGTATTTTGAGCCATTTTCAGTTCTCTTTTACAAAGAAGTAGCGTAATTGTACTGTCGTTTCTTGATTTGAAATTGTTGCAAGTGTCATTTTCAGTCATAAAAGAGAATCCGATTGTTCTTGATAGTCGATTACACTATTACTCTTGTATTTGATTTTAATTAGTAGTTTTTCAAGTGTCAAAAGCAAGTTTTCAATTCAAAATCGCAAAGTGTCGTCATTGTCCTCATTTTGTCTTGAAAAGAAACTTGTTAGTAATGTCGCTTTGAAAAATAATTCAGATTTGTGCTTAGCTTTCTTTTTACCATTCACACATTAAGAAGGCTGAAAAAAAACACATGCACATGCATTTGCATTTAGACTGTTTGTTGGTTTGACTTAGGACAGTGCATATAGTGTGTGCTCTCTGCTCTACGTTGAAAGAACGTCATCTCTCTTTCCTTAGTAGCTAGGATTTTCATTGCAAAAAGAAGATTAAATGACTGTTTATCATCTTAGATTGCATTTTATGAATTGTACATCTACATCACGCAGTGAACCTGAAAGGAAAATTTCTTAAGCAAGATCAACTGTAAAATAAATTTAATGAATCTAAAAACGCTTTGGAACCTAATTCACAACATCTAGAAGTCTAGGCTAGAGATGTATTCCGACGTCGTAAAGCCTGGTAACTATTGTTTTCATTGTTGGTTGGGTGATTCCTCCACTTTGAGATGATAAGTGCTAGTACGGACTTGTGCTCCCACGTACTGTCGAGTATATATTGGGATACCACAATAGGCTTTATCCTTTATCCATAGGAAGCCATGTCTGCCGCCCTATCGATCGCAATGCACTGAACACAGCATTCGGGAAGATTGACTGCCATACCGTAAAATGTATTCTGCAGTTTTGCGATTAGTTTGGTAATCCCTCTATCTAGATTTCCAGAGCAGTCTCTTTCATTCCTTTTCAGAATCCTTAAAGGAAAAGGTCCATTTGAGCACTTGTCACTTCAGGCTCATTAAAAATCAAAGGCGACTAGAGTCATCTTTTGTTTTTTCTCGACTCTTAAAAATTGAAAAAACAAGTTGTGTCAAAGCGTCTAAAATTCATCTAATTCAGAAACATACTTCCCCTTGATTTTTAGTTTATCGAGTAATCCACAATCGTGGAAGAAAGTCAATTGAAACCCCGTCATTCGCAGAGGCTTACGAGTCAACTTTCTTTTTCTCCAGAATCGAAACTGTTACGGACAAAGCGAACTTGTTTAACCGGTTCCAAATCCCCTGGTAAAGTTAGAACAAGTGTTCCAACACCATCGGAGACTCCGGTTACTCCAAACACTTCTGGTATCCCTACCTTTATAGAAGAAGTTCAGCAACCACCAAAGGACAGTAGAACTGATCCTCGTGTGAAGGTAAAAACTTGTATTACTGAACCAGCTCCATCTACAGCTGATTCAGAAGGTGTTATTCCCCAAACATCTGTCGCTGCTGATTCTATACCTTCTTCGGCACCTGAAATATTTTACGGACCTAACTGTCTACCTCTTCCACCTGGTCGGATTGTGCTAGAAGAGATTGTGGAAGATCCTCCATCTAGTACTCTGTCGTGATTTGGAGTCGGGGTCACTCTATATCCTTCTTCATCAGAAATTAGTCTACCGTCATCAAAAGCTCCTGTAGAATCACTAGGAAATCTTTTGGATAGACTAGAAATGTTTGAACAACCGTCGACATCTAGGACTGTGTCATCCGACACAGCGACGGCAGAACTTCATGTTGTCACTTCGACAATGTTTGCCGGCATACCATCTGTCCCGACTAGCTCTTAATCGTTAGAAGGGGCCCACTCTGGGGCTATTTCGACAGTATGGTTTGTTCCTGTTTGTTCATCCGGAATAGTATCTGGGAACTCTTATGTTGAGTCTCAGCAAATTGATCCTTCAGGGTGTCAATTTGGGTAGTCTGATTCTCCAGGACAAGCAATTCCTTTGAGTACCGGATTACCGCTGTATGGGGGGCAATATACCCTTTCATTGTCTCCTCCGTGAGGAAAACCATACGTGAGTTCACAACAAAATTCAGGTTATGCTGGAATTACATCTAGCGGTTGGGTGCCAATACTACCTCAACAGCTAAGAGTTGTATATTTGATGCAACAATGTTTACCTATGTCAAATATACCAACTACACCAGCTATTGTGACGGTGTCGCAAGTACAAGCATTTCCTGTTGTATGCCAACCTCAGGTTTCTGAGGTTGCAATGCAACAGCCTCTTGTCCCTTTGACTCAACCACAATCGCCAACTAGTGGAATGACACAAGCCCAAACAGGTACAATTACCCCTCATCTTGGTCAAACAGTCAGTATTGGACAACAACACATGGCTGCACAACCATGGCTGGTGCAATATCAACAACCGCAATTCCAACAAGTGTACCAAGGATTTGAGCAACAAATCTTTTCAAATAGTGGGCAGCCGTATATTCAACACGGTCAAAATCAACCACTCTACAATGGTTATGCCCATCAACCTTACCAAAGTTACCAGCATCAAATGCATTATGCTGGTATGCAAAGACCAACTGCTCAGGCAATCCCATCGTATCCTGGGTATGCTTCGCCAAACCTGAATCAACAGTTACCCTTCGTGGCAACTTTGGAGTTACCAGATCTAAATCGGTTAAAAAACGATCCAATTGCTTACGCCCCTTGGTGGCCAGCGATTCCACATAAACTTTCGTTAGATATTCCTAAATTTAATGGAAATCCGGGTGAAGACCCATTGAATCATGTGATGACATTTCACCTGTGGTGTTCATCAAACACCCTAAACGATGATTCGATTAGGCTTCACCTTTTTCAGAGGACGTTAACTGGTCCGGCAACAAAGTGGTATATCGAGTTGCCCAGAGCTTCGTTTGACAACTTCAATGCCCTAGCCACAACCTTTTAACCCATTTTCAGTTACCAATAAGGTATGAAATGGGAACAGAACTTCTTACCAATTTCAAGCAAACAATGGCCACTCACATATCCGATCATATTCATGAGTGGCGATGTCGTCGTAGAATGGTAAAAACGTATGTTCCTAATTAGATTTTAGCTGAATGGTTTATTAATTCATTATTACCTTCCATTACAAAAGATGTGGCAAAAGGAGGAGTCGTCACTGAAGAGAAAGTCATCACTCGTGCGCAATATTTAGACTTGATTTATACCCAGTCTGGCACGCTCTACGATAAAATCCCTGATGCTCCTAGACCAGAATTTTCCGTCCCTCCTCCTCCTAAATCAAACAATGACTCTCATGCTAGCCATGGCGTGATTGGTACGACAGACACGAAATCGACAAAGGCTACATCTAAAAAGGCCTGTAATATTTCTAGTCAAAATGCAAAAGAAGAACTTCTTTCCTCGGAAGTAAATGTCGTCTCGACTGACAAAGGCAAAGAAACCAAGAAACCAGGAGGCAAGAAGAAAAACAAAGGGAAGAAGAAGAAACAGGAGGAATCGTCACCTGAAAATTCTTCTGCAAACCCTCCTGGAGATAGGAAACCCAAAAGTCCATGCTTAATATGTGATGAGGATCATTGGACAAGAGATTGTCCACATAAAGCTGAGCTTAAAAGATTCTTCAAGAATTCAAAAACCTCGGCGGTATTGATTGATCCGTTTCCAAATCCAAGAACAAATCTGGTTTCTAGTGAAAATGCTTCCCCGTCCCAAGTGTTGATGTTGTCGGTTTCGAAACAGGAAAATGATGCTTTGATATCGACAAGGAATAAAGATTACGGGAATCCACAACTGTCTAACAACAAGGATAAGGATCAACCTAGTAGTTCGACAATGACTTCGACAGAAGTTGCATCACCCATCATTCCGGAGCTAACAATAAAACTGCTAAAGGGAGTAGTACACAAGTCGACATTTAATCCTCGTGCCAGAGCAGCACAACATTATAACATAGTGGAAGATCTGGCCCAATCACCATCTGCTATGTCGACACTTGAAGTACTACAAAATTGCCCATCCCAAAAGCAGGCTTTATTATCAGCTATAGGTGGGATAGACCCAAAGGATTCTAATCTTGTGTCCTTTAATCACAAAGGATATGATCCTCAGTTACCAGCTCAACTAGCTTTCCTCATTCAAGTGAAAGCCCTAAACAAAACTGTTCATCGAACAATTATTGATGAGGGGGCATCTACATGTATTATGTCGATGAGTTGCTGGAAAACTTTAGGATCTCCAACTTTATCCCGATCTTCGACGACATTAAAAGTATTTGATGGACGAACATATACCCCATATGGTATTCTAAGTAACTTGCAAGTTGAACTAGGGGGGAAAACAATAGAAATAGATGTCGAAGTAATCGACGGAAACCTCGATTACAACATCCTACTGGGAAGACCATGGATATATGCTATGGCTGCGGTTGTGTCGACCTACTTTAGGAAGATTGCATTTCCTTTTCAAGGAGGAATTACAATTGTCTACCAACAAACATTTCTCCCCAATAGTTCCCAAGTTACGGGAAGCATTCTGATGATCCATGCAAGCCCCCATTCGCTTCAAAATATCGAAGTAGGCCTACTAAAATACCCTATATTAATGGGGACTTTTTCCCTCTCACCTCCAATCAATTTGGCGGAAGTGGCGATGGTAAGAACCTACAATATGATATCTTCGATTCAAAAGATCTCAGAAAACAATATTAACATGGATCATCTGCAGGTATTGCCTCCAAGCCCAGTAGAAATATTGTAGCAATCAATGTTTTCGGCATGGGAGGCAGACCCGAATCAATTCTCATCAAGCATTTGGATAGATAGGTCTAAGGAATATGACACCCCTTCAGATCCTTGGTCGCAAGTGCATTACACCGACAAAGGAATTGTTTAGTCAATGATAATTGAAGGGGCACCATGGGAAGATTACCACCATCATTCCCATCTTCCGGATTGTCAAGAAGATACTTCTGATGACCTCCATCATCCTTCAGTTTTTCATTTCCTATCAAATATTGTAAACACGGTGGATTCTGAGCGAAACTTGTCCAATATTGAAGAGACTATCGCCATAAATATCTCGACCAAAACGGATGTTGTAGAAAATATTTATGTTGGCAAATGTTGTTCTCATTCAGTACTGGAAATATATAATGCTCTTTTTCGCGAATTCAGAGATGTCTTTGCTTGGTCATATGATGAAATTCCAGGCATTGACTCGAGTATAGTTGAACACGAAATCAAGATGTATCTAGATGTCAAACCGGTACGACAACGGCTACGGTAGGTGCATCCCAAGAAAGCCGTTGCTATCAAGGCAGAAGTTGAGAAAATTCTCCATGCTAGTTTTATTTACCTGGTTCCTCTAACCGATTGGGTATCGAACATTGTTCCTGTAATGAAAAAACAAGGAACAATTAGAGTGTGCGTCAATTATAGGGATGTAAATCAAGCTTGTCTGAAAGACAACTACCCTACACCCTTTATTGACCAGATAATTGATGAATGTGCCGGATGTGAAATCTTTTCATTTATGGATGGATTCTCCAGGTATAATCAAATAAATATCTGCCCACAGGACGAGTCAAAGACTGCATTTATTTGTCCATGGGGCACATTTGCATATCGCAAATTACCCTTTGGTTTAAAGAACGTAGGGGCAACATTTCAGAGGGCAGTGAATTATGCCTTCCATGACATCAAAAACATCGTTCAACCATATCTCGACGACCTTCCGACTCATTCGCGAAAGCGGACCGATCATCTGCAGCATTTGAGAGCGATATTTCTACGTTGCCGACACTACAAGATAGGACTCAATCCACACAAATGTGTGTTTTGTGTCAGTTCTGGTCGTTTGCTTGGCTTTGTAGTCTCAAAGGACGGGATTCCTCTCAACCCATGTAACGTTCAGGCAATCATAAATTTGCCTCCACCTTCAAATTTGTTTCAGATTCAGAAACTCCAAGGGAAAGCAAACTTTATGAGGAGTTTCATTCCAAATTATGCCGAACTTGCTAAAGGTTATACGCGTCTACTGAGAAAAGAAGTACCCTTCATCTGGGATCAGGTTGCGCAAGCTTCCTTTGATGCTTTAAAAGAATCCCTAATGAAAGCATCATTAATGTATGCTCTTGATTACCATAAAGACTTTAACCTGTATCTGGTTGCAGCGGATACAACATTTGCAATGGTTTTAGTTCAAGAAGACAACGGAATTAAACACCTTATATATTATTTGAGTAGGAACTTAAATGATATAGAAAGCAAGTATTCCTATGTTGAAAAGCTGGCTCTCACATCTGTTCAAGTGATACAGAGATTTCGACGCTATGTCCTCTTTCGAAAAACTACCATTTTGTCAGATTGCAACCCCATGACTTATATATTGTTGCGACAGTTGCTGGTGGGCAAATGTTCAAAATGGATAGCAATTCTCCAAGAGTTTGATTTGGAATTCGTAAAATCCAAATCAAAGAAATCCCTGGTTTTCGCGGAATTACTATGTGATCTCCCATCATCGTCCAATGATGAAACATTCGAAGAAACCATCGTGGATGAATCTTTGTTTCTGATATATTCAAGCAATCTGTGGTATGAAGATATAATCATCTATCTCCAAACCCAAAAATATAGGTCTAATACCTCTCGCTCAGAACAAAAACGTATTCGATACCAATCAAAAGACTAGATGATCGACGGTGATACACTTTACCGTCATGGTGTCGATACAGTTCTGAGGAGGTGCCTCACCCACGAGGAGGCCGAAAAGGTCCTGAATGATTGCCATTCAGGCGCGTGTGGGGGGCATCAATCTGGTTACGATACAGTGCAAAAAACCTTACGAGCAAGATACTTCTGGCCAACAATGTTCAAAGATTGCATAACTGCAGTCAGAAGTTGTCATGCATGTCAAATTTTCGATAGAAAAACCAGAAAACCACCCACACCTCTGCAACTGATAGTTGCTGTTGGGCCATTCGCCAAATGGGGCATTGATTTCATGATATGTAACCACACCTCAACCGAGGGGCATGGGTATATCATAGTCACCGTAGAATATTTTACCAAATGGGTCGAGGCGATGCCTACATTAGATAACACTGGTGAAATAGCTGCCCTTTTCTTTTTCAATCATGTAGTCACCAGATTCGGCGTTCCACAAGCTATAGTCATAGATCATGGATTGCATTTTCGCAATCACATGATGGCCGAATTGGCTGCCAAATTAGGGTTGTCCCATGATAGATCTACTCCATATTACCCGCAGGCCAATGGACAAGTTGAAGGAATCAACAAAGTCTTGAAGCGGATGCTGCAAAGGATGATTGGAGTCCATAAAAGGAGTTGGCACCTAATCCTGTACTCAGCCTTGTGGGCATACTGAACGTCGGTAAGGAATGCAACCGGGTTCACACCTTTTCAACTGGTGTATGGCCTAGAAGCAATCTTACCAGTTCAGTGTGAAATCTCGTCCCTCAAACTCGCAGTCAACCTTCTCCCCGGAACTTCAGAAGAGGAGGCTCGTTGCTTGGAACTAATCCAATTGGATGAAACCCGTTGTGATGCCGCTTTGGCTAACAAAGCCCATAAGAAACGAGTCAAGGCGTAGTTCGACAAGAATGTCAAACCCCGTGTCTTCTCAAAAGGTGACTTGGTCTTGCTTTATGACCAGGAATCTAATAAATTGGGAGCAGTTAAGTTCAAGTCTTTATGGATGGGCCCCTATATTGTTAAGTGTGTATTTGCAAAAGGAGCCTATGAGTTAATGGATTACAATGGGATTCCACTGGCGCAACCCCGTAACGGGTTGTACCTTAAGCGTTACTACGCATGATTTGGTGTGGTAACCCATATGCTTTTGTTACATTTTTGTTTTCGCTAAGAGTAATTTTCTTGGTCAAGTAATCCACTTTTTACATTTGTCACAGATGTCAAACCTATTGGAATCTTTCATTGAATATTCCGATGGAGCGAGTCGTAGTTCGTGGAATCTATCTTCTACGGCCTGGGCCATTTTTGATCCAAGCGGCGAGTTAGTAAGTTTTAGAGGGGTATGTATTGGTCGGTCAACAATAACATCGCTGAATATAGCGTGTTGATAGAACTTCTCTCTGATGCCATCACACATGGCATAAGTCGACTTTTCATCAGGCTAGACTCACAGCTCGTCATACTACAACTCACTGGTATCTACTCCGTCCAAAATCTAGCTATCTATCGCAAGTTCCTAAGGGTCAAGATTTTGGAAAGGAAATTTGATTTTATTCAATATCAGCATATTTCCAGAAACTTAAACACATTAACAGACTCATTGGAAAATTATGTGTTAGATAGACATTTGCAACATTTATAAAAAGAAGCATTTCATCAGTATTTGCATCAGGATCATGTAACTTAACCAAAATAAAACTCCGAAAATCAAAATATATATATATATATATAACTATTTATGGTTTACACATAATGTTCTGTAACCAAGACAAAATTGGTCAAATGACCCAAAACTCAAAATGCTAGGGGGCACCCTAGTCTAGTGATGCTGGTGATAATAAGTCACCGCCTGTGCAATCATGCGTAAAAGCCTAGTCCACCGACTTGGCACAACAGTAGTATGTCGCTGCAACCTCAGGGGCAGCTTGTCGGTCCTCACATCTAGAATACCAAGAGTAAGGCCCTCGACCTAGTCCTGCAATGCTGAAAGAGTTTCGACCACATCAAGGTCGCGAAGGATAGCCCTTTCCGCACCCTCTCCTGCTAGAGCAACAGCTGGTACTCTCAGGCGTACTAATGGTCGAACTGGTCCAACATCTGCATGAGCACATGTGTTATCGGGAAAACTAGTGTCTATGCAGAGCTGCTAGTCCCACTAAGGCTGGTAGATACCTTAGAAACAAACAAACTAAAAACTACTTTCGTTTTCCTTTATGAGAAATAGATAAGAGGGGAATAAGGAGACCAACCTCTGTCTTGCGCTTGGTTCCTTGCTCGATTCCTCTCCCTTCTGATAGATCTTTGCTACTCGCTTCCTTGTCTACCTAGATTCACAGAGCACTTGGAGAATCAAAGTAGCATAATACTATCCAAGAACATAGATCTATTATCATAAACAATATAGGACCAGATGTATATTGACCACACAAATGCATAAATCATCAATCATACCAGAATGTGGAGGAAAACTTGAATAGCTTTACTGATAATCAAGAAAGAGCAAAGAGGATTACAACCAATTGTTCTGACCCAGCATCATCCTCTCAGAAAGAAAGCCCTTCTTCACCTCATGAAAAGCTTAGATCACCCAACACTATGATATTGCACTAAAAAACCAACAGCACTTCCTTACAAGATACAAAATTCTAGCCCCTGGATCTCTGGGATGAGGGATCCATATATAGATGTTTGCAAAGGGGGGTGAGTCAGCTTTTGAGATTTGATTAGTGTCCTCTCTCTCATAGTTCTTGATTCCACTTGGAGACTGATGATCTCTTACTCATCCCTAGGCGAATGCAGAGAGGCAAGTGTCACAGGAGAAGTTTCTAGAAGATTCCATGCTCCTCCACCTTGCAGATTGACCCTGCCATTTGTCCACTCTCGCCCATCGCACCCCATAGAAGGGATTTTCAACATGCATCGCACCTACTGTGTGTATTCAGGTGGGATGCAATGCACTTTGACCATGGAGCAGGTGAAATGGTCCAGTTTTGACCAGTTCTGAGTAGTTTTTCATGGAGAACTTCTGGGAGATGCTGTAATCAGTTGACCTTATTCTTTTAGGGGTTGGAACAACACCTTTAGGGACTTAGGAGCCCTTGGTTTATGGACATTTATGATTGGGGTTGCGGTGCCCAAAAATGTCTATAACAACATGAGTTTTGATTAGTCCTGATAGAAGAAAGCACAAGAACATTATAAAGAGAAAGGATAAACAGATATATGGTCAGAGAATTTACCAATGACGCCCCACTGCTTGCCAGCAGGCAGTACCAAATTTAGATCACCCCGGAAATCCATACTAGCATATGGATACTCGGAAAAAACCATCTCCTAATGGTTGAACCACTTGAAAAAGGTGTCAGAAAAGGAAATCTGGGACTCACCAGCATGTCTGGCCATAAGGTCGACCCATCTCTGCATCCGTGGCTCAGTCGGTGGAGGTAAACCAAGTGAAACATACTACGACTGCATCAGTGGGATCTTTTCCAAGGCGAAAGCTGTCAAGATAGAACCATATCCAAAGTTCTTCATTCTTCCATTTTTCACCTTGGTTAGTTGTTCTTTCATCACAGAGAGTACTACATCACACCAATTGAACACCTTCGGTTCAAGGCATTCCAAGGCGTACTGCATATAAGACCTGTTGGCCATGTGAAGTACCACACTACTAGCCAGTCTAGCAAAATTGAACAGAATGGTCCTCAAGGACCTGTCAGTGACATCTCGGATAATGATCTTGCCGTCCTTACTCGGCTGAGATCCCTCTCTGCAATACCTGCGAATGTAATCTCTCATAGATTCACCCCCACGGGCCGAACCTGATAGTGAGATAGGGGCACCCTGCCTCAATAAGCCGGTCAAAAAATAGATGTCCACGATAGTCAAGGGGATGGACTTGCCCCTAATCTGGAACTCCTGGGTGGTAGGATCCCATGCATCAAGAAAATATTGCAACAGGTTGATTTGTTGCCTCATGCAAGAGATGCGAAAAAACTTGAACAGGCCACAGTTCCACAGTGCATTTACCATAACCGGATCATGTAAACCAAGCATGTCCTCTTCTTCATGCTCACGTTCTCACCATGTAACAGGCATTTTGCTCCAATGAATCTCTGAAACAAACAAGATAAGAGTCAAGATCCTGATTTGGTGAAAAATAGGCAAAAATTTCCATGAAAAATTGTACATAAATGGCCCTCTTTGCGCCCATCGCACCCCCAGCAGTGTTCTAGGTGGGATGCATGCTGACTGGCCAATGGCCAAGCCAGCATGCATCACACCTTTCAATGTAGAAGAGGTGCGATGGAGCCAGGGCGAGTTTTTCAAACCCCAGAGGCTCAGAAAGACTAGAAAACATGCTCATAATTCAAAAAGGAAAGGATGAAACTAAAGAGCTCAGGTTTATCTCCTTCCTGGTCCAGACGGCACTGAGAATCGACCACAGAATCTCCTGAAATCATCTGGTGAAAATCAAGGGGGAAAGCACCTCCAAAGCTCCAACAAACCAAAGTTCAAATGAAATGGTAAAATGAGAGGTAAAAAGCACTTTTAAATTACTTTTCACGTAATTCAAGTAAAATATTAGTGTCTTAACTCATTTTTTCAAACATGTATTGTTCTCTTCTAACTAGTTTGATGAAGCAATTGAGCAGGCAGTACAACCTTTGAAAGAACAAAGTTGTCAATGGAAAAATCAAGACAATCAATGACCATTATATCGAGCAGTTTTAACGTGGAATTCAAGCTAGTTAAAAAATAAACATAAGCAATGAGCAAATGTTCCCCCGGAGTTTAAGCTCATTAAACAATGGACCATTTTCCTGTAAATAACCATTGTGAATGTATTACCATCAGCCTTTGAAGCCTTGGTCGTGTTCTCATCATCACCTCCACTCTGTATTGGCCGATCATTCACCTCCATTTGATTGTTTACCCTTTTTGAGGAACAACTGCAAAGAGTGATCCTGTTAGCCATCCTTGTGACACTGCCATGATTGGAAAATTCCAAACCTTACTTGGAATTAGCTGCTACCCGAATTTATCACTCATTCCTCAAAAAACGAGTCTCCTTTAAGCTCTTTTCAACTGACTCGTAAAATATGAAAAGATTGCCGAGCAATTGGCCTCTCCAGCTTGTTAAAGGGACCGGAAGTGCTATCCATCCTTTAGATTTTAATCTTTTTGGACTTGAGGGATTATTACACAAAAATATCGAGCGCTTGTCTTGTTTGGCTCGTTAAAAGTACTGAAAATTCATCCCTTTTGTATTGTTTTATTCCTTTTCGGGCTCAAGGGATTATATGATGAAAAACGATTATTGGAGTTTTCTTTACGTCCCTTTCTCAGACTCCCTAAAATTGAAAGGGACCGAGTTATCCTTGTTGTTAAACTCGTTAAAACTGAAATAGCGACAAACTTGTCCATATAGACAAGAATGAGTTTCACTATCGCTAGGCTCGTTAAAACATAGCGATGGGTTTGCCCGAAGGGCAAATTATAGAACAAGCATATGTTATCCTCCTCAATCTTGAAAAAACTAAAGAGGTACTAGTCAGCAATGACTGGGGAGAAATTGAGAAGAAAACTTGAAGAAACTTTATCGGTAGCAAGTCACTCTTGGACATGACGCTTTCACTCTGCATCCGAATCAGGTTAGGTTATTCCATTCACTGGTCACATCACCATGGTTTCGTCACACCATCCATATTTGGGGTTAATGCTACCGATCATGTCAGTGTCACCGATATGTTCAAGAGAAGTCACTCAGAGAATTCGTCTGTGTCTCACCCACTGCAATACATTTACACTCCATTCTTTCATGACCGCCACCCTAAACCTTATATCACCAGATCGTTTTCACCTCCATTAAAATCATTTGCTCCATTTCGTGTCATTGATGTGGGATTCAATAAGGCCCTCCTATGAAGGATCGCTTCTTGTCGACATCAGCTCATTATCCAAGGAGTGGATCTAGGAACAACCCTTTCAGTACTTTGAAGCTTGCATGCATCAATGGCAAGTTTCTCACTTCCGGCGACAGGTTTACAACAATGGCCTTCGACCGAAATATTTTGTGTGGTGTTCAACGCCAATTCCCTTATTCACACCACGTGAATTGTACTGTAGTATATTGAGGTTCATCATCATTATCGATGATTCCTCTCGCGCCTGTTAACAACTTACATCATTGGCTGGTAATCAGGCGATATCTTTCCATGTTCAACTCCAGAACATCTCTCACATGGATCAACTTCTACTTTGAGTGAAGATCGAACGAGATTGAAGACCCCGGATCTAGTTTCATCCATCCGAGCTGCGATATATATTCAAGAAAATAAAGACATCAAATGTACATCATTACTACACAGATAATCATCCAACCTAAGGGATGATGGCTCTACCAGAATCATCAGTCTACACTCAGACGATTGTTTGTCTTATGTACATGAAAATGAATTTATAAAGCTGAGCATGGGAATGCCCGCCTCAACTAGATCATGAAAATGTTATGAAGATAATGTATTGTATTGTATCTTATTACAGGTCACCTTCCAGCTTGAAAGAACTTCAGATCCTCATGATAAAGCATTTCACCCGACATCAACAGATTAACGACCTCATGCTTTAGGGGGCAACTGTTATAGACATTTTTGGGCATTGCAACCCCAATCATAAATGTCCAAAAACCAAGGGCTCTTAAGTCCCTAAAAGTGTTGTTCCAACCTCTAAAAGAACAAGGTCAACTGATTACATCTTCTCCAAGAAGTTCTCCATGAAAAACTGGTCAAAACTGGACCATCTCACCTGCTCCATGGTCAAAGTGCGTTGCATCCCACCTAAATACACACGGGTGGTGCGATGCATCTTGAAAAGCCCTTCTATGGGGTGCGATGGGCGAGAGTGGACAAATGGGAGGGTCAATCTCCAAGGCGAAGGATCATGGAATCTTCTAGAAACTTCTCTTGTGACACTTGCCTCTCTGCATTCGCCCAGGGATGAGTAAGATATCATCAATCTCCAAGTGGAATCAAGAACTATCAGAGAGAGGACACTAATCAAATCTCAAAAGCTGACTACCCCCCTTGCAAACATCTATATATGGATCCCTCATCCCATAGATCCAGAGGCTGGAATTTTGTATCTTGTAACGAAGTGCTGCTGGTTTCTTGGTGCAATATCATAGTGTTGGGTGATCTAAGCTTTTCATGAGGTGAAGAAGGGCTTTCTTGCTGAGAGGATGATTCTACATCAGAAAAATTGGTTGTAATCCTCTTTGCTATTTCTTGATTATCAATAAAGCTATTCAAGTTTTCCTCCACATTCTTGTATGATTATGCATTTGTGTGGTCAATATATATCTGGTCCTATATTGTTTATGATAATAGATCTATGTTCTTGGATAGTGTTATGCTGCTTTGATTCTATAGGTGCTCTTTGAAGCTGGGTAGACAAGGAAGTGAGTGGCAAATATCTATCAGAAGGGAGAGGAATCAAGCAAGGAACCAAGCGCAAGATAGAGGTTGGTCTCCTTTATTCCCCTCTTATCTATTTCTCATAAAGGAAAACGAAAGTAGTTTTAGTTTGTTTGTTTCTAAGGTAGCTACCAGCCTTAGTGGGACTAGCAGCTCTAAATAGACACTAGATTTCCCGATAACAACAGGAAACAAAAGATAAAATTCAGAAGAATCAGTGCAAGCCCAGAGCTGAAATTACTCCTAGAGTACTTTTAAATAATCCAGCGTTGTAGGAGCACAGAGAGCACATGCAGACTTATGCAATCATATGCAAATTTATGGGACTATGGCCCACTGAAAAATCTTTACAAACATGGATAAGATACCACTGGAAGCCCAAAGGTAGCATTGATCTACATCTGGGGTCCAAAGGTTTTTTCACTGAGGTGTTCACTAACATTGAAGATAAGGACAACGTGTTTGAAGGTGGGCCCTACTTCTATGCAGCAGCAGGGCTATATATGAGACCTTGGATGATGAACTTTGTACTAGAGCGGAAAACTTTTACTTTGGTTCCGGTTTGGGCTAGACTCTATTCTCTACCTCTTGACTATTGGCAAGCTGATTCCCTTGCGGCCATAAGCAATAAATTAGAAAGATTTATTAAATCCTCTAAAACCACAATAAGGGGAAAATACACTTCTTTTGCTAGGATCTATGTTGAAATGGACCTATTCAGAGCTCTGCTGGATGAAGTCATCTTGGAGGTGTTTGATGAGGAATGGGTGCAAATAATCGACTATGAACACATTCCTTTTAGATATCGTAGATGCCATGAACATGGGCACCTTCTAAGAGACCACCCCCTCAGTCTAGTAGAGAACAAAAGCAAGATGAACGCAAAGAAAGACACAAAAATCTTTCACAAAGTAGTGCATAAGGGAAAAAGCGGAAAAAAAGGGACAAAGCAACATCATGTTGAAGGTAAAACAGGTAGCCAAAACCAATTCTAAGTTCTTGAAGAGGAGGAAGAAATAACAATAGAAGATCAAGCTATGAATGAAGAGAATGAGAAGATGGAAAAGAATAAAGAAAGAGATCAGACACAGGAAAACGAAAAACAAAAGGGGATTATGTTGAATGAATCAGAGCTATAAATGGATCAGGATATGACCCAGAGTGATATGGATATGGAGGACAGTGAGCTTCAGGAGATTCTGGACAAAGAAAACCTGGATCTAGAAGGATTCTTGGCTTAGGGGACTACTGGAGGGGTAGAATTAATACCACAAGAAGAGCTCAATTGGATACAATAGCTATTCTTATGGAAAACCTGGGCAAAGGGTTTAGAGGGAGTTAATAGCATTGAAAGATAGAACAATGACGAGATGAAAGCAGCGAAAAATGACTCTGGGGCTAGCACCAAGAAATCCAGGGAAGAAAAGAGGTTGGAAAAAACAAAATGAGCTACTAATGGAATGTGGAAAGCTTATGGTGAACTCAGGTAAGATTAAAGACCTAACTAGTTATTCCTTTACCAATCTTTAATTATGAAGTTCACAACTTGGAACATTAGAGGTCTGGGTAGCAAGAGAAAACAGAGAATGATGAATAATAGAATGAAATAGGCAGCTCCGGACATAATTTTTGTCCAAGAGACTAAATGTTCCATTCAGAAACTAAGGCAAATCCATAGTAAATGGCTCAGTAGATTTGAGTTTCTAGAAGTAAAAGCAGAAAATACAGCAGGGGGCATCCTCACTCTTTGGAATCCCCAAAAAATGGGTATAATTGATGCGAAGACATCAAGGAATTATTTATCAGTTGTTATACAACCAGTAGGAGATAAGGACACTTACCTAGTCATGAATGTTGATGGCCCTCAAAGGTTAGATGACAAAATCAAGTTCATAGACTCCCCGGTGGATCTAAGAGCCAGACATGCAAGACTAACTTGGGTCCTAGGAGGAGACTTCAATATGATCAGATCTCTATTAGAGAAGAAAGGAGGCACAAGAATTATAAATAAAGATTGCTTAGCCTTCCAAATCTTTTCAGAAAACATGAACCTTGTTGATATTGAGACAAACAATGGACACTGCACTAGGAACAATAAATGAGGAGGTGACTCTGAGGTAGCCTCCAAGTTAGATAGATCCATGATCTCTGAGGATCTCATGCTTATAGATAAGGAAATAATAGCTGGAATTCTTCCCTTCGGAGGCTCAGATCATTGGCCGGTTCAATTTGAAATTAAGGGAATAGGCACCCTAAGAAATAGACCTTTCAGATTTGAAAATATGTGGCTTTCTCCGCCAAAATTCCTTAGTAACATCGAAGAATAGTGGGCCGAGGATTTGCAAACCCAAGGAGCAACAATGATCCTGCTTCACAAAATATTAAAGTACATCAAACTGAAGCTTAAAGCCTAGAATAATAATGAATTTGGTAATATTTTTGAAGGAAAGAAAGAGGTGGAAAATAAAATAATGGAGCTCAATCAAGCTTTGATCAAGGAAGGTTTTGACAAGCACAAAAATGACCAAGTTGAGAAACATCACCAGGAGTGGGAAAAACTATGCCATCAAGAGGAAATTTTTGGAAACAGAAATCAAGAGTTCAATGGCTAAAAGAGGGAGAGAGAAATACTAAATTTTTCCATAAATCCACTATAGCAAACATAACTTACAACAGAATCTCTTCGATCAAGGATGAGGAAGGGCAGATACATCAATATCATGAGAAGATAGAAGTAGTGTTAGTTAAGCACTTCCGAGGTATTTCTTAGGAAAACACTTTAGACAAGGATCCATTCATCAAGGACCTCATAAAGCATATCCCCAAGTTGGTGTCCAAAGAGGATAATGATAATCTCAACAGACCGATTACAGAAAAGTAGGTCTGTGAGGTCCTCAAGGAAATGAAAAATGGTAAGGCTCCAGGTCTGGATGGTTTCAATGTAGATTTCTTCAAAGCTTGTTGGAGTATTGTCAAAGAAGATATTATAAGGGTTTTGGAAGACTCTAGGCTGAACAGAACCATTTTGAGAGCTCTCAATACCTCCTTTATCTCCCTTATTCCGAAGCAGGATAATGCACAAACTCCAGAGAAGTACAAACCTATAGCTTTATGCAATGTTGTTTATAAGATAATTTCCAAAGTTGTGGCCAATAGACTCAAACCTTTATTGCCTTCGCTGGTTTCAGGGGAAAAATTAGGTTATGTGGAGGGCAGACAAATTCTAGACAACATCATACAAGCACATGAGGTGGTACACTCGTTAACTAGTGAAAAGAAATCAGGCATGATAATGCAATTGGACATTGCCAAAGCTTATGATAAAGTAAGTTGGATATATATCAGGAAAGTACTTGGTGCATTTGGTTATGACCATAATTCGATCAGATGGGTCATGGCCTTGGTGACTTCCTTCAGCTTTTCAATTTTAATTAATGGTTGTCCCTCTGAACTTTTTCTACCTTCTCATGGTCTCAGACAGGGAGATCCGCTCTCGCCTTTTCTCTTCATCCTCATGATGGAAGGGTTGGGACGGTCCATCAAATATACTAGAGCTACCAGAAAAATTCAAGGACTACAACTTTCAGAGAAGGAACAAGCACTGACGCATCAACAGTTTGTAGATGATACCATGTTACAAGGGATTCCCACGGTCATAGAAGTGCTAGCTTACAAACAAATTTTGAAAGACTTTGCTTCGGCTTCAGGTATGGAAGTTAATCTTTCCAAATCAATTTTTTTTTTCTTTAATACGCATATAGCCATCCAAAGGAATGTCTCTAGAATCCTTGGATTTCAAAGAGACTCTCTCCCCTCTAAGTATTTGGGAATTCCTCTAATGGCTAAACCTATGCTCAAAAGCATACGGGAACTGTTAATCATCGAGATGCAAGACAAGGTCAGGAAATGGGCAAACAGGTCTCTAAATCTAGTAGGTAGACTGGTTCTCACAAAGGCAGTGCTACAAGCTATCCCTGTCTTCATGTTATCAGCTCTCCTAGTGCGAAAAGGAGTTTTACAGCAATTTAGAAACATCCAAAGATATTTTCTCTGGGGCAAAGAGGAAACAAGGAAAAAATGGGCTTTAGTCTCATGGGATAAGATTTGTAAACCCAAGAAACAAGGCGACCTCAGATTGGATGATATAGAGATTCTAAGTAAGGTTCTTGGGGCCAAACTTTGGTGGAGATGGGTTAAGGATCCTAAGGCATAATGGGCAAGCATCTGGAAGGAAAAATATGCTAGTGCCTAGCTTCCTCATGATATCATAAGAATGTTTGGATATATAAAGAGCTCGCCCATATGGAATAAGGCTTGGGAAAATAGAGAGGTTGTCCAAGAAAACTTTTTCTGGGAAATTAGAGATGGAGATCTGGAACTATTCTGGGAGGACAAATGGAAAAAAGAACCAATTATTTTGATAGAAGATTTTACGGGCCTCAAATAGGAGACAGACAACCAAAGATTAAGGAAAGTTAAGGACTTTTGGGAGCATTCTCACAACACAGAAAAATGGAGAACATGGAAGGAAATAGAAGTTAGAGATAATAGAACCCTGAACAGTAAAGCAGAGACCCTTAAGAGGTTGTTGGATCAGAGGATGATACTAGTTACTGAAGGGCAGGATCAACTAAGATGGGGCATTAACAACGAAGGCAACTTTAACATTAAGGAAGCAAAAGGGATTCTCCTTGGGATGGAATCCCAAGCTACAGATAGAACTTGGCAGAAGCTATGGAGGCACAAGGGCTGGATGAAGATCAAACTCTTTATGTGGCTGGTTCACCATAGAAAAATCTTAACCTAGGATAATATCAGGAAGAAAGGTATTCTGGGACCCTCTAGATGCCAGCTCTGCGAAGTCCAAGAGGAGACCTTCGAACATCTTCTCAATAGCTGCATTTTCACTTCCACATTATGGGATTTCTTTGCCACCATCTTCAAACAGTCGGATAGAGACAAAGACAGCATCACAAATACCTTGACCAACTGGAGGAATAATTTCTCAGAATATGAAGTTCTTAACTCTGCCTGGGCTCTGTTACCAAGTTTCATCATATGGAATGTGTGGAAAGAGCGAAACAAAAGAATATTCAAAGAAGAGAAGAGGTCTGCTCTTCGAGTGTTGGAGAAAATCTCAAAACAGCTTAAGGAGATAGTTAGCACTACAGTTAGGGATCTCCCTAAAAATCCTCCCTCAGACGCAGAGTTATGCATGCAGGGGTTGAGTCTGCAAGGTATAGACAAGAAAATAAACATGAGGGAATCGGGTAAGGAGTTCTGGAATCCTCCCCTGGAAGGCTTTTTAAAGTATAATATTGATGGGGCTTCAAAGGGCAACCAGGGCATAGCAGGCTTTGAAGGGGTTCTTAGGGATGAAAATGGAAGCATTATCTCCCTCTTCTATGGGCATCTAGGAAAAGCCACCAACAACATGACTGAATTAATGGCATTGGAACAAGGCCTGGAATTTCTGAAACAGAAAAATTGCCAAAATGTAATAATAGAAGCTGATTTAGTGTTAGTCATCAACGCAACAAAAATAATCAGTCGTGGAATAGGGCTGAAGAAAGTTTCAAAACATTGGAGGCTAATACAGGTTCTCCAGAAAATTCAGGGACTGCACACTCGTGAATTCATCCATATGCATCGAAATGCCAACAAGTTGGCTGATATTTTGGCGAAACAAGGTGTCAGGTGTAAGGATAGCATAGTTTGGATGGATTGGCTTGCAAGGCCGCCGAACAACCTAAAAAAGCTCTGTTATAATCAGGAGGAAGAGGAAAAAGAGATGTATAGGAACAAAACACAGGAAGCTAATTAGCAATGATTAGTTTTTGGCACGCTTCTCTTTCTGGGTCTGTTAAACCTATGGAGGAAGATCGGTCAGAGTCAGCCTCTGCTTCTGGGGGAATCTCATCCTTGCATAGTCCCGAGGTCAGGAGCAGGGTTATCTCTTTCAGTAGGGAGGAAGAATAGAACAATAGTCCACGGGAAACTTTTCACAAGTTTCAGTGGCGGGTCAATAAACCGCTTCCAAAGCGGTTTAGGTGTGATCGCACCACTTACATATGGAAGGCAGTTTTGAACTTTGGGCAGCAATTCCATACAAATCTTGACACGTGGATGAGGATAGGGTTTGAAAACCACCCTCATCGCATGCTAAAGAGCAATCACTTTGTCCGTGTGATGTCATAGTTCAGTCGTCCGATGGGATCAAGCAGATCAATGGTTGGAATTAATCAAAAGGTTTTGTGAGGGCCAGGGGGTTGTCCTTCGGGTTTCTTCCTAATCTCTTGAGAAGTTTAGATGGTGGAGTTCTAAAGGTAGGATTAGGGTGTTCTTGAAGTGGATTTTGAGGGTAGGGTCCACGAAACCTGTGGGTCCCGTTGTTTATTTTTGTGAGTTCCCATTAGAGGAGAAGGTATTTTTTGGTGGTATGATGTCTTAGGTTCTGTCGAGTCCAATCCTTGGAAGCCCTTTACCACTCTGTTTGGTAGCTTGGCATAAACTTTTTAAAGTATACTTGTTCTAATGAAATAGAAAGCACTACTCTTGCTTAAGCAAAAAAGAATTATAATTTAAACATCACTACAACTACATGATCTTTCTCATTTCGCAGCTAATATTGAATTATGCAGCCATCTCCATGGTTAGATAGTTTTCAATGCACCAATGAGGAAATGAAAGGTAATAAGAGATGATAAATGTTCCCCAGATGGATGTTAACCTATCATCATGATCTGACAAGATACATAGATCGAAAGATATAGAAGTCAAATCAAAAGTCAAACTCTAGTTATGATGTTTCAGTAGTCAAGCAAAGTCCAATAGGAGATCAAGGGAGATCAAGAAACCATGGAGAAGATTTCTTCGATCATGAAGACATGTTCAAGAATAATCCCTAATTATTTTCTCTTCTAATAGAAAATCATGAAGATATAGACTCTTAATTTTAATTTAATTCTTAGATGGCAGATTAGTTTAATTTCCTATCAGCATGGGACTGTTAGAATAGATTGATGAATAATTCTATAAAAGTCATAAGGAAAAGCCAAAAACACAATTATTCATTCTCTATTTCACTATTTGCAAGCCTTGTTTTAATAAAATTTTGTGGATTAATATAATACTTTGTTCCTATTTTCTAATGCATGGTTGAGAAATTATTTGAAGAGTGATAGACTAACACACACGGGAAGGCTCCCTGGAGAGTTGTAAAGGTAGTCAATTTTTGCTTATATTGTAATTTCTCTTAGATAGTTTGCATTCAATTCAAAATTTGAGTTATTTTTCTCTGTTAGTTAGAATAGTTACATTTCAATTATTTTCTAATCACCTGTTGTTCTATTTCCAGAGCGCTCATAAAAAGAAAATACCAAACTTTATTTTCACAATGCATTTTGTTTCATTAATATAGTCTTTTAATTCAGTTGAATTTCGTGGATGATGAATAAATGGTTTGGAGAGATCATTAGCGCACATGATTAATCACCTAAAGCTACATTTTCATTCAATTTACTTTCCTTCTACAAATAATTAGCATTATTATTTCTTCCTGCAATTTAGAGTTAGAATTTCCTTTTTTGCAAATAGCGTTAATATTTCCTTTTGCAAAAGTAGTGTTAAACTTTTAATTTTTCAATTAGTATTAAATAAACTTTCTTCAACTTAGCATTAATATTTCCTTTTTGCAATTAGAGATAGACTTTCAATTTTTCAATTAGAATAGATTTGGATTTCAAGTTTTAGTTTAAATTTCAATTCAGTTTGGCATTTGTTGGATGTAACTTTAATGGAAAGAGCTTATGTGTGACAACTCTTTAATATCATTTAACATTTATCCATACTTAGATCGATTTCATCCAAATATAGAATTCATAGAATATATAGTACACATACACTTCATAAGTACATGAACCTTGGTTGACAATTAATGAATTAATTTAAGGTTAATTAAATTACCCAGCATTTTGGCATTGTTGTCAGGGAAGTGTATATAAGATTCCATTATTGGTTTGCATATAATGTTAGGTAAATTTAACTTTATTTTGTAGATGCATAATTAAAATATGATAAAAATAATTTATCCATAGAGAAATGGATTCTAGAGGTAGATTTGTAAGTAGAGGTAGAAGTTGAATTCCAACATCACCACTCACCCACGTTAGACCTCGTGGTGCCATACCATCCACTGACACTCACATCCCATAATTTGCAAGTAGACATAGACTCCTTTAGGTGCATAGGTTTGAAATCCAACCAAGAAATTCACCAATTTCTTCTAATAAAGCCACAGATAAAGAACCTACATCCCCAATAGAAGGAGTAATATTTCTCTTTTTGATAGGAGAACAAATTTTAGGACAAGAATTAGAGGTTCCTCATGAAGAGGAAAAGGAAATTTATTTTAATATACCATTAGTAGAGGAACGAGAAGAAGAGCTAGATAAACCTATTATAGAAACTTGTATTAGGTATGAAGAATCTACAATGGCAGGGGAATGAGAAGGAGAAGTACACAGTGTAAATGGGGAAATTAGGATTGGAGCCGGAAGAGGAGTAGGAAAAAATAAAGGATGAGATGGAGGGAGAGGTCGTAGAGGTGGTAAAAAAGAACCAAATACTTATGGATTTCCTATTTTTGATGAAGTTACGATAGCCACAATGAAAAACATTCACCCTTTATCCTCCCTAATTTTCATCGTTTAAGAAATGAGGATCCAGAAACATTTATTTTTGAGTTTTAAGCTTTATGTATATTTTACAACTACTTACTTGATCTTCAAAAATTGAAATTATTTCCAGTTACTCTTAAATGTGGAGCACTTAAATGGTTCATGGGAAGAAATGAAAAATGTGTTCTTAGAAAATATTAGGATTATTGCATGACCCATAACCTTCAACATGAAGTCTTCAATATGATGCAAAAAGAGGATGAAGGCCTTGAAGACTTAGTTGAAATATTTTCCTATAATTTGAATAGGGATAGGATGCATGACTTAGATATTGAAACATTAAAATATATTTTGTTGAAATCCATCTGAGATGAATGAATTTATCTTCTCAATTTAATGGGAAAAGGAGATGTTTCTCAACTTTCATTTGGAAAAATATGTGATATCTGTAAACATATTTCAAGGAGCAAGGCTAGAATTGGTAAAATTCCAAGATACCCTATTATGTCCAGAATTAGAAAATAAGCAACTGGAATAGTGAGTAGAGTTGAAATAGGAATTTTACTTGACAATTTCAAAATATCCTTGGGAGTCCTAGTGAGCAACTATATACTCTTAAGATACAAAACATGAAAAAAGCTGAGAATGTTGCATTATATATTTTTTGTCCCAGATGTAGAAAAATAAATTCATTGAGAGAATGTCCCCTTGATAGTATAGAAATTTATGTCATATGTGATGAAAATCACAATACAAAGGAATTCCCCTCAATGTCTAGTCTTAAAGATGTTTTTCAAGATGAGGTTGGAACAAGCCAAGCTAAGTCACTTTGTTTTATTTCTAAAAGGCCATGGAAAAATCAATATCCAAATATGACTCAAGGTTTCAATACTCAATCATATGCACAACCACAAAATAACTGGATTGCACTTATGACATGATGACCTTGGCCCCCACAGCCTCAAAATCCATCTTGGGCACAAGGTTGGAAAAATACTTATGCCAGAAATCCTTAATATCCTCAATTCCAACAACCTTGTTATTTTCCACCATTATCCATAGTATTATTCTCCCCAACCAAATAAACTTCCTCAATTCCAAATCCCAAATCAACAACTTTCATTACCATTTCCTCAAAAATCCAATCAACTACCTTCTCAACCACTCCCAAATCCAAATAATAAGAATCAACAATATGTTTACAATGTTGAAGGAAAAAATTTCAATATTGTATGAGAACCCCATTAGGTATAAATGATGTTCGACTTAGATCTAGTAGGGTTTTTAAAAATAAGTCACCAATAGTTGCCATCCAAAAATATAAAGAGGATGAAGTTCATGAAAAAGATACAAATCTTGATCAAGAGAATTCTCCTCGAAAGGAAGATGTTCTTGTATAACCAAAGAATGAGAAAATAAAACAAGCTCCTACAGTTCCTCTAGTAGAACAACCTTCTATTTCCTTATAGTATCCACCTTTTCATGAAAGCAAAAAAATTGATAAAGGATTAGAAAGGAAAACTATTTTACTAGAGTACGATATGCTAGATGAACTTAAAAATATTTGCATCAAATTCCTTTACTTCAAGCTAGAAAGGAAATACCAATATTTGCAAAAACTATTAAGGAGCTATGCATTAGAAAACCAAGAAGTAAAATAAAAGATGTTAAAAAGATTCAATTGGGAGGAAAAATTGTTGATATTATTATGAGGAAACCCATTTTTCAAAAATATCTATATCGAGGTAGCCCTATTGCAAAAATCCATATCAATGGTATTGATCTTCCAAACACTTTCATATATCTAGGAGAAGTCATCAATATTATGAGTAAACAGACAATGGAACAATTAAATCTTTGTAAGCTTCAATATACTCGTACATTGTTACAATTAGTAGATATATTTGTTATTGAACCAGGTGCTATATTAGAAGATGTGTCTTTTTCTCTAGATTCTTGGGAATGTCTTATGGATTTCATGATATTAACTCCCAAGAATAATTTAGGACACCATCCATTGATCCTTGGTAGACCTTAGCTAGCTACAACTGATGCATTTATAATTTGTATATCTTGTGACATGTATACTTATGATGGAAACTCCACTAAGAAATTCACATTGTATCGACCTGCAAAAACAATAACTGAAGTAGAAAGTCAAATTTGGATAGATGATGATAATGAAGACTTTTATGATATGAAACTAGTATATACTCTTTCACAATTAGATGAGGAAGATAAATTGATAAATTTAATGAATAATAATGATCCCTCGTCATATTGTGAGCAAGATCAAAGTTTCAAGAACAATGCAATATTGAATATTTATCATCTCACCAAATGGCTTTACATTCTATGGCAAAGTTTGGCAATTTTGAAGTAGAAAATTTTCGAGGCAAAATATTGAATAATAAATTAATAATATCAAAAGAGGAAATTGATAAAAATGTTGCAAAATCACTCTTCTCCTTATGCATGGGAGTATACTAACATGAAATGGATTCATCTTAAAACTTGCATTCATCATATTTATATCCAGGAAAATGCCAAACGAGTTAGACAACCTCAGAGAAGGATGAATCCCAATCTGAGAGAAATTATTAAGGAGGAATTAAAAAATATTCTTAATGTGAATTTCATCTATCTGACATCAAATAGTCAATGGGTATCACCTTGGTAATTGTTCCAAAGGAAAATGGGAAATGGAGAGTATGTGTTGACTATAGGGAATTAAATAAAGCTACTTGAAAGATAATATTCTGCTACCTTTTCTAGATCAAGTATTAGATACATTGGTAGGGAAGAAATATTTCTCATTTCTAGATGGTTTTAGTCCATATAACCAAATTTTACTAGCACCAAAAGATCAAGATAAAACTACTTTCGCATGTCCATGGGAAACATATGCCAATAGGGTACTTCCCTTTGGATTATGCAATGCACCTGCCACATTTCAGAGAGAAGTTTTAGGTATCTTTTTTGATCTAATTCATGAGTGTGTCGAATTTTACATGGATGGCTTTATTATATATGGAGATACTTTTGAAGAAGCTATTGAAAATTTGGAAAAATTTCTTATTAGATGTAAGGAGGAAAACCTTTCATTAAACCATGAGAAATGTCTTATGATGTTCAATGAAGGGATTGTTTTAGGCCACCATATTTCAAGTGATGGAATTAAAGTGGAAACATCTGAAGTAGAAATAGTTTCTAAAATTTTGATTCCTGCTTTTCAAAGAGATATAAGAAGCTTTCTTTGATTTACTAGTTACTATAGAAGATTCATACAAAAATTTAAAAAAATTGTCTCTCCACTTTTCAAACTTATTATAAAAGATTGTGAACTTGTTTTGACTTCTAGCTGTCAAAAAATATTTTAGACATTGTGTTGGCTGTGTGTGGCCGAGCCCAGGTTCAGCATTAGTCAGCCAAACAAATCCCTACACTACTATCCCTTTCGGCATCAACCTGCGGAGGGAGGACCGAAGTCTCACCCGGAGTAGTATGGGGGAATGCTAGAACCAAATTTTCGCACCTTGAGATGGTCGTGATGTTAGTTTATTGCTTTTGTTCCTGCTTTCGTGCAAGTCATTAACTTCTAGGGCTCTATCGATCTAGCCCTTTATTCCGCCCTTTGGTACCTCCGCGAAGGGGTACGATTGACCTTCATGCAACCCTAACCTGTTGTTCAGGTACTTTCGTGCTGCTAGGGCAGCGTATTATGCAGATTCCGAAATTGTCTTAAGTGTCTTACCTATCTTATTAAATGATCATGGTTAGCATCGCGTAAACAAATATCCTTACTTGTGTTCAATTAACCAATATAAATACATACATTCACGCATCACATAAGCATTGTAAATGAAATTTATACACAATACGACAAGATGCATTAACATGAAACAAAGACATAGAATTTGTAGAATGCTTCTCTTTATTGATATATTTAGATGATTACAAACTCTATCCACCCTGTGCACACAGCTGCAGGGGTCCACACACTTAGCTGTTGACTTCCACCCTAGGCCTCTGCCCACTCAATTGTACAACCTCTACCTATGCTAAGACCAGAAACTTAGACTTCTCTAAAGACTTCCTCCTTATCGCTCAAGACATCTTACTTCTTAAAGATATTTAGAACTTACTTACTTAGCTCCTTTTATACAATCCCATGGTCTGTGAACCATTAGTAGATCTTTACAGCTGACTTTACACTTTACAAAATAAGGGCGGACAACCCTTTATGACTCATGACACCTTCGCACACTATGACCACAAAATGTGGATACTTTACAACTTTATTACAAAATTTGACCCAAAAGATGGGCTTTTAGCCCCAAAACTGTCCTTGGGGGATCCTGTTCCCAACAGGCCCCCAACACAAACATCATAACTCACCCTCGAGTCACTCTACGGGCACAGAGATCTTAGCGCGAAGACCTCCTAGCTCGACCTGTATGGCCGCAACCACAACAATGCACTGTGTAGCTACCTACTTTTCTTCTTCAACCATTTTCTCAGTCACTATTCCTGAATTGTCAGCGTGAAGCTTTTTATGAGTTTCTTGTAGAGTTGCAAGCTTTCCTTTAGTATAGGCCATAACTGCATAAGCCTCATCCAACCAAGGCTTTAGTCGCGCCTTCAGCACTTCTTCCTTGTATTGCACTGCATCCACCTGTTCTTTCAACTACTTAGCCTCCTGTAACTTTTCCTGTCTCTATGTGAGCACAAAAATTCATGTTGTGCCTTTGACTTCATCATAGCATTGTTGTAGTTCTTGTGCTTCTATCTCCAGTCATTGTACAATAGGGTCCTCCTGCAGGCTTGTCAGGACCTCGAACGACTGCTCAAAAAGTTGGGTGTAGTCTACTACTGCACTGTCAATCGCCACTACTTCTTCTGTGACTGCGGTTGCATGCTCATCCTTTACTTATGGTGGGGTTGAAGGCTAGGCCTTCAACTACAATTTGGTAATATGAAGGTTCAACTCTAGCTGAACACAAGCCATCTTTGTGCAAGCGTCGCGCACCCGTGTAGCTAGCTTGCAAATGCGCACCGCGTTCGGTTATTCCTCAGGAATGGCCAACTCTAGGACCATTTGGCATGCCTCCTCCATGACCTGAATTATACACTTATTTTGGTCGGTCACCTCAGTCGTGGCGGTGATGATAGAGTCCCACTGTAGTGCCATCTGCTCATTGTTAATCTATTGCTCACTGATCACCTATAGGGCACGATGTTGGCAGGCCCTTAGCTCTGCAATCAATCCATCTTGCAGTAGGTGGAGCGAATCACTAGGGAGCACTACCAAATTCTACCCTACTTCCTTGAGGGCACTGACAGTGCGCCTGTCAGCTTCATTCTTCGTGGCTAGTGCTCCATCAGGCAGCACTATCGCACTGGAGACCTTTGCGCGCAA
Organism: Pinus tabuliformis; assembly: GCA_031772625.1. Classification (NCBI taxonomy): domain Eukaryota; kingdom Viridiplantae; phylum Streptophyta; class Pinopsida; order Pinales; family Pinaceae; genus Pinus; species Pinus tabuliformis. Next base: position 1,336,005,784 of record CM062804.1, on the reverse strand, counting down.
CATCTCGGCATCTTCTGAAGTGCCGATGGCAAGGCTGGTAGACACCGTTCCAGTCTATGACATCCAGGTCTATAGCTCTTGTAGACCTATATGGATGGCCCCCAATACTAGTTGTTGATGTTGCTCACACTGTTATACAGCCTCCGCAGTAACATCTTGCACCTTATCCCCAATGTTGAGAAAGTTTCCCTCTGTGAGGGTGATTGGGTCCAACGATGTCTTAGTGGCCTTGGACTTCTTCCTTGACCCTCCTTTCTCTTGTTCCCTTGGACACTTGATGTGGGTGGACGCTGCCTATGGGTTCACGCCATGTTGTTCTGTCTGATCGTCCATCTCTTCCTCTGTCTTGGGTAAAGGCGACCTCGCACCTTTGTTAAAGCCCCACTCTATTCCACCTATTTTCTTCTCCGTCTGCTAAGCGGCATCACACTCTACCTGGGCCTTCTTAGTGGCCTCCTTCTTTCTCCTTTCGGCCAGCTATGTCATCTTGAGCTTGGCCTCCTCCTTCTTGCGTTGCGTGGTAGACTTGATCCCTCCCACTGCCAAGTCTATTGTAGTGCACCATTCTGCTAGCTAGCAATCAAGTACTAGATCAATGGTGTCATCTGTTGCCAGGTAAGGTAATTCAGACCATGTCCGTGGAGGGTCCTTATGTGCTGTGATGGACACATGGTGAAAATTTGCCATAAACTTCGCATAGCCCTGCAGGTTGGAAAACGTCGTAGTCGACAACCGCGGCTTGCGATTGATGGCCATGTGAATATTCATCTCCATCAAGATCTAGAAGATCTTGTTGTTGTTGATGTGCTGTGCATCCTTGGTCGCCCACAGCGAAGCTGACTTCACTGCATCTGGTAGGTTTGGTGCAGCTGATGGGAATTGACTGTCCTTTGGTAGCTCCCATGCTACCAACACAATAGACAACAAGAGCCACGTGTAGTGGAACGTCTTACTAAGCTCTTATGCCTCATGGCAGTTCACAAAGAACTCACCGCGGAGATAGTCTGCCTAATTGAACTAGACTCCTTCAGCGCACTGGGCTACTAGCATGACGATAGGCACTGGAACCGCATCAGCATGACACTTTCTCATCACCTTCCCTGCCAAAATCTGTGTAGCCACCTTTATAGCAGGGTCATTGATGCTTGATATGGCATATCCGCATGGCTTCTTCACTAGATTAAACTTCTCCTTCGTGGCCTCTACAAGGGCCTGATCACCACCTTTTGCACCAAACATCATGGCTGTATTTTCTCCTATGTAGGGCAATTGCATTATTCTATGGATCAATTTGTTAGTGATGGGTATTGGATCGTCCAGCCATAGACACCCATCATGCACCAAGCATAGTAGCTGTTTGATGACCAAGACTGTAACCGGGGTATTGTTGTAGTGCGACATCGTTAGAAGGTTAAGTAGACCTGCCTTGTCTACTCCTTTGAGCCACCTCCACAGCTATAATGTGATCATCTTGGTGGTCTTGTCGATAATGCAGCACATCAGTTGCTCGATCGCCAAGTGTGGGAACTTCTCATGGTCAGCCAAGTTGTAGTCTTCGTGTTTTAACAGAGGAACCCACCCCAAGTGTGGTCCTTTGAAGATAATCTCATCTAGCAGTAGAGGGGTTTGTAATGGGACCTTGCTCTCGTTGATATCTTTTGGCAGCGTGGTCTTGCCCTTGTGCAGAGGTACATACTCAGGAAACCAAATGATAGGGTCAGCATCCTGGACTTCAACTTCCTCCATGTCTGTCCCCACATCCTCATCATCCATTGGGATGTCTTTGATTTCTTCTTCCTTCGACTCCAAATTGATGGCTTTTCCCTTTTCCTGTGTGATGGGATTGTCCTCCGGTGGATTTATTCTCGATGATGCACACACCAGTATTACAGGCTGCTTGCCCTTCTTATCCTTCATGCTCTCCTTGGTTGGGGTGGGCTTTGGTCTTGGCATCCTTGGTGATTTGGGGACTTCCGCTAATACTTCGGCAACCTCTAGAGCAACTTCTTCTGCCTCCATAACAATTTACGACATATCCTCCTTGGCTATCACTACTTCGGTGTCCATAGGTTCTGTGGGTGCCGAAAAGATGTTTTGCAATAACTCTTGTGTCACCTTCAGCAATGTCTCAAATACTGAACTAGCTATCAAAGCTTTGAAGTTCTTGTAGTTCATGTGTGCTTGAGAGCTCAACAACTCAATTCTTAAAATGCCAAGTGTTTTTTGCTAGACAGCCACCTGTAATTTATAGGGCATTTTGAATTCAAATCCGACCATTCCCCCCACATTTGGTTCATTAATGCCGAATTGGTGATAGATTTTCAAGAATTTGATCCATAAATACCATATTAAATGCCGACTGCCCACTCCATTTGGTCGCATTTCTACCGTCAAATCATGAATAGTGACTTTAACAGTCACTTTCCTGCTGACCTGTGCGATTTCTCCTAGGGTAGCGCAGCTCCCTTCGTGTTGCCACGAACTGTGTTGCACTTCCTTGCTTCACACAATCCTCCAATTGCACAGCTCCCTAACCAAGGAAGTGAAGTTTATAGTCGCACGCCTTATTTCAGCTACCTAGAGCACTAAGACTGTACTACCCTCATACAGTCACATGGCTAGACCACCGATATATGGCTTCAATCGGCTTCCATTCACCTTTCCTAGGAAGTGATCTCCATTCAATGTGACCAATTGAACCTCTCCTCTGTCGATAATCTCCTTAATGACATAGGGCCCTAACTAGTGCATTTTGAATTTCCTTGGAAATTTATCAAACTTGCTGTCATATAACAAAATCAGGTCATTTAACTTAAAGGTGTGTAGCTTAATGTGTGGATCATGCCATTCTTTTTCGCGCTGCTTTTGGACGTGTTGGTGAAATCCAGCTAGAAATCTCTCTTCCTCAAGCTCAGCCAGCTGTGTGAGCCTTTCTTCCAGGGCTCCGTGATCCGTCATACTCATGAGTGTTGCTATGTGCAGACTAGGCACAATGTATTCCATGGGAATCATTGCTTCAACACCATAGACAAGCCTAAAGGGTGTTTGTCCTATCAAATTCTTGCATGTCATCCGACAGGCCCATAGTACTACGGGTATGCGTAGGTCACAATCACTTTGATGAACGTTGCAAACCTTGGTCAACATGTTCTCCAACACTTTATTGAATGCTTCCACCATCCCGTTAGCATGCAGGTGATAAGGCGTGCTCTTCTGGTGATATACCCAAAATTCCTCCATCTATGTGTTGATCATCTCATTCAAAAAGTGCATACGATGATCACTCATCAAAATCTTTGGACACCCAAGTTGCATCAGTACATACTCAAAGAGGAACTTTGTAGCAGTCGCGCTTGTGCAATCCTTCACAAGCTATGCCTCCACCCATCGAGTCAAATACTTGGTTGCGGTGATAATGTACGTTGCTCCCGCCTTCTTCTGTTGGGGCTGAATGGGTCCCACAAAATCTATTGCCCATTTCTCAAAGGGTTGTAACATCATTTGTGTATTCAAAGGTAGCTCATCCCTCTGCGATGGCCTGCCAGTCCTTTGACACACATCACACGCTTTGTAGTAAGCTTTTGAATCCTGATGGAGGGTTGGCCACCATAACCCTGCAGGTAGAATCTTTTGTGCGGTCACTCTTCCTACATAATGTCCTCCCACAATGCCCCCATCAGTGTCTGTGAGGATACTACTCCTTTCAAACTTTGGTACATATCGTCGCAGTATCTCATCGGAACCCATTTTCTACATATGCCTGGCAATGAAAGAAAAGTCTAATGCTCACACCACTAACTACTTCTTATCTTGGAGGGTGTAACCTTCCAAGGCAGTTCCTATCGTTAGGAAGTGTATGATATCTTCTAAATCACCATCTAAGATGTGCACTGCAAATAGTTGCACATTAGGCAATCCCTCCTCCAAATTAGTGGGCTCTTCCCTTGTTTCGATGCATGACAAATGGTCTGGTCTCGTGTTCAGTTGTCCAGGCTTCACAATAACTTCAAAATCATACTTCTAGAACAATAACAACCACCTGCAGATTCTCCCCCCAAACACAGGCTTATTGACCAGGTAATTTAACGTAGAATGACCCATATACATCTTAAAATGGCCACCCAACAAATAGTGTCTAAACTTTTGGAGTGTGTATACCATGGCTAACCCTTCGTGCTCAGTGGTGGAATAGTTCTTCTCCGCCTTGGATAACCTTCTTCTTGTGAATGCTATAGGATGGTCCAAGTCTCCTCCACCAACATGTGTCAATACTGCTCCCAGCACTATACATGACACGTCGACATGTACATGAAACTCCTTCTTCAAATCCGAGAAGACTAGAATCAGTGTAGAGACCATCTTTTCTTTCAATACATCCAAGCTTTTCTTACAGTCCTCATTCCAACAGAATATGACATCCCTTTTCAACAACTTCTCCATAGGTGCGGTGATCTAGGCATAGCCGTTGATAAACTTTCTGTAATATCTGGTATGTCCTAGGGTAGCGTGCAGTTGTTTCACACTCCTCGGTGCTTCTAAGTTAAGTATCACCATGATCTTCATAGGATCTACCATCAATCCCTGTCTACAAACCACATGACCCAACAGAGTCCAAAAAGAAACACAAAACAGGCATTTCTTCAGATTGAGCACGATCTGGTATCTTTGATAAGTATCTAGCATCAGGCACAAACTTGCTACATGGTGTTTCACCAGCCCAAACATAGTCCAGTCATCAAAGGATACTTCCAGAAACTTGAGAATAAATTCCTTGAACATAATAATGACTACGCGCAAAAAAATTTCAAGCGCATTCTTCAATCTGAATGGCATTACAGTGTACTGAAAACATCCCCACTCAGTCGTGAAGGTTGTATTGCTTCTATCCACTGGTGCGATTTTTATCTGATGGTACCCAGAGAACCCATCAGTGTAGGAATATGCTGCCTCACCACCTACATTGTCCAACACTTCATCAGTGAATGGAGTCGGGAAAGGATCATGTACACAAGTGTCATTCAACTTCCTGAGATCTACGCATATCCTTATTTCATCCTTCTGCTTCTTTTCCTGTACCACCATTGGGCTTAACAATCAGATTCTTCTACAGGCTCAATGATGCATGCCGCGAGCATCTTGTCTAGCTCTAAGTGCACCTTCTCCTTATACTTTGGATTGAGTCAGTTAGGTCTTTGCTTAACCGACTTCATGTCGGGCTTCAACGTGATCTTCATAACACCCAGGTCTCCTATTATACCTTTTAGATCCGTAAACTTGGTAGGGAACAAGTCCTGGTATTTGCAGAGAAATTCAGCGACCTTATGCACTGCCGCGTCATCCCAATAATCTCCAATCTTTGCGAATTTGGGCTTTGCCTCCGTACCAATATTTACCTGTTTCGTTTTCAGTGGCGTAATTATATTAGGATTCTCAATCTGCGGTCCTTCAACCTTGTAGTGACCTTCTGTTTCAGGGATGTTAATCTTTCACAGATCCTCATATTCTTCTTCAGTGGTCACGTTATAGCATTCAAGCGTGTGGCTCATCTGAGTAGTCCAATTGGGTTGAATTAGGTCCAAAGGATCCTGTGGTATCCTAAAGATTGTTGCTTTCACTTCTTGTAGCACTTTGTCAATATAGTCAAACCTATCTTCAAAGCTGAATGTCATTATGAATCCTTCATACAGAACATCCCATTCACCTGTGCCATGCCGAAGCTCTATTTCTAAGTATGAGTTCATCAAGATGACATCCAAGGTGTGAAAGAACAAGTGCACCCATTCAGGTTGGGGCTTCGCTCCATAAGTCTCGGCCCATTTGGCCAAGTGTGCATGCAAATCATCCTTCCCGTCATACTTTTCTATCATTCATACCTTCGGCTTCCCAAAGCTTGTTCTCATCATCCTCCTACATTCGTACCAGTCATTGAAGCTACCCTTGTGCGTACCCCACCATATTGCGGGCATAGCGCACAGTTCCCAATCCAAAGCCTAGAAGCGCTGCTCTTCTGGTACCTCCCTCTCAAATACATCCCAAAATACATCTATCTCATTCAGGCCATCAGAAGTGGGCTGATTTCTTACCTCTGACAACACACAACTCAGCGACCAGGTCATCATGTTACAACTTAGCATGGTTACTTCATGTAGCTGATTCTATCAGCGCTCTAATTCTTCATTAGTGTCTGAGGTGCAGGAACTCTCGCGATCCCATGTAATTCATCCATTCGCTGTTGGATTCACCCAATATTGGTCTCGCGTTTTTATCTTATATATATAGTCCAAATCGTCATCACTGTCATAATCACGGATTAGTTCAGTATAGCGCGATCCTTCAGGAGGATCTAGGGTACTATTACGCAGAGTGATTTCTTTTCAAATATCATCTTTCGCTTCTTTAGGTTGATTGGCTCATTCATATCAGTAGCCCAATTAATGCCAAGGAGTGCAAGGTAGGGGTTGTTGTCATCGAAAATTTCTATTACCTCAAAGGTTGCCAACGCACTCACGCCTTCAATAACTACAGTCACCCCTTACAGCCACCCCATTGGAATGATCTTCTGTTGATTTTCCATCCTTAACTAAATTAGAGACCATTGCAGAGTAAGTCTTCCCATCCATTCCCAAGTATGCTTTGGTAGGACATTCACTTCTAACCCCAGATCCAAAATAATCTGATCCATTTCGTATTCTCCTATATTCACGGTCAGCCTCATCTCTTTTCTTGTCCTTGTTTTATGCTTACCAATCTTTCATACCATGCGCGGTTCACCCGGAGTGTTTCTGGCACATCTATTTATAAGCTCCTGTAATCCCTTCACATCCTTGCTATTGGCAGCAACTTCATGCAAGTCTCTAGAAAGGTCATAAGCATAGAAGGGTCCATCTCCTGATCCAGCTTATCCTTGCTCCCTGAGGTGGAGGACTCAGTGAAGCTCTTCTTTGCTTCGATGAACGTTTCGCATACGCGCTCCAAATCAAATTAAACCTCCTTCTCCGGAGCTTTGCAAACCCATGCGCTATCTTCGAGCTATTTCCCTTTATCATCCCCTATTACAATTCCACTTCGTAGCACTATATTCACATTCAGATCCTCTTCGCGAGGCTCAGACCTCATCATCTATAGGTTCTGATTTGGTTGAGGTGGTAGCACTTCTTTTTCGTGTATCCTCGCTATCAGCGTAGGACAGTCCTTCATTTCATGATCAAGCAAAGTGAAATATTTGCACAACAGATGCGTTGGGTTAGTGAAATCGTGGGCGCAGTGTCCTGGTCCTCCACAATTGTAGCAAATTAGCTGTCCCTGACCTCTGCCAGGTCCTCCTCCGCCTCGGCCCCGCCCGTGCCCCTGAAAGCCTGTTCGCGCCATCCCCGCGCTCTGGTCAGGGGGCCGCATTTCTTCCTGAACCCTATAGGTGGGTGTTCTGTCCATCATCAATTCATAACTTCTGTAGTTGCACTCATCATGTCGTACTAACCTATAGAAGTTGCAGTACAATTGTTGTGGTGTTTGTAAAAACTTCTGCAGCAAATGATAGTTATCCGTCAAATTTTTTCTTGCTACCTGATATATAGCACACCAAAATGCAAGCCCTGCGCTTAGTCCTTCTTGATCTTTCAGCCTCAAAGGCATCGATCCTCCTCCTGCAATATAGTTCGCAAATACTGGGCAATGGTCTTTGTCGTGCCCCTGACCTTTATATTTCAGGAACCATACCTCTTCGCGCACCTCTGACCGAACTATTCTGTCCTGCTTCAAACATTGCATTTCAAGGCAAATATTTTGTAACTATGCATGGATCTGTTGAACCCCTAGATTAGGATTTGGCATCGATTTTTCATGCAGTCTCATTGCGATCTCCAAGGCCTCCGCTTGACTCGTAATCTTCTGTTATGACACCGTAACCCTTAGGTGTGGCTAGAGCGAAGCCACAAACCATTCATGGAGTTGTCCATCTATTAAGTTCATATTAGCTTTGTGGATTTTACAATTCAATCTGTGATCTAATCCCCAAGCTGTCTCGCTTGGTTTCATCGCAATTTCCTTGAACCCCAGAATCGACTGTGCCTCAGATTTAGGCCTACTGAATTCTTTATTCAGTGCAGTTTGGATGTCCTCCACCCCAGAATTTGGGTTATCATTAGAGTACTTGATGTACCAGGTTAGCGTGTGATCCTACAAAGCACTAACCAATGTTGCCTTCTGTTGGCGCGGCAAATGTTCGTTGTGCCAACAAAGGGGAACTAACCCGATCGCAGACCCCAATTAGATCTGCTTTCGTTTGGATTGGCTACTTCTAATGGGCTTTAAAGGATCCCGTAAACCGCTACAGGTGCTAAAAGATTGATTCCCAGAGGAAGACTTGAATTAGATCAACAAAAGTAACAGCTAACCTATATACAACATGCACTATCTATACTAATTCTACCTGCTTATGATAATCCTAACTATTCTAACCTATCCTGCTGGAGCGTAATTAAAAGAGATTAAACATCATATGTGAATTCCAAGTCCAAATGAATCAATTACTAGGTTCACCAATAAACAAGGTTGTGTTTAAGCTTAATTCCATTTCATATAAATCAAACTTGCAACTGATGTTTAATATTGTTTCGAATAAGAGATAGCTCATGAATTGACCATGCTAACAAATTACATTCAAATAACAGAGACTAATCATAAACTGGATGTAATTACTGTGCATAAAAGTAAAAAAAATCTACATCTCCTCATGCCAGCAACAATGCTCTCATTCCAAACATCTAAATAGAAACTTGCAAAAGGCCACCTCTTAACTGAAACAATTCTCTTTATTAACACAATAAAATAAGACTCTGTTCTACCAAACAAGTCCCTCTTTTTCATATTCAAAGGCAATACTTATACAAAAAGAGAACCAATCGTAGGTCTTCCACGACCTTTGGCCTTCCATGTTCCTATCAAAATCAAATTTAAAAAATAAAAACAGTTGGTGAAACTGCTAACATATTCAAGCCATTGTCGCTAGAGCCTTTTAATCTCTATGACCCTGGAATATCATGCCACAGTATTCAATGCCCTATTTTCTTCTTACTGGAGGGACCTCTGCTTGTCATTCCCCTCTTCTAATTTCACAATTTGATGGTAATATCATTGTAGGGTCTCTAAGTTTTGTAAGAAGCAAACCTGAGCCTCCCTGAACTTCTCATTTGCAGCTTGAGATTCTCCAGTAAACAAACAGAAGGCTCCCACAGCAGCATTACTTCTCTCCTCCTCTCTGATCCTTTCCGTGGCTTCTCCTAGCTCCATGATGTGAATATCCTTCGATGTGGCCATGTCATCTTGATGCTTCTACATCAGCTCATCAAACTCACTTTCTTCTCTTCCTCGAAGGCATCGATTCTTAACTGCAAGGAAGATACCAGTCCAGACAATTTGTGAATTTATCAAGCCATCATGCTTGAGGTTCTCTAATTGGCTAGGACCATGCCTGATAAGAAGTGAGAAGTATCTACCCCAACTTGGGCCACATTTACCCTTTTCTTTTAGGGAGTGGTTTCAATGACTGCAAGCTTTCGCTTGTGGAATTTGTAACTGCTTAGGAAAACCACTTCCTCCTCTGAAACAAGCCTCGAAGGCCACTTCAAAAGCGAGTCAGAGAATGAGTCTAGCAGTCCTGATTCTTGGAGATCTCTGGATGGGTCACTATCCTAGGATGGGCTTGTGTCCTTCCGCTTGCGATTGTCCTGCAAAAATGATTAACGTTAGCTATAATCATGAAATATATGAAAGCCACGCCCAAAAACAAACCTTACCTTAACCAAAACTTTCAAAAGGAGAAAGACTTTGTAACTGGGAACTCTGTGAATCCTTCAGACCCTAAATCTTAGGAAAGCATGATAATCCTTACTTAGACACAGCAAAATGATGGCTCCAAACCTGCTAGGTGATGTTTTAAGGGAAACTAACGATTAAATGCGAAAAGACCAGCCCCGCGGTGAAATGATTAAATCATTCTATGAAATGGGAACCCACCTCCTTCGGACTTGGTTTCATTTATTCACATTCGGAACTGTATATTGAGAGCCCCCAAGAAATTCCCCCAAAATCTGGAACTCTAGCATTCAAGGAAGTGATAACACAACAACAGAATGGCAGAGCTTGGAGCTAGGCAAGATTGATAACATTTTTTCTCACAACTTCGGAGTCTGGAACTCCAGAATCAAAGATCTCTAGAAAATGAAAAATGTACCATGTGTTGGGTTTTCTCTTGGACCCCGAACAAGATTCAATCTTCAGGACCCTTTGGGTTAATCCCACAGATTATAGCATCAAGCACTTCATGACATTCTTCACGCATACAAATTCAAAGTCTCCATTTAATCTCAAGACACATTGCAACCATAATCATTAAACCATTAAATAATACAAATTTTAAAACATAATTCCATCTGACAACTCCAGTTATTATTCAAAGAAACAAAGGATCAAACTTCTTAGGGGACCCATTCAATTTTTCCCTAGAGAAAAATTTAATAGGGTGGTGGTTGTGGCCACAACAAGTGGCGAACCACTGGGTGAACCAATTATCTCTGTTACCAAATAAACCTTGGACTAGTAGAACATCAGGGAGTTAAAGATAAACTTGAAATGAAAATTGTATAGAAGGATAGGCATGGGTTCCACTTAGCATTATTCTCTTTTGGTAGGATAAAGACAAATAGCTCTACTTACCACTAGGGTTTCGACAGGCATTCTCCAATGGTCATATTATGGGATTCATTAACCATCCTTTACCCACTTTTCCACTTTCAAAATCCTTTCGGGGCCATCACTTGTTTGTCAATACCTGCTTAGGTGTGTACCTCAGCTCTTTATCAATGCATCAAGCTTGATATATATATATATATATATATATATATATATATATATATATATATATATATATATATATATATATATGATCATTTGCACTTCATGTAAGAATTTTTTGAGTGCTATACTTTCATATGATTGAATGGGGCACAGTCATGGGTTACACCATATTTTTAAACCGCTTAAGCAAGGTTGGGGCTTGCTGTGTCAACCAGTACTCTGAGTCCAGCAACAGTCCCTACTCCAACCAGCTTCCCAAACAACCTATCCTTCCAAATTGGCACAAGGACTAGACATTTTATTTATTTATTTATGTTAAATAAGTCCTTCTAGTTTTAGGCACAAGGACTAGAGCATAATTTAATTTTCCACAAGATATATGATAGTGAGCTTAGCCCATGAAAGGAGGTTTACTTGCAGATGATGGATATCAGCAATTTTAGTGTAGTGGGTGGAACCAATTGAGAATAACTGAAAACCCTATAAGAAAGTATAAGCTAGGTATAGGTAGGACCTTTCAAAATGCTGTGTTCCACCATGCCATTCCAGCTGTGGTTATACATTCTTAATTTTATAAGGTTTACCCTTCATGCTCAAGGTATCCAGGCTATCAACAGAGTCTACCTAGTTCCCAATAGTTTCCAATCAGTGGTTTTGATTTGAATTTTACCCCTGATTTTTCCAACTTTCAAGACCTCATCAAAAGGTTCAATTGTGTTGCAAAGTAACAATAAATTTAAGATTTGTGGACTCATCAGCAGGTTAGTGAGGGAAGCAAAATGCTACAGATGATGAGTGAGGGCAATCAAAAGAAATCTACAAAAGGAAAAAATGAAACTGAAAGATCGAAATCAAATTGCTAAAAGAAGATGAAGTTCAAAAAACAAAAGAAAAAATAAACTTGCAGAAAATAAACTAGGCTAACAGCAAATAAAATAAATCCTAACCTATTGAGGAGGTAACCACCATGTGGTGGCTACTGGAAATACCTCTTAAGATGTTGGCCATTAACAGGGAGGTTTTCAGTCTCTCCCTGTAAAGTTTTCAATCTGTAGGTTCCCTGACCAATTATTTTCCTCAACTTGGAACGGGCCCAACCATAAGTGTTGGAATTTCGTGTGCTTGCCTTTTGGCTCACTCAACTTGTCCCATTTCAAGACTAGATCTCCGACTTAGTAATCTTTATTTTCCGCTTGGTGGCGACCAAAATAACTCCTCACAATCATTTGGTGATTCATGAACTTATTTCTAGCATTATCTCTCAATTCTTCCAACCTCACCAGTTGGTTGATCCTCTTTTGAAGTAAGGCTGAAGGGGTCCCTCTCGAAGCTTGGGAGAGATGTAAAGAGGCAAGGGCAACATTGGGATGTAAGATCACTTCTTGTCCATAGACAAAGAAGTATGGGGAATTTCCTAATGCTACTTTTTGGGTGACTCTATCAGCCCAGAGGGTGTTTGTTAGAGCGTTATGCCAATTTCTCTGGTTGTCTATGATAGATTTACGGATTATGTGGATGAGGTTTTTATTTGATGACTCTGCAACTCTGTTTCCTTGGGGGTGATAGTTTGCAGCACACCTTATGCAAATTGATTTATCAATAGAAAATTCAGTCAATTTTAGTGATGAAAAGTAAGAAGCATTATAAAATATGAGAGCGTCCAGAATACCAAACATGTTGATAATGAATTTCTCAATAAAAGATATTACCTCATCTTCATTAACCTTCCAAAGTGGGATGGCTTTGGTCCATCTGGTGAAGTAATCAATTGTCGTGAGTATATACTTATGCTGCTGTGAAGAGTTTGGAATTATCTCACGTATGACATCCAGGCCCCATTGCTAGAACGGGTGGTAAATCATAACGGGCCTGAGGGGGAACGGCTGGCTTTCTTTCTCGCCCTGCGGCAGTTTGACATACCCTACACTTTTGAGCGTAGTCATATGAGTCTCTGAACACTATAGTCCAATAATATCCAGCTCTTAATATTTTGTGAGCAGTGGTCTCTCCACCATAGTGTCCACCTGCTGGGCCATCGTGTATTCCTTTCAAGATATGATATGCATCACCCTTTTCCAAACACCTCATCCAAACACCATCATAATTCTTCCTATATAATATGTCATTGGCTAAGTGGTACTGATTCATTTTTAACTGGAGTGCTCTTCTCCTTGATGCATCCATATGCTCAGGACATGATCCTTGGGTTAAATAAAAACGTATGTTGTAATACCAAGAATCAGAGTCTAATGGGACTTCCAATATTTCACCTTCATACATCAACATCTCATTGTCCCATCCGGGCTCCTTCCATAATTCTTCTTGCACATCCCACGTGCACTGTGCTTCTGGTTCCTCTGAAGTTCCTTCTTTTTCGGTTGAGGCTTGCACTGGAAGCCTACACAATCCCTACCCCTGAACTATCTTTGTCGGCTTAATCTCAAGGTCATATTCTTGAAGAGTATTCATCCAATTCCCTCTTCGTTCTCCCATTTCTCTCTGTACGAAGAGGGTTCTTACAGCGGGGTGGGGAACAATTACTTTAGTCTTAGCCTTTAGTAAATAGGGGCAGAAATGTTTTATGGCCTTAAAAACTTCAAAACTTTGTTTCTCCACATCCGGGTAATTCAATTCTACTCCCTAAAGATTGGAGCTCATATAAGAAATTGGGACTTCATCGCCACGATCATTCTTTTGGGTGAGGATTGTGGCATATGAAGTATTAGAAGCGAAAGCATATAGGAAGAATTATTTCTCAAAATTGGGGCTAACCAACACAGGAGCCTCTATGATGGCCTCCTTAATTCGCTGAAATGATTTCTTAGCTTCATCGCTCCATTGATACATGACATATTTCTTCTTCATTAGTTGAATGGGACACACTATTTTCGCGAAGCCTGAAACAAATTTCCTTATGAAATTAATCTTCCCAAAGAAATATTACATCACCTTTTTATTTGTAGGAGGTTGGATTCTCATGATGGCCTCTATTCTCTCAGGATCGATAATAATCCCTTCCTTACAAAGGATAAGACCCTGTAGCTTCCCTTCTGTAATTGTGAAAACGCTCTTCTTGGGATTCAATGATATTCCATACCTTTGGCATCTTTCAAAAATCTGCTTCAAGTGATAAATATGATCCTTTTGTGATACGAATACACAGTGACATTGTCCATGTAAATCACTATTGATCTGTTAATCAATCCTTGGAAAGCTATGTCCGTAGCTCCCTGAAATGTGCCGCCTACATTAATAAGACCAAAAGCATCTTACGATATACGTAGGTGCCCAATTTATTGTTGAAATTTGTCTTACGCTAATCTCCATTTGACACCAACAATTGATTATATCCTGAAAACCCATCCAATAAGCACAACATTTCAAATCTAGAAACACATTGAAGAATGTGTTCCATGGAAGGGACATGATAGTTATCCTTCTATGATGCTCTGTTCAAGTTCCTGAAATCGATACATAATCTAATATCTCCATTTTTTTTTCTTACTGGCACAAGATTGGCCACCCATCGGGTGTGCCTGACCGGAAAAATGATTTCAGCATCCAACATTTTGTTCAACTCTTTCTTTACCAATGATTCCAGACTGGGATGCATCTGACAAAGCTTTTGTTGGTAAGGTTTAATATCCCTTTCCAAAGGAATCACATGCTGCATGATGCTGGTATCAAAGGTTTTTAAGTCATCATATGTCCATGCAAAGACATCCTTTTACTCTTTAAACAACTTGACAAATGAAGCCTTTTCTTGTGGAGAGCATCCTAAGCCCAACTTAACATTCTTTGTTTCTTTTTCGGTTCCAAGATTGACCAACTCATACTTCATGGATGAGCTGTGCATTTTGCAGTTAGTTGGCTTCTTAAATTTATCATGCAGGTCATAAAAGTGCTCCATCTTGACAACTGATTTGGGAATTATATTGGATTGATCTTTTTCCTCATCCTTACTCTCATTCATAAGCCTGTCATGCTCTTTTTCATCAATGAATGCATTTTTCAATGTCTTTTCGCAATGCAAGAACTCAGGGATTTTGTCATCACCTTCAAATACCTTCCAGTTTGAGATGTTATTAGGTACAAATGGTCTGAAAATCAATTCAACATAATATTTACTTTTGTTTATTCTAAGATCAGGAAGAATTTTTGAAGCCATACAAGCCATCAGATCGACATCTTGGTTTTGCCCTCAAGGTATGTATGTGATATTAAAAGAATCAAACCTGTCAATTAAGCTCCATACCTCATGATGGTATCTTACCAGGTGTGGTGAATTGCAATGTATCCTTTTCCTTACCTGGTTGACAATTATCTGCGAGTCACCAAAAACTTTAATATTTTTCACCTTCATATCAATGGATTTCTTCAAGCCCTACAGTAAGCCTTCATATTCTGCCGTGTTGTTGGTCCACACAAACTCCAACTGGCTGGCCATCAAATGTTGGTTCCCTTGTCGGTCTATGAGGATGCTTCCAGCACCTGCACGCTCCAAGTAGTTAGAGCCATCAAAGTAGAGATTCCAAAGATAGAATCTAATGCTACGTCAATTGAACTACTTTCTACAAAATTAGTCTTATCATCTACTATATTACAGGGTAGCTCATCAGTTGGACTACAGGGGAGAGCTTCTAACTGTGTGTTTATTGTAGTTTCTTCAACTGTCTCTGCATGGAATTCTCCCAAATAAGTTTCCATGGCACAAATGTTGAAACTATAATTCCAAAGGTTAGAGTTGGTAAACATTACAAGTTCATTGGGGTCGTTTAGCTTTGTGACTACATACTTCATGTATCTTTCTCGATCAACTCTTAGCGTATCACTTTTTCCTTTCTAAAGAAACAAGAGATGGGACCAATCAGTTGAGAACTATCCATTCAGATTTTCTGACCAGTCCCTACTAAGAAGCATCCCATATGCCACGAGTATGTCGACTACAACTATGTCAATGACTTGCATGTACTGTGGTTTGGAATGCATACGAATCAGTACATCTTTCAATTCCCCAATCACTTCTACATTCGTTTTGTCCAACTACATAATTCGAGTTCTAGTTTTCTCGGGAACTACATGGAGTCTTTTAGAAATAGCATATAATAGTGGACGAGGCACTAGAATCTACTAGGCAATTGTGTACGTTCATATTGAAGATTTCAAATGTGATCAGGAAAGGTGGAGTCATGGACTTTGATTTCTTTCCAATCATGGCTACACTAACATGTTGGGGTGTTCTACTCATTTTTTACACAGTGAATTCCATAGCTTGTGGCTTTCAAGATGCACTAGGGGCACTAACAGGTTTGGGCACCAAAGTTTTGGTTTGGCTATTTGAATTGGTGGGAGGTTTGGAATTCCGTTCATTCATAGCTTTCAAAAGCAAATCTCTTTGTTGCGTTAATGTTAACAAATCGAAGTATGTGATATTGGCTCCAGATTTCTTAAGATGATCCATAATGTTGTAATAAATGTTATAAATAGGGTAGGGCAGAGTAAACATACCGATTTTTCCATTCTTAGGAGGGAATTTACCATTTTGAGTCACTTTCCTTGCACTTTGTGATGTAGTATCCTTCTCTGGAGAGATAACGACTGGAGTACTTTTAGAATTACCACTGTCTTGATTCTTCCCAACAGGAACCTTGGGAGCAGATGCCTTTGAAGGGCGAACATTTTTCTTTGTCTGGTCCACCGGCTTCATTACATCCGTAGTTGGTCCTTTACATCATGTGTGGATTTCATTAGTGTGAATTTCTTCTATACTGTCCTCTTCGTCGTCATCGTTCCCATTTGCATAGAAATCCCAAAGTACATTGATTTGAGGTACTTCATCACTGGGCTCCTTTACTTCGTAATCATCCCCATCTTCCTGCTCTTGCTCTAGATCTGCTGGAGGTTCTTCTTTGGTGAGAAGTGATCCGATAAGATCCAGGCCTTCCATATTTAAAATACCTTCATTAGGTGGAGCGGGCAATGCAAGTTGACCCTGGCCACCTTCTGTTTTCTTACGATAGAAAGGTTTGAGGGCTTTCTGTTGTTATTATTTCCTCCATTTCCATTGGCACTTTCTCCAGAATTCCTCTCCATATCGATGACTGTGTTCGTCAATTTCTTAATGATTTGATGCAAACCATCCACATCGATGGTATCCTTTTCTTTGGTCTAAGTTAGTTTATTTCCATTTCCATTATTTTTCTTCGATGGCTGAGGGGCTTTCTTTTCTTCGGCTGCATGATGACATGCTGTGATACTAATCATTTCATTTTCAACCTTTACTACTTCATCAATGGCACCTTTCAAGGTTTGTGCATTACTCCTTTTGACCCACATTGCAGTAGATACAGGAAGAGAAGTGATGTAAAATTCCATGAGCACTTCATCAGTAGCTCTAGCGTTAGCCAGGATTTTATTGAACACAGTGTTGAACCGGATGTTAAAATCCTTGACCTTTTCCTTGGTTTCCATTTCTAAACGTGATAATTCTAAAACCAAGGTTGCAAGTGTCTTATCATGACCCAACTTATCCATGAAGGCCCACTGAAAAGCATCCCATGAAGTGATCGATCCAATTCTCAAGCTAAAGTACGATGTAGATGCTACACCAATTAGAGTAAAAGGAAATAGATGGCATACCACGTCCTCATCTGCTACCCCTCACATGTGCATGGCTAGGAAGAAAGAGTGTATATGGTTATTGGCTGTGTCTCCCCACTCGGGGTCGAACTTGGGTAATACTCTTTCTGCGTTCTTTGGTAAGGCATGCTACTGCCCAGGTACTGCTACAACATCCTGTGCAAGCCATGGAGGGAGTCCTCCTAGAGGGAGTGGGGGTTGATTCCCACCCGAGGAGGCAATGGGGGTTGATTCCCACTGGGAGGAACGTTAGCCATATTATGATTTGGGAAGTTCTGGTTGAAGGGATCCTCTGGGCGCTTCTCATTAGGATATTCCAAATCAAGATAGGGATGCTTGGTTCCTTGATTCTCTGAGCACGGATTATCTCTAGAGAGGGGATCCTTAGGAATTTTCTCCCAAGAAGTGTTGATGCTTTGCAAAGACTCTAGCATGATATCTTCAAGAGAAAGGGTGGCAGATGTCTCTTCGCTTATGGAAAAAATTCTTGGCTTTCTTTTAGCTGTCAGAGGTAAAGAATGAAAGATGGGGAGCTGAGAGAGGGAACACACGTAAGCATGAGTGAGGGCTCTGACTAGTTGTTCCTGAGTGACGAGATACTCCCATAGTATTTCTTCCTTGGGTAGCTCAAACATGGAACACAGAGAGACATCTGTTTCTTTGAAATAAGGCTCTTCCAAATGAGTGGAAAGATGTTTTTGACCTTTATGATCCATACACTAATCTTTTTGAATCCATGTGCAACCTGCGATTGCAAAGATGTGACCAATAAATGCTTTGATACTTTTTTAACAATGAAAGTAAAAGATAAAACACATGTTAACCATTCATTGTTAAGGGAAAAATTTCATTTATAGATGAAATCCTCAAAAGATGTGGAAGGGGGCGACCCTGCTTCTGGCGCCAATTTGTTGGCGCGGCAAATGTTCTTTGTGCCAACAAAGGGGAACTAACCCGATCGTGGACCCCAATTAGATCCGCTTTCATTTGGAGTGGCTAATTTCGACGGGTTTTAAAGGATCCTGTAAACCACCACGGGTGATGAAAGATTGCTTCCCAGAGGAAGACTTCAATTAGATCAATAAAAGTAACAGCTAACCTATATGTAGCATGCACTATCTATACTAATTCTACCTACTTATGCTAATCCTAACTATTCTAACCTATCCAACAGGAGCGCAGTTAAAAGAGATTAAACATCATATGTGAATTCCAAGTCCAAATGAATCAATTACTGGGTTCACCAATAAATAAGGTCGTGTTTAAGCTTAATTGCAATCTGATTACTCATAAAAGGAATACACATTCCATTTCATATAAATCAAACTTGAAATTGATGTTTAATATTGTTTCAAATAAGAGATAGCTCATGAATTGACCATGCTAACGAATTACATTCAAATAATAGGGACGAATCATAAACTAGATGCAATTACTATGCATAAAAGAAAAAAAAATCCACATCTCCTCATGCTAGCAACAATGCTCTCTTTCCAAACATGTAAACAAAAACTTGCAAAAGGCCACCTCTTGACTGAAACAGTTCTCTTTATTAACACAATAAAATCAGACTCTTTTCTACCAAACAAGTCCCTCTTTTTCATATTTAGAGGCAATACTTATACAAAAAGAGAACCGACCGTGGGTCTTCCATGACCTTTGGCCTTCTGAGTTCCTACCAAAATCAAATTTAAAAAATAAAAACAGTTTGTGAAACTGTTAACATATTCAAGCCATCGTTGCTGGAGCCTTTTAATCTCTATGACCCTAGAATACTGTGCCATGGTCTTCAATGCCCTATCTGTTTCTTGCTGGAGGGACCTCTGCTTGTCATTCCCCTCTTCTAATTTCACAATTTGATGGTAATATCATTGCAGGGTCTCTAAGTTTTGTAAGAAGAAAACCTGAGCCTCCCTGAACTTCTCATTTGCGGTTTGAGCTTCTTCAGTAAACAAACGGAGGGCTCCCACAACAGCATTACTTCGCTCCTCCTCCATGATCCTTTCCCTGGCTTCTCCTAGCTCCATGACATGAATATCCTTCAACGTGGCTATGTCATCTTGATGCTTCTGCATCAGCTCGTCGAACTCGCTTTTCTTCTCTTCCTCGAAGGCATCGATTCTTAACTACAAGGAAGACACCAGTCCGGACAATTTGTGAATTTCTTGAGCCATCATGCTCGAGGTGCTCTGATTGGCCAGGGCCATGCCTGATAAGAAGCGAGAAGTATCTACCTAGCTCAAGCCACATTTACCCTTTTCTTCTAGGAGTGGCTTCATGATTGCAAGCTTTCTCTTTCGAATTTGTAATTGCTTAGGGAAAAACCCTTCTCTGAAATGAGCCCCAAAGACCACTTCACGAGCAGGTCAGAGAATGAGTCTAGTGGTC